>JACEFZ010024812.1:0-30000 GCA_014155875.1 Cepaea nemoralis
AATGTTTTTCTCTTGTATAAAATATTATTTTTTTTTAAAAAAATTTTTTTTTTTGCAATGTTGTCTCTTGTTTTAAAATTTTAAAATCTTTTTTTAAAAAATTTTTTTGCAATTTTTCTCTTGTTTTTTTTGAAAAAAATTTTCTATAACTGCAATGTTGTCTCTTGTATAAAATATATCTATAACTGCAATGTTGTCTCTTGTATAAAATATATCTATAACTGCAATGTTGTCTCTTGTATGAAATATATCTATAACTGCAATGCTGTCTCTTGTATAAAATATATCTATAACTGCAATGTTCTCTTGTATGAAACTATAACTGCAATGTTGTCTCTTGTATGAAATATATCTATAACTGCAATGTTGTCTCTTGTATGAAACTATATCTATAACTGCAATGTTGTCTCTTGTATGAAACTATATCTATAACTGCAATGTTGTCTCTTGTATGAAACTATATCTATAACTGCAATGTTGTCTCTTGTATGAAATATATCTACAACACTCTCTCAGTTGTGCGAGGGGGTCGGGACAGACGAAGAATGGACAATCACAGTTGACATATTGCGTGCAATGCTCAAGAAATCACCTAACACCGCCCCAGGCCCAGACGGCATCCGATATGGTGACCTAATGGTGATATCAGATGATGACATGGAAGAACTGGCCAGAGAATTCAACACCAGTATCCAGAGGGGTCAGGTCAAAGAAGAATGGCTACACAGCTACTTGCTGCCGCTGCCAAAACCGAACAAAGACCACTCCAAGATAAGCGGCTACAGAATCATTACGATGCAGAATACTGTTGGCAAGCTACTGGAGAAAATTGTAGCACACAGACTTGCTTGGGACTTGGAACAGCTCGGCTGCTTCCCGCCCACACTTGGAGGATACAGACGCAACAAAGAGTCATGGCTGAATGTGGCGGTCTTTGCTCAAGATGTTTACGAAGGATTTCAGGTCAGAGAAGAGACATGTGCGGCCGCCATAGACTTAGAGGACGCATATAACAGAGTATCTTTCGAGCACTTGATGCAAACCCTCCTCAGACTGAAAGTGCACCCTCACCTTGTACGATGGATAGCTGCAGTTCTACTCCAAAGGAAGGTGGTGCTAAGATGCGGGAGTTGGTCTTCTGAGCCGATAACGATATGTCCAGGATTGCCACAGGGTTCACCACTGTCACCAGTACTATTCAACGTGTATACGGTGCCGATCACTGAACAACAGTTGGATGGGAGGGGTAGGACTCTATCATTCGTTGACGACATCCTTGTGTATCGACAGGGTCGAGATAGACAGGCGGTTGCCAACTATATGCAGGGCGAACTAGATCGAATTTCCTCATGGTGTGCTGATGCCGATGCCCTTGTCAACCCTGCAAAGGCAACGGTTACATGGTTCTCACTAAACAACCATATTGTGAAAACAGACCTGCCGGCAGTTAGAATGGATGGGAGCATTCTGAGTAGAACCCAGTCAATGACATATCTTGGCGTGAGGCTTGATCGTAGCCTGTCCTTCAAAGATCATGTCGACTATGTCATAACGAAGGCTCGAAAAGGTTTGGCAGCAATGAGAGTCATGGCGACTGCCAATATCGAGCAAAGACTGCTATTACTTCTGTTCCAAGGACTTGTGCTTTCACGCATCGAGTATGCCCTGGCCATCCTCACTGTCAGCCCTACACAGATTGGAAGACTTGAAAAGGTACAAAACGAAGCCATGCGCATCATTTTGGGCTGCACGAGAGACACCAGCTGTGTAGCAATGAGATACCTCCTTGACTTCCCGACAATGGAACACAGGATCAAGATCTGGAGAGCTCGTGCATACTTAAAAATAAGTGCAGATGAGCAGCACCCTCTGCATGACGCTGTATTCAGAGAAAAGGGTGACAGGCTAAAGAGGGGCAAATCATGGATGGGTCGGGCGGAAGATGTCGTCGGACAGGTCTGCAGTCTTACCAGTATCAACCCCGGCAAGGAATGGGTGCCGGTGCCTCCAGCTTTTAAGTGTACCTTCTCCTGCATTATCACACTCGACAGACGGTGCAGAGAGCAGAACCCTGCCGCTGTCAATGCAGAGGTTAACGCGCTCATCTATGATCACTCAGATAGCCCCGAAGTGCTCATCTATACAGATGGATCTGTTGTAAAGCAGCAGAGAAGTGCGTGGGCATTTACAGCCCGTTCAGCGGGCCGAACCGTTCAAGAATCCAGTGGTGCCCACTCTATGACCACGAGCAGCATGACGATGGAGGTGATGGCAGTTACACAGGCTTTCATATGGCTGGAATCACAGCATTATACCAACGTGTGTGTACTAAGTGATTCAATGAGCATGATTCAGAAGGTCGAAGCTGGATCTGTACGTAGACAGTGGACTGAGTCGCTGCGGAAGTCTGTTGTCCGCAAAGTCACCTTCATCTTCGTCCCGGGACATGCGGGAGTCGAGGGAAATGAACGAGCTGATAAATTGGCTGGCTCTGCACCCCCTGTAGATGGCCAGCCCATGGATCGTGCCGATGTCATTAACGCCCTTAAAGATATGGCGAGAACAGAGGATTTTGACGCCAGTGATTCCACATCGCTTTCCAGGATGAAAGACCTGGGAGTAAGAATCGGCACAGCCAGACGCGAGAAGTACATCGGGAAAACAAAGCGCCTCGTCAACCAACACAGAACTGGCACTATTAGCCACCGGACGCTGATGCATATGCTGGGGGGAGGATCTGAGCACCTATGGACATGTCCGGAGTGCAACGAAGATACCCCAACTGATAACTGATAACTGAACTGATAACTGATAACTGATATCTATAACTGCAATGTTCTCTTGTATGAAACTATAACTGCAATGTTGTCTCTTGTATGAAATATATCTATAACTGCAATGTTGTCTCTTGTATGAAATATATCTATAACTGCAATGTTCTCTTGTATGAAACTATAACTGCAATGTTGTCTCTTGTATGAAATATATCTATAACTGCAATGTTGTCTCTTGTATGAAATATATCTATAACTGCAATGTTGTCTCTTGTATGAAACTATATCTATAACTGCAATGTTGTCTCTTGTATGAAACTATATCTATAACTGCAATGTTGTCTCTTGTATGAAACTATATCTATAACTGCAATGTTGTCTCTTGTATGAAATATATCTATAACTGCAATGTTGTCTCTTGTATGAAATATATCTATAACTGCAATGTTGTCTCTTGTATGAAATATATCTATAACTGCAATGTTGTCTCTTGTATGAAATATATCTATAACTGCAATGTTGTCTCTTGTATGAAATATATCTATAACTGCAATGTTGTCTCTTGTATGAAATATATCTATAACTGCAATGTTGTCTCTTGTATGAAATATATCTATAACTGCAATGTTGTCTCTTGTATGAATATATCTATAACTGCAATGTTGTCTCTTGTATGAAATATATCTATAACTGCAATGTTGTCTCTTGTATGAAATATATCTATAACTGCAATGTTGTCTCTTGTATGAAATATATCTATAACTGCAATGTTGTCTCTTGTATGAAATATATCTATAACTGCAATGTTGTCTCTTGTATGAAATATATCTATAACTGCAATGTTGTCTCTTGTATGAAATATATCTATAACTGCAATGTTGTCTCTTGTATGAAATATATCTATAACTGCAATGTTGTCTCTTGTATGAAATATATCTATAACTGCAATGTTGTCTCTTGTATGAAATATATCTATAACTGCAATGTTGTCTCTTGTATGAAATATATCTATAACTGCAATGTTGTCTCTTGTATGAAATATATCTATAACTGCAATGTTGTCTCTTGTATGAAATATATCTATAACTGCAATGTTGTCTCTTGTATGAATTTCACTGCCTTGTGTATTTTTGTGTGTGTGTGCTCGCTCGCTTTCAACTCAAGTGTAGTCCATACACACTATTTATAGTAGTAATGGACTGAATTTTGCTTGTGGGTGAGCTTTCCTTATTAACAGTGTCCCTCACCATCAGGCGAACCCACTCCAACTTCAGAGGTACTGTCCTGTTGGTTCCAAACAAGGGATGTCTAATTATGCTATCCTGAGGTTTTCTCTCTCAAATGTAAAGCAAGACGGACATATAATCAGATTGCAATGGATACTATTAGTATTGGAACTCTACGCTGGCTTCTGAGGATGGGGACGGAGCGCTTATGGGAATGCCCCGAATGCTGTGATGTCGGTTCCTAAATCAATCAATCAATCAATCAATCTTTTGATTCAATGGCACTTGTCCACTAACTACATTTTAAAAAAATGAGAATGCACAGCCCTAGAACTGACACTAATACAACTAATCTACAAACAAACCAATTATTTTAAAACCAGATCACAAAACACAATAACGCTGTCTTCCATTGTCAATTATGGGGCTACATACCCTACTGCCAAAGGTCAGCAAAGACAAGATGCATGTGTGTTTTTATGCCAAATAATTTAGGAAGTTAATCTCCTCATAAGCCTGAAGCTACACTCAGTAGTATTATAATGGTTAACTAAAAGCAGGCACATCCCCCACTGAGATAGCATCACGGAAAACATAACTAAACTATAAACAAGGAAAACAAATAGTTGAAAACAACAACAACTTCATATCAGATAACTCAATATGGCCCAGCTGATCATGTGCCTGGAGTGGCAGTCATAATGAGCCAATATCCTGTGTGTCGTAGTGTACGCGTTTGTGTGTATTTTATTTTATTTTATTATTCATTTTATATATTTATTCAGTGCTTCTGATTTCGGATTTTCACCTGTATTTCGCGATACGATGGATCTCCTTGTAAGGTATGTGCAACGTGTTGATGTTTAGTACGTTTCTTCTCTGTCAGCAACTCACTTGCGACAGGCATACAAGGATTCCCTTCTTTTGCACTACACGAAAATAACACTCGTATTGTTTGCAAAAGGATACATTTTTATTCGGAGCTGATCATACAATAGCTCCTCGAGCGTAATACCACAACGGTATTAAACATCATAGGATGTGATGAAGATAAGATGGAATGAGGAGATGATCTTATTATTCTAACTCTTGAAGCTAAGCTAAACTATATAACTATTATACTGTCCTTAATAACTACAAAGTATCCCCAGCGGATACACGTCTGATTCCTACGCCGTCCGGTCTCTGTCTGAGCCCGCTGAGCGTGGCGTGTTCAGCCACCGGCAATTAGCTCAGCATGCGTTCGTTAGTTTACGTGCTGGGCACTGGGCTGTGCTGACCAGAATTACTTGGTCCTCCTTCGTGAAGTGGGTTTCCCAGTCTCTTGGGTAACCCCAGCTCATCTGTACTGGTTGCCCTCCTTGTTGACACAAGTGTGTCACGTTATAGCTATTTATAGCGTTTGTGTCTCTTCTGTCTGGTCTCCTATCCTGTTACGTCACTTGCCCTCTTCCTAAGCTCTATTTTAGCTCTCCTTAGCTTAGAGCTCCTCTCCTAAGTCTTTGACAGGCTCTCTTTCCTCCCCTGTTGTGTTACAAACTTTCAAGTTGTGGGGGTAACACAAGTAATCTTACAAAAATTGGCTGTCTAATTTTGTCAAAGACTTCGTGAGTTCTCTACTTCTCTTCTGGGGATAGGACAAGGTCTCTCCTTTCCTTCGTCACACTGTTGTATCACTTCACTTGGCTAATTGAGTAGCTCATCACACTAGTACAGTTGGCTATAAACTGTCATTATATTTCTGAGAATTGTATGGTCCGGATCCGATGCCATAAGGCCTGTCCTCAGATTGTCCAAAATTAACAATCCCAACAACTTGCCTCTGTTACGAGTGCAAAACATGGACACTAAATGTTCATGCTCTCATATAATAAGCCACAACTAGTATACATGTTTAATGTGCCACTCTTCACCTTTTAGCTCCCGCTTGTGAAGAGATATTTAAGTGTTACACTAAGGCTTTAGAGATATTATTGTGTCCCCTGTTGGATTAGTTATGGTTCTTTGAAAGTGATGAAGTATGCAAGTTTATGTGTTTGTTTTTCTGGTTGGTTGTGTGTTCTCTATTAAATTAAAGTGTATTTAACTTACTAACATGTGTATGCGTTTCTAATTTACGTGTATGTATTCTTTCGAGCGCCGTAAAGCGGTTTATTGTAGCCACAAATGAGTGTGTTATGCTAATTTATGTCTACAGTGCCGTTTTAAGATGCTCAAAATATGTTCCCTATGTTTCTCACTAAAGTATGGCGACTACACACTTATAAAAATTGACAACACATTGGTTACACAGATTGACACAGACAAGTCACAACAAGTCGTGTTGTGCGGTGAAAAAAAAATTACCGCAGTGTCTCTCTCGCTCTCCTAATTTAATCCATTCTCTCTCTATCATTCACACATCTTTCGTTCTTCTCTCTCTATCATTCACACATCTTTCGTTCACCTTTCATTCAAAAGTGGTTTTAAAATATTGGGTCGTCATTAGAATATGGTTCAAGAAATAATGCATGGATGAACCAAAATTATGTACATTAAATGGTTGGCTGAATTTAAATGGGTATTCAAGCCACATGACTGTGCTGTCTTTGTGCACTTGTCATTTCTATACAAAATATACATGATTGAAAAGGATTGCTCGATACCAATCCTATAGTAATGACTACTCTAACTAAACTATTATAAGTTGGTGCACTGTTCTAAATTTATCTAAGGGAAATAATCTAACTAATTAATTCAATTTAGGAAAAATGGGTTAATTACCTTAAAGTGTTCTAATGCCTAAAATGATATAAATTATTAAATGATGGTGTTAATTTGTAAGTGATGTTTTAAATAACTAAATATATAATTAAATATGTTTAAATGGTGGTAAACTAAAGTAATATGATGTAGGTGTTAAATTAAATGAGTTCTTAACTAAGTATAGGTAAGTTATAACTCTGAAATGTCCTAAATAAAGTTATATGGTAAATCTACATACATAATTCTAATATTTCTACACAATATGAAGTTATACGCGACTGTTTATAAAAACATGTTATATACATATCACATATAATTTCTAACTAATTACACTAACTAATTACATCCAGGTGTGATGTTGGAGCCGTGTCCTCTGTAGAATGTCCTCGAAAACAGAGTTCCACTAGACAAAGTCTGATTTACGCTCTCCTCCTGGGTAATGTTCATACTAATGGTATGCTACTGGTTGGTGTAGGTTCAAGTCTAACTTTCAGATCCACTCACGGGTTGTATACGTGGTAGTGGTGTAGACAATTCACAAATGCGTCTGTTCATTGCAATAATGCTGACACAGTTTATATTACACAGATGTAAGCGACTGGCGATGATTACGCACTTTAGTGTTCACAATCACCACATAGGGCACTAGGTAATTACAGTGTCAATGTTTTTGGTGATGTATGGTCGCTCTCTTCTCGTATTTCAGGTATTTCAATGTGAGAAGGTCGGCTCAATGTGTCAGCTAGAGAGTTCAAACTTCCCTTCAAATGTTTGATAGTGAAGGCATAATTCTGCAAAATTAAGGACCACCTGTAGATCCTATTGTTGCGATGAACCCCAGTTTGCATGACAGTAAGCGGCGAATTATCGGTTTCGATAACAAACTCTGTACCCGCCAGGAATCGATGAAGTTTCCTGACACAATAGATCACGCTTAAAGCTTCCAATTCAGAGGCTGAGTATCTTCCTTCAGCAGGGCTGATCTTACGACTCACGTACATTATTGGGTGAAACTTGCCTTCATAAAATTGGCCTAAGACCCCAGAAATGGAAATGGAACTTGCGTCTGTACGGAGGAAATACGTAAGATTGACATTAGGCAAACGCAAAATAGGTGGAACGCTAAATAAATGTTTCAATTTTGATAAAGCACCGATTAACTTTGCATCCTGAACATTAAGTTTTACAGATGCTTTTAACACATTAGTAAAAACGCTGGTGATTTCAGCCAAATTGGGTATAAATTTGCTGTAATAATTGACCAGACCAAGCAAACTACGGACCTGTTTCTTGGTCGTAGGCATAGTTAGGTTGAGAATCTTGGTCACAATTTTTTCATCAGTTCTGAGTTGGCCTCTGGTGATTGTATGGCCTAAGAAGTCAATTTCTTCCATTCCCAACTCCACTTTGGTGGGTTTCACTGTAAGACCAAATAATCGCAATCTATCGAAGACATGTCGCAGTTTCAGTAGGTGTGTTGTCCAGTCTGCTGTATGGATGCAAATGTCATCAATATAAGTAGATGTATTGGTCACTCCGTGCAAAAGATCCCTAGTGAGTCGGACAAAAGTGGCTGGTGCATTACGAAGACCGAAAGGAAGAAAGCGCCACTCATACAGGCCTAGAGGTGTTGAGAATGCTGTCAAAGGAATAGACAATGATTGCATCGGGACCTGCCAATAACCTTTCGTGAGATCCAGTTTCGAGAAGATACGTGATGTTGACATATCAAGGATAAGATCGTCACAAGATGGAATAGGCTCTGCATCGACTTTGGTTACGTTGTTTAACCGCCGATAATCGACGCAGAGGCGAATCGTCGAGTCCTTCTTTCTGACCAGGACGATAGGAAAAGAATATTCTGACTGTGATTTCTGAATTATTCCACTCGACTCAAGATTTAACAGTTCCTTGTCGAGATTTTCCCTGTAACTCAATGGGATGGAATAAGGTCGGCATTTGATGGGTGTGTTATCAGTCAGAATAATAGAGTGTTCTATTCTGTCTGTCTTCCCTGGGATGTCGGAAAAAATGTCCTTGTATTCAGTTACTAAATCTATCAGTTGTCGTCGTTGCTCGTTTGTAAGTTTCGGTTCTATACGTATGCTATCGATTGTCCCTGTCGTGTCCACTGTCGGGACTGGTAATTCTATTCCGTCGTCATCCGTCTGATTAAGTACTGTTGTTGTACTAGCTGTGTGTAATGTTTCCTGGCTAGGTGTGTTTGCGATGTCGTTGTCATCTGTCGCCCTACCTAGTGTAGTTGGGTTATGTACGTCTGTCGTCCGGTTGATTGGTGTAGGTGCACTCTGTTCGTCTGTCATCAGTTCTTGTCGTGAGAAATAAGGCTTCAGCATGTTGATATGAAATATCTTTAATTTTCCCTTTATCGATATTTCATAATCGACATCTGATATCTTTCGTTCAACTTTGAATGGCCCTTGCCATGATGTTAGTAACAAATTACGTTTATCTGGTAGTAAAAGTAGCACCTTTTGATTGGGTTCAAGGTGTAGGGTTTTGGCACCCTTGTTTGCATAGTCGCGGTACAGTCTGGCCTTTTCTCTCCAAAGATGATTTGGCTATTACACACGCCTTCATAATTTTATCGCGTGTCTCTGTTACCATCTCATAAGGTGTTAATGCTGTTGGATTCTCTACTGAGCTGGTGATTAGCTGATGGTAGATTGTTAGGGGTCCACGAGGGTTCGCCCCATAAACTAACTCGAAAGGTGAGAAACCCGTACTTGAGTGCGGAATTTCTCGATGGGCAAATAGCACTGCTGGTAGTAGAGTGTCCCAATCCGATGGGTTCTCTGCTGTTACTTTCGCGAGCATGTGTTTTAGATCCCCGTTAATCTTTTCTATAATCCCATTACTCGCAGGGTGATACGGGGTACAGAAATGCTGTTCTATTCCTAGCAATTTTGTTAGGGCTTGCATAGCAGCCGAAATAAATTGGGTTCCTCGGTCGCTCAAAATGGTTCGAGGAAAGCCAAATCGACAAAATAGATGTAAAAATACATTTGCCACATCTTTGGAGGTAATGTATTTTAGTGGCACCGCTTCGATCCACCTTGTACAAAGATCCACGAGAGTTAGTATAAACCGGTTTCCTTTGTTCGACACCTGATTCAGGGGTCCAACAATATCTACCGCCACACTTTCGAATGGTCTAGAGGCCAAAATGGAACGCTGGACCTCGGCTGTTACATGCTTTCCCTTTCTTACTAAATGTTGACAAATAGTACATGATCGACAGAACAATTTAATGTCGTTACAAAATTTAGGCCAGTAGAAGTGTGCCAAAATTCTGGCTCTTGTTTTGTCATAAGCCAAATGTCCAGCAAACGGTGACTCATGTGCAATGTTTAGCACATTTTGTCGGTGTTTTACAGGTAACACCGTCTGCTGAATTTCATGGTTATTTGTTGTATAATAACGCATGAGAATTCCGTTATGTACTTTAAAATACCAAGATGCATTCTTAGTAACTTTCGCTCGCTCACCTAACAATTTAAAATAAGGTGCGATAGTTTGATCGGTGCGTTGTGCCTCGATAAATTCTTGTCGAGTAGCACTGTTACTAGCACTGGTGGGTGTTAACAACTGTAACATTTCGTTTTGTAGGTCAGTGTAATGTGTTTGGGTATCTGACCTCGTTACAGCATTAGCCGTGTTTGTTTGTTTCCAGGCTAATATTTCTTCATCAGTACACTGCTTTCAATGATGGCAAGCACCCAAAATCAAATCAGTACAGGGATTTTGTAGGATCGCGCATGTAAATGTGCCGGAAAGGAACGGGGTGTTTATGCGTACTTTTGCCAGAGGGTATTTCTCAATGTTTCCAGAGAAAGTGCGGCATTTGACAAACTCACCCGTATAATCTTCTGGCTTAACTAGGTCTCTTTTGACCCCAAGTAAAGTGCTCCCGCTATCAAGTAAACATTGGCATGGTTGTTCGTTGACCAGTGCATCGTGGAACTTTAAATTGCCTCTGGAGGCTAAAGCTGCATTGGCATCTTCGTTGGAACATGGTACACAATGCCCACATTTCAGTTTCCCGTCCGTATGAAACTGGTGACACGTGTCACACTTATTAAAGTCTAATATATCAGTAACTGCACTCACACTCTCACACTCATTGCATGGTAATACATTTTCAAGTTCAGAATCAACTATACTCTCATCGTCAGATGATGTATCGATGAGCAAAGCATTGTTTGCCTTCATTCTTTGCCTGTCCCAAACACTTAGAACTATAATGGCCATAACTTGAACAAAAGAAGCATTTAACAGCACGTTTGTAAGAGTTTCGTTTGTCTTCCTGCTTCTTCATCATCATTTCTAGATGAGCAGGATAAGATGGGCTCTTATCACACATGGAGTACTGCGGATGAAACAATTTGCAGTATACACACTGTGGTGGCTTCTGATACGGTTTATCTTTCTTCTGATACTCTTTTTGCTTGTAAGACCTGCTTGGTATGTTTTTAACAAAGGCAGTAATCTCAGTATCATGTATTGATGTTTTAAATATGTCCCTATTTGAGGAAAAATATGCAGAACCTCGTTTTTCGAGTTGTTCAATAGATTCAATGTCTGCTTGTTGAAGGAACTTAGCAAAGGGAGTAGGAACGGTGGATATGACTTTATCCATCACCATTAAGTCCTGTAATTTATCAAAATTCTTCCCTACTTTTGCCTGCCTTAAGCCATTTATTGAATATACTCTGGACGTTTGAAACATAATCTAAGAACGTTTCAGTTGGCTTTGGCTTTATCTGTGAGTACTGGATCTGATATCCAGGAGCATCGAGTAGAAAATGCTGCATAATCCTACCATGGATGTACTGATAGTTACTTCTTAGTTCTGTTGGTATTGATTCTATGACCTTTAATGGCTCCCCACTGAGGTTTCTCATGTAGATCATTGCCCAATCTTGTAATGGTATTTTCTGAGTTCTAAGAAATTCTACATTCTCCGTCCAAGCTGATATTGAATCGCCTTGGCTGAAGGGCTTGATGACCCCTTTATATTTAGAGAATTTATTCTGTTCTTCCTGACTTTTCAATTTCGTAGAGGCTATCTGGGTGTTAGAGTTAATCTCCATTTCTTTCATCTTTAACTTCGTTTGTGACTCTACCTCTATTTGCTTCTGTTTTGTGGCATCGTCCATCTCTATCTGCTTCTGTTTTGTGGTATTGTCCATCTCTATCTGCTTCTGTTTTGTGGCATCGTCCATCTCTATCTGCTTCTGCTTTATTTAGAATTCCTTCTGTTTAGTGGCTTCCTCTAACTCCTTCATCTCTTTCTGATGTTGTCTTTCCAATGCTCTTTGGTCTCTCTCTAGAGCAGCTTTTCTCTCTATCTCTTCTCTGTATCTTTCGTTTGCCCATTTCTCTAGTTTTTCTCCAGTATATTGTAGTTCTTTGCCAGCCTAGGATGAAGTCATTTAATGATGACATTATAAGGCTTTATGTTATCTGACAATTGATAGCAATATATTTTCCCAATAGAATTTCACAGTTATTATGTGTTAACTATTTACAAATAATTTTGCTGAAAAAGAGGATGCGTCGTTAAGGATGTATATCAAAATTAGTGAAAAATATACTCATCTAATCTTGCAGAAAAATACGGCCCTCGGGATGTTCCGCCGCTGTCTTTCGTACACACACTTGATCGACTTGCTTTTATAACTGATGTCTCTGTTTAGTAGAGCATCAAGATTTTAGCAACATGCATGTAATGTGCAATACATGGTTGGTAATTGAAATATTACAGTTTCAAAGGACGGTGAACTTCAAATGTGATATAAATGATAATGATGAATGTAAATGATATGAATGTATGATAGTCTAAATGAACGTCAATGAATGTCAATGTCGTCTTGTCTTCACTTTCTAAAGTCTCTGACTGAGCTGCGCTGTATGACTTTAGCTTAACCTCTAATCTCCTATTATGCAAAAAGAATTTGTTTTTGCACGAATGCCAATGTGGATGTGATAAATGTTGACATTATGATAGTATCAAACAAAATGGTTTACAAATGATGGTTAACTTTACAATTTGTACATAATCGCAGTTTATGTTTCATACATTTTCGTTCAAATAATTTACATAGATAATATATCACGAGAAATTCACACGAGAAATGATAACGTGGTATCCTGGCTGATGTTAATGAGTGGTGGTTCAAAATAAACCTCTAACACCAAATGGTAACGTGGTGTTGGTCCACTGGTAATTGTTGACACCAAATGGTATTTGGCGGTTGTTCAAAGCACACGGTTCTGACACCAAATGGTATCTTAATATATTAAATGGTAAAGAACGGTAGTTCAAACCCCACCATAAATAATTATGTGCTGTTGGTCCAAGGAACTTCTGACACCAAATGGTATCCTTTCAACTAGTAATGAGCGATTGTTCAAAAGCCACGGTTCTGACACCAAATGGTATCCTGCCTGTCAGCAACTCACTTGCGACAGGCATACAAGGATTCCCTTCTTTTGCACTACACGAAAATAACACTCGTATTGTTTGCAAAAGGATACATTTTTATTCGGAGCTGATCATACAATAGCTCCTCGAGCGTAATACCACAACGGTATTAAAATCATAGGATGTGATGAAGATAAGATGGAATGAGGAGATGATCTTATTATTCTAACTCTTGAAGCTAAGCTAAACTATATAACTATTATACTGTCCTTAATAACTACAAAGTATCCCCAGCAGATACACGTCTGATTCCTACGCCGTCCGGTCTCTGTCTGAGCCCGCTGAGCGTGGCGTGTTCAGCCACCGGCAATTAGCTCAGCGTGCGTTCGTTAGTTTACGTGCTGGGCACTGGGCTGTGCTGACCAGAATTACTTGGTCCTGCCTTCGTGAAGTGGGTTTCCCGTCTCTTGGGTAACCCCAAGCTCATCTGTACTGGTTGCCCTCCTTGTTGACACAAGTGTGTCCCGTTATAGCTATTTATAGCGTTTGTGTCTCTTCTGTCTGGTCTCCTATCCTGTTACGTCACTTGCCCTCTTCCTAAGCTCTATTTTAGCTCTCCTTAGCTTAGAGCTCCCTCCTAAGTCTTTTTTTTTAATTTTATTTTATTATTCATTTTATATATTTATTCAGTGCTTCTGATTTCGGATTTTCACCTGTATTTCGCGATATGATGGATCTCCTTGTAAGGTATGTGCAACGTGTTGATGTTTAGTACGTTTCTTCTCGCAGGAGTTTAATATACCTGCTTGCTTCCAATTCATATTGTTATATTCTGCTGAAGCCTCTGCTTTTTCTTTCTATTCCATACTGAGCCAGCTATATGGTTATCTCGCCAAAACATTCCCCAGAGCTGGACCACTTCATGAAGTTTTCAGATCACATGTCTCTAGGCTCGTCAATGTAGGAAGTTATACAGTGTGAAACTCCGGGCTAGTTTCTCTGTTCTCCATAGCTGTATGGAATGCTATTATGTTCTGTATGTATTATGTATATGTTCTCTGATATGTTCTATTATATTCTGTGAATTTTATCTGTTTTGTTCTATTAATAGTCAGATGTGTTCTCTGTTATATTCTGTGTATGTTCTTCATTATGTTCTGTGTATATTATTGTGGTCGCCTGACGCGACACATGATGATGATGATGTTACCAATACCGGTGCCCTAGGGTATGATGGGAAGCCGCTCTGGAAACAGGGATAAAAAGGAGTGCTCGCCAGTTTCCCGCTCTCTTCAACTAACAACCGTGGCCGAAGGAGCGATTATGTAGATCTGTCTACAACTCATCTGACAGGCACTATCGGATACTTCTCCCACACCATACAAGAAACTTGCAAGTCGTGTGCGAGGAAAATGAATGGTACATTTTATTGCCGTTGGCTCGCTACAAGCAGGTAACAGTCGCTAGTAAACACACAACATAAAGCCACAGAAATTATCTATCACTAGTTGCTAATGCCTATGCTAACTCTCTATCTATTTAGTTAAACACAAAACCCCTATCGCTACTCTAACGAGGTGCACACTACAAGTCCTGTCCTCCCGTCCGCCGTTCTTTCATCCCGTGGTCACACACCACGCGGATCGACCTTGACCTTGGTGCGTGTTGCCTCACATGGCACGCTGATTGCAGACGTGGTATGTTGAGTGGATACTCAACTTCTCCGTGGCTACCACGAGGCGTGATGCTATCGTGATTAGAGTGCTAACTCTCTGAACAACGCCTGCGTGTCTCATGAGGGAATGGTTAACCATCTCCCATTACCTCATCTCCCCTGCCCTTGCCTCGGGCACCGTATCACCTCCTGGCCTCTTCAAGATTGACTGCTCTTCCTGGCGGAGGGGATGCGGTCGAGTCTTTGACACACACTCACCCCTCCTGTGTTGCGTCATCAACTTTCACTCATTGGTTGTGACGCAAGAGGTTTCTAAAAAAAGTTAATGTCTTTAATTTTTTTGTCAAAGACTCTAGATAACCTGGCTTTGGGCACTCTAATAGACTTCTACTGACTATTGTCACAGTGTAGCAAAACTTAACTTGGCTACTGGCAATCGCCACAAACTTTACTGGTTTGAGCCCTCTTCTCACATGCTATATTATATTTATTAGAGGTATGTCTGAACCGGACCGTTGTCTTATAAGACCTGCCCTCACATAGTAAATTAACTTACGACCCATACAAAGTTGACTTTATTAGGGTCAACACATGAATTGCTTCATGTCCCCCATATAATATTTAACAACCATTATACTAGAGTGTGTGCGACAGGCTTTACCTACTTCGCTTCCGCGTGTAAAGTCCTATTTCACTGTTAAGTTAGTTTTTCGTTGTCTATTATGTCCCCTGACCCGAAGTTATCTCCCTTTGATCTACAAAAAGTGTATGTAATTTATATGTTTGTTTTTCTGGTTGTTTGTGTGTTTGGATGTAATTAATCTCCTAATGTAACTTCTACACTATGTTTCTATCTCCTATGTGTATGTATGTTAGTTTTTTAAGTGTCATAATTTGGTAAAATGTGGCCACAAACAGGTGTATAACACTAATTCGTGACTACATTCCCTTGTTATGAAACCCAAAATACACTAATCTAAGTTCTAAACTATCTTACAGACACACATTGACACTAACACATTCTTACCAACGAAAACCAACGTTAACACAGACAAATATTAAAAGTCGTGCCAGGCAGCAGAAGAATCCGCTGACTGATCTCACTCTCTCCCGTCTATTTTCCATTCGCTCTCACTTTCACACTTCTGTCACACTTCTTTCACCCTTAATTCTGTCACACATCTTTTATCCTCCCACATTAATCCTTCGGATTATTTAAAAACCTTGCAGTGAGACTGTACAGGTTTGGCTCAGTTTGAGATAGTTGAGCCCAATGACTCTGCGAAAGTCGCTGCACGAGTCATGTATTTACAATATATTTACATGGACGAGAAAGGGTTGATGGTTTGTCCCCTTGGTCTCATCATCCACTATATTACACTAACATAAAACTCTACATTCTAACATACTAATACTAATTCTATCAATAAGTATTTAATGTGTTAACTAAATTTTGTCATGTTAATTGTATGATATACTTATATTAATTCTTATGTTTATCTAATCTAAGGGATGTAATCTAACTATTTAAATGTAATTAATGTGACGTGAGTTATGTACCTTAATTACATGGATAAAATGGACACCCATTATGTACTTTTCTAACCCTATTATAAGTACTGTTTTGAAATGCACAAAGGAATTATATGAGTGATATTCTTAATCTAAATGGTGTAAATGATGTATGTTCACTTATCTAATCTATTTATCCTCTTATGATGTAAAATGATGATAATAATAACTGGTAATGTTTGATAGATGGTATGGTTTCATTAAGGTGGAATGAACTGAACTGAAATGAAGCTAAGTGAAATATAACAACCTAAATGGTGCTATTCCTATCACACTTTTAATTTAGCTTATAATTAGCTATATTTATGTCTAAATTAATATTCTAATTTAATTTTAAGCTAAGTAAATGGGTTAATTACTGTACTAACTGCACTATTAACATAAATGAGAACTATTATATTTCCTAACCTATATCTACTTTATCACTATCTTAACGTATTATATTACATATCACAATAAGTTTATATACATGGTATTCAGCTACCTCAGGTTAGTTGTTGCCTTCATGATTGTACATTGGTTTTATAGGCATAATATATATACACACTTTGCCTGGGTATCTGAAATACATTGCACAGTCATACTAGTGTTCTATCGGTAGTGCACGTGTAGAGTTCGCTGGTGTCGTAGCTCAGTCTTTTCGTGTTTGTAATTAAGCACTGTTCTGACACTGTTTTCTGCGCTTTACACAAATCATACACCGGAATGGAGCTTAGTTGGTAATGAGCTGTCCTAGTTCACACGGTGATATCTACGTTTTGCAGCACAGTTCTTCACTTGATGTCTACGGACACATGATAGTTCACTGTTCTTGGTACATGATTAAGCACATAATGTCGATGTATATGTGACCTATTTTATATAGAATAATATAATGTATTCATGTACTAACTATCACTCTACATTTATATGTGGGATTTCAGGTATTTCTAACACAGATGGTCTACTAAGGGTATCAGCCAGAATGTTGTCCTTACCCTTGATATGTTCTATACTAAAGGTATAGTTTTGAAGGATCAGAGACCACTTGTATATCCGGTCATTTCGATGCACACCACTCTGGATGACCGTTATGGGAGAATTGTCGGTCTGGACAATGAAGTGCACACTCGCCAGAAATCGATGGAGCTTTCTCACCGCATAGATGACGCTTAGGGCTTCCAACTCTGATATGGAATATCTGGACTCGGCAGGTGTGATCTTAAGGCTCACGTAGCAAATCGGATGGAAGATGCCCTCGTAAAATTGGCCTAGTACTGCGGCGATGGAGATCCTGCTGGCATCTGTCCTAAGATAATAAACGAGCCTAGGGTTAGGCAAGCGGAGGATTGGTACATTACTAAAAAGAATTTTCAATTTTGACAATGCAGAAATTAATAATGCATCTTTCACATCCAATTTTACAGATGCTTTTAAAACATTGGAAAATACACTTGTAATTTCCGCTAAATTTGGAATGAATTTACTATAGTAATTTACTAATCCTAGAAGGCTTCTGACCTGTTTTTTCGTGGTAGGAATGGTCAGATTCATAATTTTTGTAATAATCATATTGTCAGTCTTGAGCTGACCTTGAGAGATGACATGACCCAAAAATTCAATTTCTTTTAGGCCTAGTTCAACTTTGCTCGGTTTGACAGTGAGACCGAAGAGTCGCAACCTATCAAAGACATGTCTGAGTTTCAGTAAGTGTGTTGTCCAGTCTTCAGTATGGACGCATATATCATCTATATAGGTCACAGTATTCGTCACTCCATGCAATAGATCTCTAGTTAAGCGTACGAAAGTGGCGGGAGCATTTCGAAGTCCGAAAGGAAGAAATCGCCATTCGTACAGTCCTAAAGGTGTTGAAAACGCAGTAAGATGCATAGATTGAGCTTGCATAGGGACCTGCCAATATCCCTTAGTAAGATCTAGTTTTGAAAAGATTTTAGAAGTAGACATGTCCAGGATAAGATCTTCGCAGGAAGGAATAGGTTCTGCGTCGATCTTAGTGATGTTGTTTAGTTTTCGATAGTCCACGCACAGACGAATTGTGGAATATTTCTTCTTAACTAGGACGATTGGAAAGGAGTACTCAGATGTAGACTTTTGAATAATCCCACTAGCTTCTAAATTAAGAATTTCCGTATTTAGATTTTCCCTATAGCTTAGTGGGATAGAGTACGGCCTGCATTTGATAGGCTTAGAGTTTGAAAGAAGAATGGAGTGTTCGATTCTGTCTGTCCTACCTGGGATGTCAGAGAATAGGTCTTTGTACTCAGTAACTAATTCCACTAATTGTCGTTGTTGAATGTCTGTTAGACCCTGATCTATATGTATACTGTCCATTGTCGCCGTTTTGTCTACAATGGGAACAGGTAGTTCCATTCCGTCGTCGTCTACCTGATTCAGTACGGTGGTGGTGCTAAGTGCGTATTCTGTTAACTCATTAGGTGTATTGCCATTGTCTTAACTGCCAGTCTCGCTAACTAGTGTAGTTGCGTTGTGTATGTCTGTCGTCTGATCACTAGGTGGTGGTGCATTATGTTCGTCTGTCACTACTTCTGTCTCTTGTCTTGAAAAGTAAGGTTTCAACATGTTGACATGGAATATCTTTAAGTGTCCGATTATCGATATTTCATAGTCAACATCTGAAATTCGACGTACCACCTTGAATGGCCCTTGCCATGAGGTCAATAATAAATTTCTTTTGTCTGGAAGTAGCAAAAGTATGTCTTGATCTGGTTCAAGTTCAATTGTTCTTGCCCCTTTGTTTGCATATTGGCGGTAGATTTGACTCTTCCTCTCCAAAGCTGCCTTAGCTATAATACACGATTTCATGATCTTGTCTCGTGTTTCTGTCACCATTTCATAAGGTGTTTTTGGGGTGGGAATTTCTATAGAATTAGTTATTACCTGATGGTAAATGGTTAGGGGTCCACGTGGGTTAGCCCCGTAAACTAATTCAAACGGTGAGAAACCCGTGCTTGAATGGGGAATCTCCCGATAGGCGAACAGCACTGTTGGTAACAGTGTATCCCAATCAGCTGGGTTTTTTTATGTCACCTTAGCCAGCATGTGCTTCAGGTCACCGTTAATTTTTTCTACTATTCCATTGCTGGCTGGATGGTATGCTGTAGTAAAATGTTGTTTAATCCCTAACATTTTTGTAAGGGCTTGCGTTGCAGCCGATATGAACTGAGTTCCACGATCGGATAAAATAGTCCATGGGAATCCGAATCGTGAGAACAGGTGTAGAAATACATTGGCAACGTCTTTGGAGGTGATGTATTTCAAAGCTACTGCCTCAACCCACCTTGAACATAGGTCGACCATTGTCAATATGAAGCGATTTCCTTTGCTGGACACCTGGTTCAGGGGTCCAACAATATCTACCGCCACACTCTCAAATGGCCTAGAAGCCAGTGTAGAAGGTTGTACTTCAGCTGTAGGATGTTTACCCTTGCGTACTAATTGCTGACAGACATTACAAGAACGACAAAATAATTTTATATCATTGCAAAAACCTGGCCAATAGAAATGAGCCATAATTCTGGCCCTGGTTTTATCATATGCAAGATGACCAGCAAACGGTGACTCATGTGCAATCTTTAGCACAGTTAGACGGTGTTGTTCAGGTAACACCGTTTGCTGAATCTCATGGTTACCAGTAGTATAATATCTAGTTAAAATGCCATTCTTAAGTCTAAAGAACCATGAAGCATTTTTGGTGACTTTGGCTTTATCTTTTAATAATTTTAAGTATGGAGACACACTAGAATCAGCTTTCTGCTGTTCTATAAACTTCTGTCTGCTGGTGTCATCTGTGCCCGTTGGAGAAAGCAACAGTAGTCTCTCATCTTGTAGTGTGTCTTGATGTTTCACACTGTCTGCTCTTGTTGTTGCATTAGCTGCATTCAATTTCTCCCATGCAACTATTTCATCACTAGTACATTGTTTCAGTTGGGGTAAGCTACCCAAAATTAAATCAGTACAAGGGTTGTCAAGTACTGCACAAGTAAAGGTACCAGAAAGAAAAGGAGAATTAATACGGGCTTTTGCCAAAGGGTAAATCTCAATGTTACCCGAAAAGGTTCGGCATTTAACAGTGTCACCTGTGTAATCACCCGGACTCACAAGTTCTTTCCGAAGACCAATAAGGGTGCTTCCGCTGTCCAGCAAACATTGGCATGGTACATCATTGACCATTGCATTGTGGAACACCAGATTGCCTCTGGAGGCTAATGCTGCATTTACATTCTCAGATGAGAATGGTACTGTATGTCCACATTCTAGTTTTCCGTCTGCATGGAATTGGTGACATCGTTCACAGCTGTCAAAGCTTAACATATCGTTTGCACAGCACACATCTACAGACTCCCTGAAAGGTAATACATTTTCTACCTCACACTCGCTCTCACTACCACTATCTGAAGAGGTGTCAATCAAAATAGCATTGTTAGCTTTCATACGTTGGCGGCCAAGGCACTTATTAGAATAATGGCCATAGCTGGAACAAAAAAAAACATTTGATGGCACGCCTGTATGCTGATCTTTTATTTTGCTGCTTCTTGATAACATTTTCAAGATGCGCCGGATAATTTGGCGATTTGTCACACATAGAATAATTGTCATGCAAAAGTTGACAGTAAATACATTTTGACAATTTTTTATCTTTGTTGTCGTGTTTCTGAAAGGGTTTTCTGTTACTCTGATAGTTTTTTGGTTGGTCTTTCACAAATGAAACTATTTCAGAGTCATTTGAAGTCTTAAAAATATCTCTGTTAGAAGAAAAATATGCTGAGCCTTTTTTTTTCAAATTGCTCGATATTCTCAATGTCTGACTGCTGCAAAAATTTAGCAAAAGGAGAAGGTATAGTGGATATAACCTTATCCATAGCTATTAAGTTTCTTAATCTATCAAAGTCTTTTCCTATGTTAGCTGCTTTAAGCCACCTGTTTAGTACACTCTGCACATTTGAAACATAATCAATAAACGTTTCACTAGGTTTAGGTTTTAGATTTGAGAACTGAACCTGATACCCAGGGGCATCAAGTAAAAAGTGCTGCATAATCCTATCATGGATGTATTGATAGTTGGATCTGAGCTCAATTGGTATAGATTCTATTACTTTAAGGGGCTCACCACTCAGATTCTTCATATAAATCGTAGCCCACATCTCTAATGGAACTTGGTGATATTTAAATTGATACTCTACATTCTCTGTCCAGGCTGATATGGAATCTTCTTTGCAATATGGTTTGATACTATTTTTGTATTTGTTGAACTTATTTTCCTCTTGTTGACTTCTTAATTTAGTGGCAGAGATTTCTGCGTGTGAGTCTACATCCATACCTTTCATCTTCAACTGTGTCTCTGATTCAACTTGTATTTGCTTTTCCTTAACTCTAGCATTCTCATCTATTTCTTTTTGTTTTAGTTCTTTTTCTTGCTCTAGTTGCTTTTGCTTTAGTTCTAGTTCTTTTTGTTTCATTTCCTTATCATGTTGCACCTGTTGTTGTTTAATCTTCAATTCTTTTTGTTTCATCTGTTTGTCATCTTCTAGCTGTTTTTGTTTTGTTATCTCAGCTAGTTGTGCAATCTCTTTATCATGTTCTAACTGTTGTTGTCTAACTTCTAGTTCTTTATGTTTTGCAATCTCAGCTAATTCTTTCTGATGTTGTCTTTCTCGTGCGCGTTCGTCTCTCTCAGCATTTTCTTTTCTTGTCTCAGCTTCTTTAAATTTCTTATCAGCATATTCTTCTAAGTCCTTTCCTGTATATTGTAATTCTTTACCTGCTTTTATAAAATCTGATAAAGTAGCCATGCTGTTAAATAATTAGCTAGCGTTGACTTACAATGATTTGTTTATTCAAATATTTATCTATGATGTTCTATATTTGTTCCTCGTTGAGGACTATGAATTGTATTTTCAGTTATATGCTGAACAAAATTTCTATGTTGGAAAATCAGAGCACACAAATATGCTAGTGTATCACAAGCTGAAAAAGAGATGCACTATTAATCACAATGCATGCCAAAAATATAGGTATACTCAACTTAATGTTCCCGAGAATCAGGGAACGGAGCTCCGTTGACATAGATCACCTCGTTTGGTACTTTGGGATAGAGGCACGTTTCGGAATCAGGACACTTTATTTGGCACACCGGTATACGCTGTTGTTCGCCCTCTGATATGCAGGGCAGCAGTGCTTACTACTACTGCACGATATGATTTACCCGACAACTAAGGACAATGACTTTGACAATGACAGACTCACGAACAACTAGAACATGTATTAATTAAATTTAATGTCAATGTCCTGTCTTCGTTCTAACAGTATTTGCCTTTCGTTACTAACCTATTTAATTTCTGTAAGTGTTGTGCAGCCAAGTCTCATCTGCTTGGCCAAAAATAGTTCCATCGTGACGGTAAACAAAGAGAAAGTAGGACCAAAAATATGAATAACTGCTTTTAAATAAATAAAAATAACATAATAATGTTTAAATAAATAAATATATTCATTTAGCAACTCAAATAAACAAATAATAAATAATATAAAGCACAGATTCAGGCGAGCAGCCGCTTGGCGATTTTGTAAACACTCGATTGCTGTATGCTAATGACCTAGGACAACTGTTTGTCAATCATTCTACGTCAGTGCGCAGCGCTATTTTTAGTTTTCAAAAATCGATATTGTCGGCTGGCTGTGTATCGCTCCGCCATGAATCATGTTTGGTGCTTATAAATACATGAATTGGTAAATACATAAATAAATATGAGAAAATAAGAATATTACTACTTACAGCTTTGAAGAATACATGATTTCACTAAATAAATATTTCATAAGCACAATTAAACACTCTATTTCGTCACGATAGGCACATTTCTAGCTCGCAAATTGCTCTCGTCTGCACAGATTACCGTCACTGACAAAAATTAGATCCTAGTTCAGAGCCGTGGCTGAGTGGATTAGCTTGAACTTTCGTTCAAGCTCCACTTCTGACACCACAATTATCCTTGCCTGTCAACAACTCATCTGACAGGCACTATCGGATACTTCTCCCACACCATACAAGAAACTTGCAAGTCGTGTGCGAGGAAAATGAATGGTACATTTTATTGCCGTTGGCTCGCTACAAGCAGGTAACAGTCGCTAGTAAACACACAACATAAAGCCACAGAAATTATCTATCACTAGTTGCTAATGCCTATGCTAACTCTCTATCTATTTAGTTAAACACAAAACCCCTATCGCTACTCTAACGAGGTGCACACTACAAGTCCTGTCCTCCCGTCCGCCGTTCTTTCATCCCGTGGTCACACACCACGCGGATCGACCTTGACCTTGGTGCGTGTTGCCTCACATGGCACGCTGATTGCAGACGTGGTATGTTGAGTGGATACTCAACTTCTCCGTGGCTACCACGAGGCGTGATGCTATCGTGATTAGAGTGCTAACTCTCTGAACAACGCCTGCGTGTCTCATGAGGGAATGGTTAACCATCTCCCATTACCTCATCTCCCCTGCCCTTGCCTCGGGCACCGTATCACCTCCTGGCCTCTTCAAGATTGACTGCTCTTCCTGGCGGAGGGGATGCGGTCGAGTCTTTGACAAGATCGCTGTAGTGATGTAGGTATCAAATAGGTATGCTTGAACCAGCCCTCCCCAGCCACTGGACCAGAGCAGGGAGTCACCAATGCTTCTAGATTTAACTAAGACTGACTTGTGTGGTCCACACACAAGGACCGAGGAAATCCATGAAAATGACTGGCAATTTGTAAGCCCACTCTTGGTAGTGACCCCTGGCCATGATTGTTGTTTGTAGAGCAAACTTGAGCCCCAGCTCTGGTTGATGTCGTTTAGGCCACTCACATCCTCATTCGTATACCTATTTATACCTGTTTATTCCACTATATCTCTGCTGTTAGGGTTATAGTTTTGTTATTCGTTATGTTATGGCTCTTTGCTGTATCTGGTCCCAGTCGGCCTATGTGATGCGGGTGTCTTGTGTGGGTATTGAGGGTGCTCTTCGACTCAACTGAACATGGTTGAGGTTTCACTGTCATTTAGAGACCGCCCCTGTAGTCAGTGCTAGGCAGCAGTTATCTCTAACTGTGGGATTTCAGATTCCCATTTCTGTATGTACCAACTGTCCATGAGTCCTGAGATGATAACAATAGAGAGTCCATACCTGCTGTTACCGTTTGTGTTTACCGTGAGGCCCCTTTGTTGTCATGTCCTTGCTGGTTTGTGGGGGTGGGTATTCGGTCATATCCATAGTGTTGTTAGGCAGCAGTGATATCTACTGTGGGAACATAGGTTCCCATTTCTGTATATGTCAGTTGTGTGACATGTCAGGATGCCTGTTTGTCACTGAATCATGCAGTTCTGTCAATAAAAGTCTAATTTTGTTGTTCTTAATTTGTTTTGTTTAGTCCGTAGTTTGTTGTGTAAACTCATTGATCCTGTAACAGTCCAGCAGTATAATCTTCTGTCTGGGGTATACAACAGTATTCCCCCGCCCTAAGAACTCCTGGAATCTTCTGTGTAACTCTATCCCTTTTCTTGTTAACTGAGGAGAATATATACAGTGCTCTTTCTCTATTTCTTCCTATTGTCCTTTTCTTCTCTGGCCCACTAAACGTCAGTGTTGCGCTTCTTCGTCTTTCTTCCTGTCCTTTGATACTCTACCTCCTGTGACATTATGTTTTATATGTGTATTCTGTTTATATTCTGTAGTACTCTCTATATATTATGTGTATGTTCTCTGCAATATTCTATTGTTTTGTGTATATTCTATTATGTTCTGTGTATATTATATGTATGTTCTCTGTTGTGTTTTGTGTATAATGTGTGTTCTCTGTCATGTGTAACCTGTGCATATTATTTGTTATTTTCTATCTATTTTGTTCTATGTATGTTCTAGTATGTTCTGTGTATACGATGTGTGTGTTCTATTATACATTATGCATGTTCACTGTTGCTGGTCTCTGTGGCTAAGGGCTTGCGAACGCTGTTTGTGAGCCTGTATACCCGGGTTCGAAACACAGCAGTGCTGGCTTTTTCAAAAAAGGTATAGGAGCCGGTCATTCAGAAAGCAATGGCAAACTACTGAACGTAACAGTTGCCCAGTAATCATGAACAGCGAAAATTATGGGGTTGACTGCTACGTCCTGTAAAGGACATGCAACTTAATTAACTAAATGTTCACTGTTATGTTCCATGTTTGTTCTGATATATTCTATGTAGGTTTATGCACAATATACAAAACGCTGATCAGACCAGTTGTGCTGTATGGCTCTGAAACCTGGAGTACAACTAAAGGAGACAAAGTCTTGTTTCAAACCTTTGAGAACAAAGTCTTAAGACGCATCTTTTGGCCCATTAGCGATACACAAAGTAGAGAGTGGAAAAGAAGAGGCAACAAAGACATTTATGATCTGTTTAAGTCCCTGCTAATCACTGGTATCATGAAGGCTAATAGACTGCAATGGCTGGGGCATATAAAAAGAATGGAAGATAATAGGGAAACAAAACTTGCTTACACTCAGGAAATAAATGACCGTAATGGAAGATAATAGGGAAAGTAAACTCCCTTACACACAGGAAATAAATGACCGTAGACCCCGAGGTAGACCAAGAAAATGGTGGAGAGATAATATACACACAGACCTACAGGCACTTGGAATTAGCAACTGGCATGAGAAGGTCAACCAGAGAGACGAATGGAGACGGATTGTATCTGCAGCAAAGAACCTCAATGGCTCGGAACGCTGAAGAAGAAGAAGACGTAGAAGAAGAAGAAGAAGAAGAAGAAGAAGAAGAAGAAGAAGAAGAAGAAGAAGAAGAAGAAGAAGAAGAAGAAGAAGAAGAAGAAGAAGAAGAAGAAGAATTAAAGAGTATGTTCTATGTATGTCACCTGTATTGTTCCATGTGTTGTAGTATGTTCTATGTATGTCACCTGTATTGTTCCATCTGTTGTAGTATGTTCTATGTACTCTAAACCTAATCCTAACCCTAAACGCTAACCCTAACCCATAACCCAACCCCTAATGGGTACATGACATTACAGACAGACCTGACAACAGGCGGAGAGTCATCATTACAGAGAGCACGAGGGCGGCGCGTATTGCCAGCAGACATCTCTGGGAGGTCCGCGTGATGAGCGGGCTGCTGGACATCATCTCCTACTGGACAGCTGTCTCTCAGGTCGCTGCTGGACAACATCTCCTACTGGGACAGCTGTCTCTCAGGTCCGACCCATCACTTATAAGCCTGGTTGGGATGCCAGTGAATCGGCCGGCTCCGCCTCAATTGACAGCGGCTTAATGACTGGGACTGACTGATTGACTTAGTGACAGTGACTTTGTGACTGAGACTGAGAAGGACCCTTTCTTCATGAACCAGTACTCCGTAGTGCCAGCGACGATTCCCTCTAGAAGTTGTCACCCATAGCCTGAACGTCCCTGAAGGGAGCCATGGACGTAATGCCGGGTCGAGGTGCCAACGGTTGTTTGTGTCTTTTCTTCAGAACTGGATGGCTGTGGTTCATTTTCTTCGGATGGAAGCCGCCCTGACACAAGGACTCTTCTTCATGATCTGGGTCACCGTCTCTCTAAGCCAATGTCAGCTGGGGTGGATTTATCTATTTTCATCAGTTTAACAATTTTCCTGAATGCACAAGAGTTTCCTATCTGTCTTGTCTGCTTTGTGTGCTGAGACTGATCACTTGCGAGTTTGTCCGGTGGGCTACGACTCTTAGAAACCCAGCGACTTACTTAAAACACAAAATTTCAAGGGGTTGACAATTAAAACATAAGAAGGCCTGCAACACGTGGTGTTGTGGCGGGTTTCACAGGGAGACTGAGAACCTGTAGATTTGTCCGTTGTGCTACATTGATGGGGAACGGGCGGGCGCAGCAGACACCAAAAGACACATCTCTCTCCACCCATGAAATCGTTGGGTTCGTTTGGGCCCCAGGCTACAAAGCTTTGTGGGCTTCCGTCAGTCCAGCTTTAAAAGTCAACAAACATCCAGTTGTAACAACAAATATATTGTACACGGTGGGTAAAGGGTTAGGGTTCGACGACCTCCATGGCGGTGACGGTCTTCCTCTTGGCGTGCTCGGTGTAGGTGACAGAGTCGCGGATGACCTTCTCTAGGAACACCTTGAGGACACCTCGGATCTCCTCATAGATGAGCCCGGAGATGCGCTTGACACCTCCTCGCCGGGCCAGTCGGCGGATGGCAGACTTGATGATGGACAAAAATCCAATCCAATCCAATTTTTGGTACGAGTACCCACTTTCAGCCTTCGAGTTTTCGACTTGAGTGTACATATTTGTATGTGTGTGTCTGAGAGTTTATGGTATAGCTTGTAGTTTATTTTCTTACTTTGGGCTGTTTGTTGTCAGCTTCTGATTGGTTGATTGCGTTCGTTACTATGGTTGCGTTGGTATGAAACAGCAAATTTTCACATTTTGTTCCTACTTTTTATAATATTGGTTGAAATTTGGGCAACATTATTCATTTTTTTAATAAGTTTGGTTGAAATTTGGTCAAGATTGTTTCCATTTGGTTAACAAATGTCCCTACTTTTCATACGTTTGCTTGAGATATTTATGATTTTGGATGAAATTTGGCCAAACTTTTCACATTTGGTTAACAAAGTTTCCTACTTTTTATAAGTTTAGTTCAGATTTGGCCAAAATTTTCACATTTAATTAACAAAATTAACAAAAAATTATTTATTGGAACGCTCAATTCTTTCATGGTGAATTCCCTCTGAAATTCTCGTATAATGAATTCATTCTGAACTTCTCGCATAGTGAATTTCCTCTGAAATTCTTGTATAGTCAATTACCTCTCACATTCTCACCTTGTGAATTCCCTCTGACAACCTTACTGCATCAGTATAGAATTTCGAAGGCAGTAGCTATATTTGCGCTGACAGTGCAGCTCCGTTAATGTTCCATGAAATTCACGAGATCTTGCGCTCGTTGTAAAGTATGACTGATCTTTTGTATATCATTTTTCTTCTTCCGTTTGCTATCTTTTGAGTTTAATAATCTGGCTACGGATTCACAGGGCTGATAATTGGTATGTGTTGAAACATTCAAAGGCAACGCACACTTTGTTTTATGCCAGATTTATTCAGTGTTCAGACATCGTCATTTGTGGCTGTATTTGTGTGTGTGTGTGTGTGTTCGTGCGTGTGTGTGTGCGTGTGTGCGCGCGCACGCCAAACCGAGCGAGTGTACATATGTGTATGTGTGGGCCTGAGAGTGTATGTTTTCTATGATGAGTATTAAAACCTTCTTAGAGCTTTCTTTGTTTTTACAGATCTTTTAGTGCAACGTGAGTAGTAATTGTCTCTGAGTACAATGCCGAGCACAAACTGGCAGCAGCTCCGATTATCTGACATATGGCCCTGGAACAGGAACGCTCGATCTATTCTGGAACTGTACTTGACACACATGTGAAGCATCACACCTAGGTTGGGGGGTCTAAGTATGGAAGCCAGGGTAGGGGGTATTGGAAGTACGTGCGCAGTGGTTAAACGTAAGCAGTTCAGAATATAAACAATGAAATGGGGCAGGGGGGAGTGGTAGTCCCTGGTAGTCGCATGTTTTGTCCAGAAGATACAGAACAACTGCACGAGCTGAATGTGTATACACGCGCTGCAAAATAAATCAATCATCACTGCTGAAGTTGTCCATAACGTGGGCACGTTTATTAGAGCGGAACCAGGTGCAGTTATGGCCCTAATCTCTGTGGGGAATCGACGTAGAAATGATGACTTTGATAAACGAATGAACGGCAGGTACTTCATGTAGAAGTCTGTGCCAGTTGCAGCTCCTGGACGTCGAGGGAGGAAAGTTCACTGTTAATGCTTCAGGTGTGATTTGTCTGCGATGTAATCAAGTCCTTTGTAGCCATTGGTGTTGCAGTAGTTCATCTGAGCCGTGAGCCACATCCGGTCAAATATTTCTGGGGTTAGGTCGGTCAGCGAGAAGCGCGTGTAGTAATACTGGCAGATGGTGGGCAGAACGCCTTTCCACTGGTGGAACTGGCCAAGGATGGACATGGCCGTGCAGTGGTATCTTGTGATCTCGGCTGGTTTTGGTAAGATTCCTGTGATGAAAGCGTCCTCGATGGGCAATGGCACGAAGTTCCGACTGACTCTAAGTAGGTCAGAAATGGTGTCCCCAGATATAATGTAACTGCTTCCAGAAGCGTGAGAAGGGAAATTGACGAATGGGTACTCACTGTAAGAAACCCGCCACTTTCCGCCACGCCACACGCCAGGCGATTAGTACATGTGTCCAAACACAGATTTGGATAAATCCCTGCGATGTACGATGAGGTAGTCCACAAGAAATGGGATGTTTACGAAAGAATCTTCGTCTGCTTTAAGTACAAACTGCACTTGTGAGCAGTGGTTTTCTATCCAACGAAAGGTGGCCAGCATTTTCAACGTCAGTTTGTCGTAGCCCTCAACCATGTCCAGAATGAGAAGATCATCGTAGATGAATCTTTCTATGCGCATCGTCTCGTCCAACGACGGTTCA
>JACEFZ010024813.1:0-66724 GCA_014155875.1 Cepaea nemoralis
TTTTTTCCCGGGTTTTTTTGTCATTTGGTTTTCAAATTCGCACCAAGACGGATTTTAACATTGACCTGTGATCCCGGGTCGACCCAGCCTCAAATAAAATACCTGGAAATGTCCAGGGAAATAAAGGAGACCAATGAGATAACGACATATTACCTCTCGAGTGCCGATTTGTCTATCAAAATATGAAATAAAGGAGACCAATGAGATAACGACATATTCCCTCTCGAGTGCCGATTGGTCTATCAAAATATGAGACGAGCACGATATACCCTGTCGACTCGACATGTAAAAGGGTCCTTTAGTTCTATTGTTACTCAGTCCAAACACCGTCACAACAAGGTTTTCTTCTTGGCTGTTCGACGTGTCCCATTACCAAGCGAGGAGTGTTGACCATAACATGTATTATATGAAAGTGTGATATTGAAAGCAGCTGCATTTCCTGTTTAAACAGCTGACCAAACTGTCCCTTTTTTTCCTTTTAAGAGGCGGCTGGCAACGAATTGCCCGTGTTTATATCAGTTGATACATTTCGAAAGATAACCTAAATGCTGTGGTGTCCCTGCTGTAATACTGTACACATTTTACTTTCCTCGTCGATGCTTCTATTTTTATGTCATTGTTTGCAAACATACATCAGTGACAACAAAAACTGACAACATTCACATCACAAGTATATATTTAACACGTATATAATAATGTAGAATGGCAGTGGCTACAACAGGATTACAGCTATGCAAAAAAGGAGAGAAATAACCGGGTATTGTTGGTACTGTAATATCAACATTCAGCTGAGAAACAATAAATGATAGTGGAAATGTGGTTTCTGAGAAAACTGCGAAGAATACCATCGACAGACAGGAAAAAAAAACAAATGGAGCAGTCCTTACTTTATCTTATTTATTGTTTATCATCATTGTAAATTATAATGTTTTGATCATAGCAGAGAACGCATCGCGCAGAAATGATTTTTGTTGAGTCCCACTGAAAGAATTCCATGTGTTCCCAGTGACAAGATTTCCAATTCTGATCCGGTGACAATGACTTCAATAGGGACGAGGTGTACATAGTTTCATTCTGGACAAAGTGGATAGGGTCATATTTCAGACCTAGAGGAAATGGTTCAAATTTCGATCTATTTCAAATTCTGATCTAGTGAAGTGATTTAAATTTCGACCTAGCGGAAATGGGGACAACAAAATACTTTTTATCCAATATGAACTTCAGTAAAAGTCGAGTATTTTAGAAATAATGGACAACGAAGCAACTTGTTGGAACCTTGCTATTTTAACAGACGATATTTTGTTACATTGTGCTTCAGAAAAGACATAACAACTAAAACCCCATGGCGGAAACCCAGGGTTGAAGTTATACCTCTCCATAGCATAAAGTCGGGGCTGAATTGTCGAGAACATGTGTTGCCCAAGCAGCCTGATCCCTCTCTCGGCCTCCCCTTGTTTACTCAGAGAAAAGGTAACATCTCTATATCTTGAACACCTACGAGAAGTAAGACGTTTGCGAGAACAAAGTGAGGACTGTAAATCTACAACCATTGTCAGGCTACGAGAACAGCAAGTTAAAAGAGGTTTAGCCAGACAAGAGCACTATGCAGGAAGTCTAAGAAGATTAATAAACCAAAACAAAGCTGTTGTCGTTAGCCGCTACACGCTGAGGGACTTGCTGAGGAGGAATTTGAGCACTTATTGGACTCAGTGGTTTAATGCTGTGAAATGAGGATGATCTATCGACTAACTAAAACATCTGGAACAAGAACAGGACGCAATAGTGTTAAAGAAAATAGAAGCATTCTTGGAAATATGTGTGATTATATGCGTAAAATTTAAATTTTTTTTTTCCCCGCTTGCTCTAAACTCGAGCGTAGTCCATACAAGTGTTGCTACTACTGGCGAGTGCATTGTAATTATTTTTGCTGTAGTTATCGTTCCCTATTACCAGTGTCCCTCGCCACCAGGCGAGCCCACTCTGACTTCAGAGTACTTGAAATTTACGTCCCTAAGTCAAGGACGAGAAGTCAACATGATGAGACTAAGCACCCACATTCTGCTCTTGCGGCCACTGTTAGCCCTTGTATACCGAGTGGGATGTGAACAAAACAATAAACACACAAAACACACACGTCAAATAATACATCTATATGCTCACTGCAACATATGATTTTATTGTTTACTTCAGTATGTGTATTTTTTGATTTTGTTTTCACTCAAAGTTGTATCAATTCTGCTGTGTATGTTTTTTGGGTTTTGTTATATATTAGTGGCGTTACTAACATGAATTATTTATATTGTAAGAAAAGATAGATTTAAAAAAAATTAATTATTACTGACACTGCGCGCTCTCCTCTATTCTGTTTTTATTTTCATAAATATAAGACACATTTTCTTCTGTGTTTTATTCAATGCACGAGGTGGGCCTCTGCAGTAATATATCTATTGCTACAGATTTGATATCAATCAATTAAATTTGGTGCCTTATCCACAATGAAGGTTGGCTGCAAAGGATCTCCAACACTGCCTGACTCTCGCCTTCATTGTACATTATGTCCGACTACTGTTCGTCAAACTTTTGATATTATCTTCCCACTTGTATCGTTGTCTACATTTTTCTCGCTTGCCTTTATGGAGCTCATGGTTTTTATAAAGAGTGTTATGTCTTTTAACATGGCCGAAATATTTCGCTTGCCTCTATTTTATTTCTTTTATCAGCTCTCTTTTCATTCCCAGTTCTTCTAGAACCTTTGTATTTGATTGTTTTTGTTTCCATTAATACGTCATATTCTTTCTTATATCCACATCTCCAAGGCCTCTGTTGGACTTTCTAATTGCTTGTTGATTGCCTAGGCTTCCGCGCCATAAAGCAGTGTTGAATATTCAGCATTATATAGTTGACTTTTCTGTCATATCTAACTCTGGGTTGATACGCCCATTGAGCATAAATCCCCAGTCACAGTCTCGAGCACCGTTTAATAATAATAGGTTCATTTATTTCTTGTTGTAGTCTCTTTTCATCAATTCCGAGACGACATCTTGCAATGTGTCCTCCCACTTTACACAATTAAAAGTCTTACCTCACCTTTTGAAACAGCAAGAAAAATACAAATTCTCTCTCTCTCTCTCTCTCTCATCTCTCTCTCTCATCTCTCTCTCTCGGTCTCTCTCTCATCTCTCTCTCTCTCGTCTCTCTCTCTCTATTATCTATCTATCATATCTATCTGTCTCTCTCTCACACACACCTCAACATACTCACACCCTCCATACATCTGAATACACACATATGCACATCACAAAAAGGTATCCGAAAACAAAAACAAATTCAGTGTGCCATCATCGTATTTTCTTCTTCTTCTTTCGCCCGTTATCACCCATTGGATAATAGGCCCTCAATCCATTCACTTAAGCTCTCATATCTTTAGCTATCCCGCTCACCTCCGTCCATTTGTTTGCCCATGTTATTCATATCTGTCTCTGCTTCTCTTCGCCGTGCCTTGTTGGGTCTTCTTCTATTGCTTTTGCCTGTGGGTTCCTGACAAAGAATTGTCTAGTTATACTATTCTGAGATTTTCTCATTGTTTGTCCTGCCAGCGTCAGTGTCTTGTCTTCGCCCCTTAGTTCGCTGGTATTTGTCTAATTCTCTCCATGACTCCACATTGGTGATTCTGTCTTGCCATTTACTCCTTGTATTTTCACAGGCACCATTATGATTTTTGCAGTTTATTTGTAATCATCACATTTAGAACTATTTTAATCTGCGTCTGTTTTCTTCATTTTTGCTTGCACTTATTTCAGTCTTGTGGTTACTATCGATTAGTTTGCATTCCATTCAACTTATAATTATATTCATATTTTTTTTTTAGTTGACGTAGATTGAAGATAACAGAATGCACCAACGAACATCTTTTTTTTTTTTTGTTCTTTATAACGATACAGAAAATACATTAACATTAAGAAACATAACAATAATAAGCCGATGTTTGTAGTTGCGACATTTGTTGATGGTAGAGTGTTCTCTAAAGTAAACAATGCGTATCTCATGTGTTTACATCAACAATAAATTAAGAAAATAACAATCCAGAACTTTGCACTCACAGAAGTCAGGGAAACGCGATTTACATTATTTGTTGAATATACTAACCGGATAGAAAGACATTTAATGCGATTTTGTTTGCATCACATATTTTTGCTACAGAATATTAACAATATGTTATGAAACTAATCCCGAATGCTGTGCCAAATAAAATAATCAACATTCTGCTGCATTGTCAGGTGTTTTGTTTATTGTTGTGTGCCAAGACAGAGGAGCTAACCTAGCGGCAGTTGTTGTTGTTGTTGTTGTTGTTGTTGTTGTTGTTGTTGTTGTTGTTGTTGTTAGTCTTGTCGTATCTATTGATGCTATTTCGCGCCTCCACCCGTACCGTTCCCACAATGTGGCGTGTCGGGTTGATGAGCGCTGACCAATATTCTGTGCTAATAGAAAGCCGGTAGTACCCTCTATTGCCATACGGTAGTTCAGTCATATCAGACTAGGACCTCACTTACAAATTTGCATATTAACGGTGATAGTAATATAGCGTGTAACAGCGGTGCCAAGTGGTAATTATTGAAGATGTGTACACTAGGAGTCCCAAACTTTGAATATATATCTCTAATACCATATCAGTACTGTCATTTGGGGGGGGGGGGGAGGAGGGGGGCTGAGCGGTCTCGATGTATGGTGTCCGCCTCGAGTGCTGGAGGTCTCGGGATAAAGCACCGGTGACGACCGAGATTTTTTCACGTGGACTTCTAGTAATAAAATTTCCCCTGGTCTCTGGGTAGTGAGATCGGACGTCCGTGTGTATTGTTGCGCATGTAAAAAGTCCCTTGGCAGTTGGAAATCTAAAAAGAGTAGCCTAAAGGCGCTGCCCGGGAAAAATTTGAGGTCAAAAATCTACTCAAAGTATTTAAGGATCCTCGCCGGTGCTAGGGAGTTTCGTGCACTGAACTGAGTTTATCCGGACTCAGGATTGAGTTAGGAGAATAACGGAGCACTTATGGGTTACATCCGTGTGCTGTGGTGTTGATCCAACGACTAAACTAAACTAGTATTATAGTGTTATAGCACAGGTTAGTAGGCACGTGATCGTACAGCACACAAGACTCCGTTGTTTAGAACATTCTTTATTAGTCGAATCGTTCAACTACAGCACAATGATGGTAGGCTCAAATCCCGATGTTTACATGTTCCTACTTTCTTGCTAGCTGGCCCCCAAGTGACGTGTGTCCCAGCCTAGATACACTTCTTCATTCGTGCACACAACGTTCACTAGCTATGGTTTTCCCACTAGTCAAGGAATGCGCAGCATTCCTTAACTCTTTACTCCTAAGCTATTCCCTTTACTGTTACAATACCTCCCCTTCTTCAAGGAGAATTTTTCCCTGAAAAAATCTCAACCCCAACTCTTAACCCCTTAACTCTACATCTCCATACAACAATTCCATATAATTCTTAACTCATTCTCATTCTCCTATCTCATCATAGCCAATTGCTAACCAGAGACAATAATACCGAACTCTCTACAAAAACTCGTTATAAAGTTCTCCAGAAAACTCGCTACAAAACTCTCCATAAAGTTCTCCAGAAAACTCGCTACAAAACTCTCTATACAATTCTCTAGAAAACTCCCTACAAAACTCTCCATACAATTCTCTAGAAAACTCCCTACAAAACTCTCCATAAGCGAACCGCTTTTAAAATTTAACCATCTAAATTATGATTGACAAAACTGAAGATATTCCCCTTATCCTTTAATTCTCCCTTATTCACATTCTCACATTCTCACTATTCTAGGATAGACAGAAAAAATAGTTAGATTGGGTAGTTAGATTTGGTAGGTAGATTTGGTAGGTGCGCACCTAAAGATAATAAAAGTAAGGAAAAAGTAAGAAAGTAAGAAGTAATCACCTTTCTCTTCCCATACATTCTCAAAACTTTATAAAAATAAAGTTTCAAAATTTATCTTCAGTTTCCGTCAATAATAATTGTTATTATCAAAAAAATATGTTAATCCAAAACTACCAGCTTTTGTATTATTCACCTCGTCAAGTTCAAAAAAAAAACTCCAAATTATATACACTGTTAAGTACAGTCTTCTTCTTCCATATCTATTTATTTACATGCCAAAACTCAAGCTGGCATTCCCCCCATATTCTCCCATTTAACGCTGTTCAACCCAGCTCCTATTTTTAATCCAATCATTTACATTGCGAACGAGTCAACTACTTTAAGTCATCTGTTTCCAAAAAAAAAAAAAACTTCATATTTCTTCTAACTGAACGTCAAACTATTAATCATTTAAACACACTCAGGTTAACTCAATAAAACCAAAGTTTTGTAAACATAAGCAGCTAAGTCAACTTATTCATTTCATAAAGCGCAATTGAAGTTCAAACAATTGACCAAACCATATCAATCCCCTCATTCTTTGACATCATTTTTATCCCCACACATTAATCAAACATATATAACTTAAAAAACCAACCTGATCATAAAACATATACCAATAATAATACCTTCTTTGTAAACACAAAAATATCGTGTCTAACTTCTTCTTCTATCTGCCATCTGCAGAATATTCCACCACGCTATTTATCTACCTCTTCTCCATTTTCTTAATAACTTCAAATTTTTTCGATAAGTGCAATATCTACATCAATGTCGCTATCCTCCCGAGGAGAGCTAACATCTTTCATATCAGCTTCTTCATCAGTTTCTGACTTTTCATCCATCTCTTGTTCCCCATCTGTATAACCATTACTAGCAACCGCTAATTTCTTCCTTTCTAAATCCAATCTAATTTTCCTGTCTTGCCGTCTCAACAAATTTTCAAATAGCGGCATATCTTCACCACTTGAAGAATTCACTCTAAGTTTCCTTTGCCTCTTAATTTCTTTTTCTTTCTGTCTATCCAACTTTCTTTTTACTGCCTGTCTTGTATTCATAAATGGTGGTTCGATATTTTCCTTGACTGATTCTTCACTAATATAATCGTCATACATGTTATTTTCCTCTGTCATGACTGTTTTTGGTACCGTTTCTTCTTGTTCAACTGTAGTAGATGCTGTTGTCACTTGTTTCCCATTCTCTATAGGTATTGGATATACCGATTGTCTGACCATCTGTCCACCTGACAATATTTCTTCGGAACAATAATTATTATTACTATTCTCTGCATCCCTTTCCTCATTATCCCGCCTTAAGTGCTCTACATGTGAACGTGCAACATGCCCTGAAATTTGATTCTTAATAGCATATGACACTGGACCCTTTTTTTCTAAAATATAATATCCCGGGACCCAATGAGCATCAAACTTAGAGTTTTTTCTATGTTTTTTGTAATAAACTCTATCACCTATGTTGAACTCTTGTAAGTGTGCATTTTTATTTGCGTATTTCTTCTGTCTTTCTCTAGCCTTAATTATATTATTTCTTAAACGTACATGTGCTTTATGCATTTCTTGCAACCTTGTTTCCTGAAAATCTTCCCCCAGATATTTTCTCCTAGGCTTTAATAAATTATCAATTGGCAATATTGGTTCTCTCCCATATACTAAGTAAAATGGTGAGAAACCTGTTCCTTCATTTTCATGTGTACGTATCGCCTCTAATGCTATCCCCAAATAAAGATCCCAATCCATATCATGTTCTTCTACATTTTTCGCTAGAATATTGTATAGTGTTCTATGTTGTCTCTCATTTTTAGCATTAGAAGTTGGTCTGTAATATGAAGTCCTAATGTGTTTTATATTCAAATCTTTTACCAATTTTTCAAACTTTCTATTTACAAACTCTTTCCCATTGTCTGTAAGTATTATTTGTGGACACCCAAACCTTGGTATAAATTCTTGTAACAGCATATTTATAACCGAATCAGCACTCTTGTCTGGAATTGGATAAACTTCTGGCCAGAGACTATATGAATCAACTATATGTAGTAAGTATACATTTCCCGATAATGTTTTTGGATGAGGACCTGAAATATCCAAACTTACTTTCTGCATTGGAAATTGAGGAATATCGGTATCTTGTAAAGGACATTTGATTATCTTCATGTTTCTTAACCTACACTTTTCACATGCTTCAACATATTCATATACGCTTTTGAATAAATTCGGCCAGTAATATTTACTGCTAATATCCTTCACTAACTTATCTCGTCCAAAATGACCATTATTATCGTGATATGCCTTTAAGACTTCTTGTTCTAAATGTTTCGGAATATATTTTCTTACTCCTTCACCTTTTTCACTGATATAATATAATTGATTGTCTTCTTGTAACTCTACAAACTTTCTTTTAAAACTATTTTCCCCTGTTTCAGTTTTCTTTTTATTTGTACTATTTTTGGATCTAATTCTTGTTCTGTTTTCATATCAAACTGTTCTAAATGTGGGTCTTCTGTTCTAGGTTCAGACTCTTGATCCGATGGTAAACTCTCAAAATCTTCCCTATTTATTATGGCGGAATCTAATATATTTACTTGCCAGTTTCGATCGTCTATCTCTGGTTCAGCTTCATCTTCCGTGTTTCCTGATGACTGTGTATATGGAATCCTAGACAAAAGATCGGCGCATGTATTATGTTTCCCTGAAACATATTCAACCTTAGCATTGTACCCCTGTAAATTCAATGCCCACGTTTGTATTTTCCTATTTTGTATTGGTGCTTCTAATATCGACTTTAATGGCATGTGGTCAGTTCTAATAATGAAATGGGCGTTATGTAAGTAGTAATTTAATTTTTGAAGAGCGTAGTGTATAGCATATGCTTCTTTCTCAATAATCGGCCATTTCTTTTGAGTCTTGCTGAGTTTATGAGACAAGAAATAGATTGGTCTTTCATTTTTAACCCCTGGTATTCCAGATTCTTCTCCTTCATATGGTTGAACTAAACATGCTCCTATTGCGTTGTCTGAAGCATCTGTGTATAGTATTAGCTGTTTATTCAGGTCTGGATGTGTCAATAATGGTACCACTGTTAAGCTATCTTTTAAAAGTTCGAACGCTTTTTGACACTCATCATCCCACTTAAATCTAGCGTATTTACCCGTTAAATTCGTAATAGGTATTGCTATCCTTGAAAACGCTGGTACAAACCTCCGATAATACGCACACGTTCCTATAAATGCACGCACTTCCTTAACATTAGTGGGAGCAGGTAACTCTTTAATAACCTTTATCTTGTCCTGGTCTGGTTTAATACCTTCCCTATTTATTATATAGCCTAAATATTTTGTTTCTGTCTTTAAAAACTGGCACTTACTAAGCTTTAATTTAACGTCATGCCTTCTTAATCTGTCAAATACTAGTCTAATATGTTTCAAATGATTCTCCACATTTCCTTTTGTAAATATCAATATGTCATCAATATATGCTAGGGCAAAATTTTGCATACCGTCTAGTACTTCATTTATTAAGAACATATAGTGAGACGGTGCATTTTTCAGACCGAATGGCATACGTAAAAATTCGTACGAACCCATATGAGTACAGAAAGCACTCTTATTTTGAGCATCCTTCGACATCGGTATACACCAAAATCCTGATCTAGCGTCTAGTGTTGTGAAAAAATGTGGAGCCATTAAGTAATCCTAAAATATCATCAATCACCGGCAATGGGTACGCTACATTCTTAGTAATTTTGTTCAACGCCCTGTAGTCACAACAGAACCTGTTCGAACCATCAGATTTGGCTACGATTACCACCGGAGATGACCATTCTGATTTTGATCTGGTTATTATGCCTGCTTTCAACATATCTTCTATTGCCTTTTCTACGACTTCTCTATTTCTTAATGGAGTTCTATATGGTTTTAAACTAATTGGTGGATGGTCTCCCGTATCTATTTCCATTGTAACTGTTTTCGTCTTACCCAATTCTAAATCATTAATTGCAAACACATCCTGATTTTGTTTTATAAGTTGTTCTAATACTTCCTTATTTTCTGGCGGAGTTTTTAATTGTGCTAACAATTCTTGTTCTCTTGTTACTTTGTCTAGTGAATGTATTTGTGCTGTATTTCTTCTAGATGGATGGATCAATTCATCCATTCTTACGTTCCCTTTTCTTCTGCATCCGCGTCTGTTATTAATTCTTTCACTAGAGGTTTCTGAATAACTTATGCCTGCCATATTTACTCTATCTGTTGCCAATATGTCACTAACGTTATGTTCTAGCTTGGCTATTACACATCCTCTGCATAATTTAATTTCTCTACCTGTGTTATTAATAACCATTACTGGAAATGTTAAACTTTTATCTAATTCTATTATTCCATCCGGAACTTCTAAACCTGGCTCATCTATTATTTCCTTTTGCAATTCAGTGATTCTGACTATGTTTCCTGCTACATAATACGGGTTTCTCTTCAGCTTTGCTTGTATCAAATTAACTGACTGTGGTTTTAAATTCATGGTCGTTTTAACTCTAACTAGTGTCGACACATGCATATCTTCTTCTAAATCTACGTAAACATCTTGGAATTTTAATTTATGTAAATCAAATAAAAGTCTCACCCCATTTTTCAATAAAAAATCTCTACCCAATATCATATTCCTATTTAAATCTTTGACCACATGGAACATATGCCTGACATTTATCCCTCCTAATTTAAAGTTTATCATCGTTTGTCCTAGCACTTCTAATTTTTGTCCCGTTACCGAATGAAGATTCTCCTGAATTCTAAATATTTTACAATTTCTTAACATTCGATATAAAAATGCTTCTTTAATCACGCTAACTTGTGCTCCCGAATCAACTAATGTTCTAACTTTATATTTTCCTATTTCTACTATACATGAGCTTGGATCTACCATATTTAATGACAATTGTGTTATCTCTGCTTGTTTTTTATTTCTAAATGTCCTATTATACTCATCCTTTGGATTTTTAATACCTTGATGCCCCTTTTGGATCTTACTATCTTCCCTCCTACTGCCGATCCTATTCAGTAAGCGGGATGCCAATTTCCCTGATTTCCTGACCTTCTAAAATTTCTCTGTATTTCTCCATAATTCCCATTTGCTGGTCTGCCATTTGCAGTTCTATTCTGTGTACTCGTCTGAACACCTCTATTATTTTGTGTATTCGATGGGACACGTCTGTTACCACAGAAGCGAAAAATGTGCCCACGTTGGTGACATCCCCAACAAACCACATTCGAGTTATTTGTGTTACCTTCCATGTTTCTTACAGTATTTCTCACTTGTCCTCCTCTACTTTGATTATATATGTTATCGTTTCTTTGTACCATCTGTATTTCTCCTCGTCTTCCTCTCCATCCATGTCTATACTGTCCTACTTCCATAGGTTCTTCAATTCTATCTTCCGAACTACTACCTAACTCTCGTCCTACTCTTAATCTAAACCTTCTCCTCAAGCTTTCCTCTTGTATAGCGATATCTACCGCTTGTGACAATCTTGCCGGATTCTCTCTTAATAATTTAAATTTCAATCCATCTGACCTAATCCCATCAACAAAAATCCCTACTAACATCCGTTCTACTTCTTCAGCTCGTACATTCTGTCCTAAAAATGACTCTTCAGCTAAATTAATTAACCTGTCACTGTACAGCTGAACACTTTCTGTAGTGTTTTGTCTAGTCTGTCGCAATACTGAGAATGCGTGTTGTGGATCAGTAATTTCAGCATATTTTCTTGCGAGATCATCTTTAAATTCTTCCCAGGTTTCACCTCCTGCTGCTTCTAGTTTTCTTCTTATGTGGTCAGAAACTGGACTTGTACTTGTTCTGTATGCCAAATTCTTTTTCTCCTCATCTGTAGCGTTTACTAAATACGCATGTTTCTCAATAGAAATGACCCATTTTTTAAACTGGTTTGCCTGACCACTAAATCTTTCAACATCACTGCTTACATTTTGTTGTCTTAACACTGCATCCAACCTTGATATTGCCCCGCCAACTCCAGTCAGTACCTGTGAAAAATCTTGGGTTGCATCCTAAAATCTGTACTGGAAATTATCAAGCAATATACAAATATTTCAATCAATATTAATTTCAAATTCAGCAACAATATATAATCTGTTCAATTAATTACTCTAATATTATCTAACTATACTAACTAAAGACTCCAATCGAAGATCCTGACGAAGAAAATTTTCTGTTGCAATCCCGAATCCTAATAAAAGAATTTAAATGAAATCCTGATGCCGAAATACCAACACCACAAAAAAAAGGACTCTAATCGACACCGTTGAAATGAGCAGAACAAAGAAGAGCCTCTGGATTTGTTAATTCAATCGAAGTCGAAGTCAGTTCTTTCCAGTTATTTTCCTGACGTTGATTGTGCTCGATATAACGCTCGCTATAAGACTGCTTGATTATTTGCTCGATTAACTGTATGCGTTGGACTTTAATTTCCGTCAAGCAAGGTCACCTTCACGCAACCGACAACTGCTCATGGTTTCAGCAAAAATTACTTTCCAACAGCAAACTGGCATTTTCATACGTTTCAGCGTAAAAATGATTCATTCAACAACAATTGGATTTAAACCTGACGCTATCCACTCTCTTACTTGTTACGTGGCATTTCAACAACTGTCAGTTTAAATTGAGTATACCAAATTTTGCCTTAAGATAATTTTCATCAATGCTTTCATTTAAGTGAAGTAACTGTAGAGAATATTGAGGATCTCAATAATTATGGAATTTGCAACATAACCTTGACTTCACCTTCAACAGTCCAATGAGTTAAAACTCATAATTTTCACCATTCTTTGTTTTACTTGGAGTTTTATTTGGAGCAGGTTATCGTTCTGTTGAAATTAAATCATTTCTGGTACCTCAAGATTTCACAAGTTGTTATAACATGCAATCAGCGAGTTCATTCTTATCAGCTTTTGTACTAATTTTTGATGCAAACCGGCATTACTTGATCTCAATATACCATTAGCGTTGGTCAGTGCTCAAATTATTTCATACTATTTATCAGATAAAAACATCAGTCTTTCAAAAAAATAAGTTTATCAATCAAACCTTCTGAGCTGTCCTGAGAAATCGATCTCCTTTTTAAACAGAAACACACTGAGAACCCACAACAACTACCCCTGGGCGGGCTTTTAGCTGTTGCGTTTCTTATTATTATTTACTTAAAAAACTTCCTTCTCCAGACGCCCAGACACAACAATCTTCCATGGCGGTAACTCTCTCCTCAACATCCCATGTTTCGTAAGGTCAAAGGCACCAAATCAACCTGTATTATAGTGTTATACACAGGTTAGTAGGCACGTGATCGTACAGCACACAAGACTCCGTTGTTTAGAACATTCTTTATTAGTCGAATCGTTCAACTACAGCACAATGATGGTAGGCTCAAATCCCGATGTTTACATGTTCCTACTTTCTTGCTAGCTGGCCCCCAAGTGACGTGTGTCCCAGCCTAGATACACTTCTTCATTCGTGCACACACGTTCACTAGCTATGGTTTTCCCACTAGTCAAGGAATGCGCAGTACTGTCATTTGGATCATAAACATGGAGAACGTCTAAAATAATTAGGTTGAGGGAAAGCATGCCACAGGAAAACACCGCCATATATGGGCAGACAACAGCCAGAGATTAACAGGAAGACACTGTGATATGTGGGCAGACAACATCGAGAGATTAACATGAAGACACCGTTACATGTGTGCAGACAACAGCCAGAGATTAACAGGAAGACACCGTGTCATGTGTGCAGACAACAGCGAGAGATGTTGATCCGGCGACTAAACTAAATTAGTACTGTCATTTGGATCAAAAACATGGAGAACGTCTAAAATAATTAAGTTGAGGGAAAGCATGCCACAGGAAAACACCGCCATATGTGGGCAGACAACAGCCAGAGATTAACAGGAAGACACCGTGATATGTGTATAGACAACAGCCAGAGATTAACAGGAAGACACCGTGATATGTGTATAGACAACAGCCAGAGATTAACAGGAAGACACCATGACATGTGTATAGACAACAGCCAGAGATTAACAGGAAGACACCGTGACATATGTTTAGACAACTTCCAGAGATTAACAGGAAGACACAGTGTCATGTGTGTAGACAACAGCCAGAGATTAACAGGAAGACACCGTGACATGTGTGTAGACAACATAGAGAGATTAACAGGAAGTCATCGTGACATGTGTGTAGACAACAGCGAGATATTAACATGAAGACACCGTGACATGTGTGTAGGCAACATCCAGAGATTAACAGGAAGACACCGTGACATGTGTGTAGACAACATAGAGAGATTAACAGGAAGACACCGTGATATGTGTGCAGACAACAGCCAGATATTAACAGGAAGACATCGTGACATGTGTGAAGACAACAGCTAGAGATTAACAGGAAGACACCGTGACATGTGTGCAGACAGCAGCGAGAGATGTTGATCCGGCGACTAAACTAAATTAGTACTGTCATTTGGATCAAAAACATGAAGAACGTCTAAAATAATTAAGTTGAGGGAAAGCATGCAACAGGAAAACACCGCCATATGTGAGCAGACAACAGCCAGAGATTAACAGGAAGACACCGTGATATGTGTATAGACAACAGCCAGAGATTAACAGGAAGACACCGTGATATGTGTATAGACAACAGCCAGAGATTAACAGGAAGACACCATGACATGTGTATAGACAACAGCCAGAGATTAACAGGAAGACACCGTGACATATGTTTAGACAACTTCCAGAGATTAACAGGAAGACACAGTGACATGTGTGTAGACAACAGCCAGAGATTAACAGGAAGACACCGTGACATAGAGAGATTAACAGGAAGTCATCGTGACATGTGTGTAGACAACAGCGAGATATTAACATGAAGACACCGTGACATGTGTGTAGGCAACATCCAGAGATTAACAGGAAGACACCGTGACATGTGTGTAGACAACATAGAGAGATTAACAGGAAGACACCGTGATATGTGTGCAGACAACAGCCAGATATTAACAGGAAGACATCGTGACATGTGTGTAGACAACAGCTAGAGATTAACAGGAAGACACCGTGACATGTGTGCAGACAACAGCGAGAGATGTTGATCCGGCGACTAAACTAAATTAGTACTGTCATTTGGATCAAAAACATGGAGAACGTCTAAAATAATTAAGTTGAGGGAAAGCATGCCACAGGAAAACACCGCCATATGTGGGCAGACAACAGCCAGAGATTAACAGGAAGACACCGTGATATGTGTGTAGACAACAGCTAGAGATTAACAGGAAGACACCGTGACATGTGTACAGACAACAGCGAGAGATGTTGATCCGGCGACTAAACTAAATTAGTACTGTCATTTGGATCAAAAACATGGAGAACGTCTAAAATAATTAAGTTGAGGGAAAGCATGCCACAGGAAAACACCGCCATATGTGGGCAGACAACAGCCAGAGATTAACAGGAAGACACCGTGATATGTGTGTAGACAACAGCTAGAGATTAACAGGAAGACACCGTGACATGTGTGCAGACAGCCGCGAGAGATGTTGATCCGGCGACTAAACTAAATTAGTACTGTCATTTGGATCAAAAACATGGAGAACGTCTAAAATAATTAAGTTGAGGGAAAGCATGCCACAGGAAAACACCGCCATATGTGGGCAGACAACAGCCAGAGATTAACAGGAAGACACCGTGATATGTGTATAGACAACAGCCAGAGATTAACAGGAAGACACCGTGATATGTGTATAGACAACAGCCAGAGATTAACAGGAAGACACCATGACATGTGTATAGACAACAGCCAGAGATTAACAGGAAGACACCGTGACATATGTTTAGACAACTTCCAGAGATTAACAGGAAGACACAGTGACATGTGTGTAGACAACAGCCAGAGATTAACAGGAAGACACCGTGACATGTGTGTAGACAACAGCAAGATATTAACATGAAGACACCGTGACATGTGTGTAGGCAACATCCAGAGATTAACAGGAAGACACCGTGACATGTGTGTAGACAACATAGAGAGATTAACAGGAAGACACCGTGACATGTGTGCAGACAACAGCCAGAGATTAACAGGAAGACACCGTGACATGTGTATAGACAACAGCCAGAGATTAACAGGAAGACACCGTGACATGTGTATAGACAACAGCCAGAGATTAACAGGAAGACACCGTGACATGTGTGTAGACAACATCCAGAGATTAACAGGAAGACACCGTGACATGTGTGTAGACAACAGCCAGAGATTAACAGGAAGACACCGTGACATGTGTGTAGACAACAGCCAGAGATTAACAGGAAGACACCGTGACATGTGTATAGACAACAGCCAGAGATTAACAGGAAGACACCGTGACATGTGTGTAGACAACAGCCAGAGATTAACAGGAAGACACCGTGACATGTGTTAGACAACAGCCAGAGATTAACAGGAAGACACCGTGACATGTGTGCAGACAACAGCCAGAGATTAACAGGAAGACACCGTGACATGTGTGTAGACAACAGCAGAGATTAACAGGAAGACACTCGTGACATGTGTGTAGACAACAGCGAGATATTAACATGAAGACACCGTGACATGTGTGTAGGCAACATCCAGAGATTAACAGGAAGACACCGTGACATGTGTGTAGACAACATAGAGAGATTAACAGGATGACACCGTGATATGTGTGCAGACAACAGCCAGATATTAACAGGAAGACATCGTGACATGTGTGTAGACAACAGCTAGAGATTAACAGGAAGACACCGTGACATGTGTGCAGACAACAGCGAGAGATTAACATGAAGACACAGTGACATGAGTAGTTATCTAGGGGGTAATGACTTAGGAAATGAGGTTGGCAACCTCAAATAAATCCTTCTATACGGGGTTATCCCGCCATCTTGTTTTATCATAAAAGCCAACCTCATTTTTCAAATATTGGCGGGTATTTTCTTGAATCCTGATGACTACTTCCGGTTGACTTCCGGTCCCCAGGGCACGCGGTGGGCGGCGGCGGCGGCTGCGAGGCGAGCCCCGGGCATGTGGGATACTTATATAGATATGTTGACCAAATAGTTGTCGGGCACCTGGGTTCGAGTCCCAGTGTGTGTGTGTGTGTGTGTGTGTGTGTGTGTGTGTGTGTGTGTGTGTGTGTGTATGAGAGAGAGAGAGAGAGAGAGAGAGAGAGATCGAACCCCAGTCATGTAGATATCGACCCCCATCGATGAGGAGATCGAAATTCAATATGACAGAGTGGAAAAATGATTTATTCCATCACTCGAGTTACCCCGAGTAATCCAAGTAATGACCGCATGAATAAACTTTCCACGCTGATAGCTAATTCGGTAGAAGTCCATACTCATGTATCAACATTAAGCGCTTGGTGAAAATCTGGTTTAAAATTATACTAGACATGGTTACAATATTATTAAAAAATTAACCCTAAAAAACATAATAAACGGCTAAATTTCTTGTATGTTTAGCGGATCATATTAATGTCAATATAAAACTACTAGTCTCAATTAATTTAAGACGTAACTTGCTAAGATTTACATAAAAATATGTAATGAAACACCACAAATAGCTTCCCCTTTTTACAAACATAAATATAAATACCCAGGGCAGACTAATGGGGTCCCTTGGCTCAACCAGAATTGTCACCCGTTTGCCTTCTAAGCTCCCCTTGAATGGCAGTTTACCGGTGCGGACAAGGAAACAGTAATGCTCCACCGAGCACGACCCAGGAGAAAGATAATAGCCAAGGGCCAGCGGGTGCTAATAACCGGTAGATAAAACATGAAGGTAATTACCTTTAACAGGGCAGCCGAGTTGTGGTCATTGGAACTAAGGTCGCGTAGTAAATGCTGGCATGTACAGTTTTAAATGAGTGGTAGAAATAATACTGATTATGTGTGTACATGTAGGTGTGTGTATGTGCGTGTATGCACAGCCGAGTGTGTGTGTGTGTGACATCGCAGTCACCCTCAGCATTCTGTGGAGCTTCAGGCTTCCTGGGGCAAGTTTGCAATTGTCATTTTGAACGAACGACAGCCGTGTCATGTGTGTGTGTGTGTGTGTGTGTGTGTGTGTGTGTGTGTGTGTGTGTGTGTGTGTGTACATGTGTGTGTGTGTGCGTGCGTGTGTGGTATAAATTACAGGACATCGCAGTCACCCTCAGAATTCTGTGGAGCTTCAGGCTTCATGGGGCAAGTTTGCAATTGTCATTTTGAACGAACGACAGCCGTGTCATGTGCGTGTGTGTGTGTGTGCGTGTGTGTGTGTGTGTGTGTGTACATGTGTGTGTGTGTGTGTGTGTGTGTGTGTGTGTTATTACAGGACATCGCAGTCACCCTCAGCATTCTGTAGAGCTTCATGCTTCCTGGAGTAAGTTTGCAATTCTCATTTTGAACGAACGACAGCCGTGTCATGTACGTGCGTGTGTGTGTCTATGTACATGCGTGTGTGTGTGCGCGCTATCAATTACAGGACATCGCAGTCACCCTCAGCATTCTGTAGAGCTTCAGGCTTCCTGGGGTAAGTTTGCAATTGTCATTTCAAACGAACGACAGCCGTGTCATCTGCGCGCGCGTGTGTGTGTGTGTGTGTGTACATGTGTGTGTGCTATCAATTACAGGACATCGCAGTCACCCTCAGCATTCTGTGGAGCTTCAGGCTTCCTGGGGCAAGTTTGCAATTGTCATTTTGAACGAACGACAGCCGTGTCATGTGCGTGTGTTTGTACATGCGCGCGCGCGTGTGTGTGTGTTATCAATTACAGGACATCGCAGTCACCCTCAGCATTCTATAGAGCTTCAGGCTTCCTGGGGTAAGTTTGCAATTGTTATTTTAAACGAACGACAGCCGTGTCATCTGCGTGCGTGTGTGTGTGTGTGTGTGTGTGTGTGTGTACATGTGTGTGTGCTATAAATTACAGGACATCGCAGTCACCCTCAGCATTCTGGAGCTTCAGGCTTCCTGGTGCAAGTTTGCAATTGTCATGTTGAACGAACGTCAGCCGTTTCATGTCCGTGTGTGTGTGTGTGTGTGTGTGTGTGTGTGTGTGTGTGTGTGTGTGTGTGTGTGTGTGTGTGTGTATGTGTGTACATGCGTGTGTGTGTGTGTGTGTTATCAATAACAGGACATCGCAGTCACCCTCAGTATTCTTTGGAGTGTCAGGCATCCTGGGGCAAGTTTGCAATTGTCATTTTGAACGAACAGCAGCCATGTCATGTGCGCGCGCGCGCGTGTGTATGTACATGCGTGTGTGTGTGCTATCAATTACAGGGCATCGCAGTCAGCCCCAGCATTCGTGCTTCCTGGGCAAGATTGCCGTTGTCTTTTTCTGAACGACCGGCACATATGATCTTCTGTAGTATCTGTCATCAGGATTACCATCAGCACCATCACCCAGCACCACCAAATAAAAAAATCATCAGCAGCAGCAGTAGCATCATCATCTGCGGGTGACAGACTGGGTGACTCATCACGGGGCTATGTCGGCGGGGTGAACGTACGTGAACGTGTTCAGACATATCTTTGGGGAAACTGGAGGATGACTCAGAGTGTACTGATAGCATAACGATACAGCCGAGACACTTGCCTGTCTTTGTTCTGAGAAGGTTATTTCGCATGCGTTAGTGGACCCGGTTGGGTTGAGCTTTACTCACCCGAATAGTCTAGAAGTCAAGGACCACCAATCGCCCTTGCGTGGGGTACATTATTACCTCGGTTGTATCCCTTAGACTAGGTCGGCTGTTCTAGGCTGACGAAAAGGGGAATTGGGCCTTTTGGGAGTTTTACCAGGTGAATTCTCAGCAGTTCCATGACATAGGCCCCCTCTTAAGAGAGTTGACCGCTGGAGATTCACTCCTATTAAACTCGTCCTCTGCCTCTGGGACTGGATGCCTAGACAGAAAGTCAGCCCCAACATTCCCCTTACCGGGAAGGTATTCCACCGTAAAAGTGTAGGGCTGAAGCAACAACGACCAACGCATCAAGCTCGCGTTGAGCTTATGGGAGGTGACCAAGACCCTCACTAGTTGATGGTCTGCCTGTACCCTCAATGATACAACCTCCCTATCAATTTGGGCGGTACCTTGGACAGCCCGTCTCATATCCCTGATCGACAACCGCGCCTGCCTGTCAAGTCATTACGTTCGGCCGGACTCCTTACGCAACGGGGTGCAATACCGACGGATCTTCCCTTTCCGGTGGTACCAGTGTCGTCACTACCGCTATGTCTCCCAACACACATGTCTTGGGATCTGCGGTATCGTCCTCGATGAACTGTATAGTCTTCCCAAAACCCTCTGGACTCGGTTTTCCCTGGCCATCTCTTTCGATAGCGGGGCCAGTCAGCCGATCGTTGGTCGGAGTCCAGGGTATCTCGCGCCGAATCCGACGTTACCCACCCCTTCCGAACTTGGTTACTAGTGACTGACATCGCCAACAGGTGCGGAGATTTGTCACCGGACCTCTCGTTTTTCCGCAGGAGATTTGCATGGAAAATTCTCAAAATTCCCACGATCCGGATCTCGTAGTTGGTCTTGGACACTATCCTGACCACGGGATAAGGTCCTTGCCATCCTACCTCGAGCATATTGGTCCTGCCTGGACCCCACAATAATACTCTATCTCCCACCTTAAGGCCTAATTTAGTCTTAATCCACTTCGTGGGTGCAGCCTTCTGGCACTCTGGGCAAGACTTTACTAACCGGCGTACATCGCCAGTCATTCCTGGCCAGTAATAATGACCGGAAATCCGCTGCCGCGTCGCTCTGACACCCATATGTCCATTCCCGGATAGATGACTACCGGATATGGTGTGTCCCCTCTGAAGAATTGGGAGACGGTAGCCCGTCGGGACCACCAACTGCCCGTGCAGTTCATCTTCCCTTCCGGCTCTCCGGTAGAGCAGCCGATTCTTCAAATAGTACTGGCCCCGTTGCGGAGGGTCAGCACTTTTCTGCAGCTTCTTGTAGCAAGGACGTAGTGTCGCGTCTTCGCTCTGGGCCGTGCGCAAATCCCCTAGCGGGTTTTCGAGCTGGTTGCATCTGCCTCGTCTTTGCCCGTGTGGGCGCATGTATGTATGTCGCCTAGGTAGATTGGCTCCTTCGGCATCCCTAGAAATACATATTTACTCCCCAGGATCACGGGATATAGGGGATCAAGTAATACCGCTGCTGGAATGGTACCCGTGACGTACCTCGACCTAATCTCTACGTTAGCGATTGGTAACGTCATGGCCACAGCACTCTTCATAGCCGGCTGTATCTCGATGCTTTCCCCAGTGAGTTGGTCTGGCCGCACTAGACTGGCGGCAATGACGGCTTCCCCGTCTAGCCCAGTGTCATAGAGACACTCAACCTGCTGGCCGTTGATTTCGATCATTCGACCACAGGTGGCCTCTCTTGATCCAGAGTCTCTTCGACGACCTCGACCTTTTTCGGTGGCAACAGCCTTTGGAGCCACTAGGCAGGCCGTGAAGTGTGAGCTCTTAGCCTTCGATCTGCAGTTCCCTGTATTGTGCGAGGGTGACTGGCAAATCGAACACCACTTCTCACTCCATTTCCGTTTCGGTGGAGAGTTAGGTGGGCTCTTGCTCCCATCCTTCGACTTCTCTGGACTCTGGTCAGAGGATTTCTCATAAGGTTCTACCTTCTTGGCATGAGAGTTCTTCAGTTTCTTTTTGTCAGCCTTGTCCTGACTTTTACCCATGGAGGGATGGGTTTCCCCACCTTCCCCATGCACCTCGACGAATCGTTCTGCCATTTTGGCTTCTTCCTCTAATCTTTCCGCCCCTTATTCTCCCAAGAACTCTTTGAGCGGTTTCGACATATGCTTCCACATCTGGTCGACGATCATCAGTTCTTCGAGACGGTCGTAATCGTGTGCGAACTGGGCTAAGTCCATCCATTTATGGAGGTAGGAACTAAGACGTTCGGAGTACGCAGCAAATAACTCACCCGGCTCTCGTTTCGCTGCTCGAAACTTCTTGCGGTAAGTATGCGACGTCATTTCAAAACGATTCAGTAGCGCGGCCTTCAATTCATCATAATTATTCTCGTGTCCCGCCGGTAAACGCGAGTAGACCTCGTAAGCGGTTCCGCGCAACCCCTGGGACAGTTTCAGACACCACTTGTCTCGATCGAGACCCATGGCGACAGACATAGCCTCGAATTTCTGTAAGAACTGATCTATCTTTTCCTTATCTTCCTCAAAAATCGGTAACGGAAACTTCATGGCATGATAACCATGTCGACCTAAGCTAGTGAACCAGGGAGTGAAGACCCTCCTACGGCTCCTTCCGTATCTCTACTTGATTGTGCCCTGAGCTCGAGTTCCCGCATGCGGTACTCATGCTCTCGCTTTTGAGCCTCTTGTTCGGCTTCGAATTTCTTAGCGGCTTGCTCGGCTTCAAACTTCTTAGCAGCTTGTTCAGCTTCGAACTTCCTAGCGGCTTGTTCGGCTTCGAACTTCCTAGCGGCTTGTTCGGCTTTGAACTTCTTCAACTCCAAGGCCATCCTTCGATCCTCCGCTTCTTGCTGTCTTCTCTCTCTCTCTCTCTCTCTCTCTCTGATCCTCCGCTTCTTGCTGTCTTCTCTCTCTCTCTCTCTCTCTCTCTCTCTCTCTCTTCCTGACGGAAGTCTCTCTCAACCCCTTGTATATACCCTGATAGTGCAGTGCCGGTCAGGCCCATTCCTTCGCCGGTTGCCCGCACTTCATCCACATTTAATTTGGTGGATGCCATAATTAGAGAGTATATGTTAGTAGGGTGAGTGATAGATAATTAATGCAAGATATAGATATGCAATATGCAAAAAAAAGATTGGAGTGCGTTCCCTTGAGCAAGATGGCGGGACATTTCTTCGTCCCGTAAAATGGAACGTGTTTTTTTTCCGAAATGTGTATGGATTAAGTGTTTTTTCGTGGTGAAATGGAGTTCGGACCGTGCAACGGAGTTCGTGCACGCGCGTCCGTCTTCTTTCGGCGTATCATCGGCGCCCGGTGGCGATAGTTAAGCCTAACATGACGGCCAGACGACCAGCTAGGACACAACGTGGTAAGAGGGCGGGCGCGCGCAGAAGGCGCTTAAAATGTGACAGATTGGGTATCGGAAATGTTCGAGTACTGTACTGGAACTGTGCATCATTTAGTCAACGCCGACCCATTCTTGAAAGACTACTCTACGGAAACGATATTGTAGTCTTGCAAGAAACACAGCTCACCGACGGAACAGTCAATGTTGCGGGATTTCAGGGTTTCCTTTAACAGGCCGGCACCTCGGACAGGCCATTCTGGTCTGCGACAACATACTAGTGTCTGAGATCGATATGTCCGCCTGGAACAGCGATGCCCTGCAAGTGCAGGCAATTAAGAATAATGACACCAGTGCAGCTTGTAATCGTTAACGTCTATGCGCGAAATGGGAAGGTCGACGTGCGACAATGGCAGAGTTTGTTCGATATGGATGAAAGGCATATCATCTACTGCGGGGACTTCAATGCCAGAGGCAGTCAATTGGGGGAATTGCATCACCAATAGACAGGGAGAAGATTTGGAGGACGCCCTGGCATCATGCTGCCCTAATCTGTCTGAATGATGGGAAGGTCACTAGAATGGCCACTCGACCAGGCGACTCTGACAGCATCATTGACTTGGCTCTGGTGTCGCCCACAATCGCACCAAGGTGCCGGTGGGACACACTGGGATACCACGATAGTGACCACTACCCTTGTGTCATCCTGACCAAGAAAGACGGGACCATGAGTCAAAGAAACAAGACCAATGCCTTCCCGTACGACACCACTGGTCAAGACGCCATAAGCAAGATCAGAAGAAGGAAACTAACTCCTCCCGTAGGAGACAAGAAAGATGGCTGCAGCCACCATGGTGGAATTGAGAGGTCGAGAAGGTGTGGCTGGGAAAGAGGCAGGCTGTCAAAGACTGGCAAAGGCCAGAAAGGCTAACATGCCACAGGTTGAGTTGGCGAACCTGAAGACTGAGGTTGTTAGGACGACGACTTTATTCAAATCCTGCGCCAAACAGGCCAAGGCCGACAAATGGGACGAGTTCTGCAGGAAGGTGTGCTCCGAGCAATCTCTTACGACATTCTGGCGCCTCCACAAGAGCATGAACGGTGCTGCACAACGTAGGGGTATTCCAGACTTTCAAGGCACAGACCTCGCATGGAAAAAGTCGGATGCGGATAAAGGTAAGGCCCTTCTTGCACGCTACATAGAACAGACTGACCAGAAAGACGAGCCCGCCAGACAGAGGACCACAACAACACTCTCTCAGTTGTGCGAGGGGGTCGGGACAGACGAAGAATGGACAATCACAGTTGACATATTGCATGCGATGCTCAAGAAATCACCTAACACCGCCCCAGGCCCAGACGGCATCCGATATGGTGACCTAATGGTGATATCAGATGATGACATGGAAGAACTGGCCAGAGAATTCAACACCAGTATCCAGAGGGGTCAGGTCAAAGAAGAATGGCTACACAGCTACTTGCTGCCGCTGCCAAAACCGAACAAAGACCACTCCAAGATAAGCGGCTACAGAATCATTACGATGCAGAATACTGTTGGCAAGCTACTGGAGAAAATTGTAGCACACAGACTTGCTTGGGACTTGGAACAGCTCGGCTGCTTCCCGCCCACACTTGGAGGATACAGACGCAACAAAGAGTCATGGCTGAATGCGGCGGTCTTTGCTCAAGATGTTTAAGAAGGATTTCAGGTCAGAGAAGAGACATGTGCGGCCGCCATAGACTTAGAGGACGCATATAACAGAGTATCTTTCGAGCACTTGATGCAAACCCTCCTCAGACTGAAAGTGCACCCTCACCTTGTACGATGGATAGCTGCAGTTCTACTCCAAAGGAAGGTGGTACTAAGATGCGGTAGTTGGTCTTCTGAGCCGATAACGATATGTCCAGGATTGCCGCAGGGTTCACCACTGTCACCAGTATTATTCAACGTGTATACGGTGCCGATCACTGAACAACAGTTGGATGGGAGGGGTAGGACTCTATCATTCGTTGACGACATCCTCGTGTATCGACAGGGTCGATATAGACAGGCGGTTGCCAACTATATGCAGGGCGAACTAGATCGGATTTCCTCATGGTGTGCTGATGCCGATGCCCTTGTCAACCCTGCAAAGGCAACGGTTACATGGTTCTCACTAAACAACCATATTGTGAAAACAGACCTGCCGGCAGTAAGAATGGATGGGAGCATTCTGAGTAGAACCCAGTCAATGACATATCTTGGCGTGAGGCTTGATCGTAGCCTGTCCTTCAGAGATCATGTCGATTATGTCATAACGAAGGCTCGAAAAGGTTTGGCAGCAATGAGAGTCATGGCGACTGCCAATATCGAGCAAAGACTGCTATTACTTCTGTTCCAAGGACTTGTGCTTTCACGCATCGAGTATGCCCTGGCCATCCTCACTGTCAGCCCTACACAGATTGGAAGACTTGAAAAGGTACAAAACGAAGCCATCCGCATCATTTTGGGCTGCACGAGAGACACCAGCTGTGTAGCAATGAGATACCTCCTTGACTTCCCGACAATGGAACACAGGATCAAGATCTGGAGAGCTCGTGCATACTTAAAAATAAGTGCAGATGAGCAGCACCCTCTGCATGACGCTGTATTCAGAGAAAAGGGTGACAGGCTAAAGAGGGGCAAATCATGGATGGGTCGGGCGGAAGATGTCGTCGGACAGGTCTGCAGTCTTACCAGTATCAACCCCGGCAAGGAATGGGTGCCGGTGCCTCCAGCTTTTAAGTGTACCTTCTCCTGCATTATCACACTCGACAGACGGTGCAGAGAGCAGAACCCTGCCGCTGTCAATGCAGAGGTTAACGCGCTCATCTATGATCACTCAGATAGCCCCGAAGTGCTCATCTATACAGATGGATCTGTTGTAAAGCAGCAGAGAAGTGCGTGGGCATTTACAGCCCGTTCAGCGGGCCGAACCGTTCAAGAATCCAGTGGTGCCCACTCTATGACCACGAGCAGCATGACGATGGAGGTGATGGCAGTTACACAGGCTTTCATATGGCTGGAATCACAGCATTATACCAACGTGTGTGTACTAAGTGATTCAATGAGCATGATTCAGAAGGTCGAAGCTGGATCTGTACGTAGACAGTGGACTGAGTCGCTGCGGAAGTCTGTTGTCCGCAAAGTCACCTTCATCTTCGTCCCGGGACATGCGGGAGTCGAGGGAAATGAACGAGCTGATAAATTGGCTGGCTCTGCACCCCCTGTAGATGGCCAGCCCATGGATCGTGCGGATGTTATTAACGCCCTTAAAGATATGGCGAGAACAGAGGATTTTGACGCCAGTGATTCCACATCGCTTTCCAGGATGAAAGACCTGGGAGTAAGAATCGGCACAGCCAGACGCGAGAGGTACATCGGGAAAACAAAGCGCCTCGTCAACCAACACAGAACTGGCACTATTAGCCACCGGACGCTGATGCATATGCTGGGGGGAGGATCTGAGCACCTATGGACATGTCCGGAGTGCAACGAAGATACTCCAACTGATAACTAACTAACTAACTAACTGAATAATCATATTGTCAACACTCCAACACTAACTGGAAATCTGTGTTCAGAGACGGTGAAAAGAACGCAGGCAATGAATTACCTGGGGATACGGTTTGATCGAAGCCTTGCTTATAATGAGCACATAGACAAGGTGATAACAAAGGCCAAGCGGGGGTTGGCTGCGATGCGTGTGATGGCGGCAGCAAACTGTGAGCAGCGCCATGTATGTCTTCTATACGAGAGACTGGTCATGTCTGTTTTTGAGTATGCGATGGTAATCCTGACTCTCAGCCGTAAGCAGATAGAAAGGATGGAAAGGATACAGAACGAAGCTATGCGCATTATTCTTGGATGTACAAGAGATACAGCATGCAGGGCGATGCGCTACCTTCTTGATTTTCCAACCTATTGAAGACAGAATACAAGTTTGCAGAGCACGCGCCCACCTCAGAGTTAACGCAAACACACAACATCCACTGCATAGTGAAATTATGAAGGTTAAAGGCAGAAGGTTAAAAAGAGGACGGTCGTGGATGGGTCAAGCCGAAGACAGTCTTCAACAGATGTGTTCACTTCAGGACTTAGAATCTGGCGAGGAGTGGGTACAAGTGTCAACATATTTCTGCACATCCTTTTCAGTTTGCATCCAACTAGACAGAAAATGCAGACAAGAAAACTCGGCTGCTGTGGAGGTGGAAGTACAAGCGTTGATTTTCGAGAATCCGCTAGACGGTGATGATGTCATTTACACAGATGGGTCGGTCGTCCGACATGTGAGAAGCTCGTGGGCCTTTACGGCTCAGGCAGGAAGGAGAATGGTGAAGGAGGATTCTGGTGCTTTTGTTGAGACCACAAGTAACCTGACTATGGAAGTCATGGCAGTAAGTAAAGCAATAACATGGCTCGAGACGCAGACATTCACTAGGGCATGTTTCCTTAGTGATTCAATGAGCAAGAGGATAGAGACGGGTGGATCCGAAGAGAGTGTTGGCTGTCTCTGGAGCGGGTCTCGGCTGGCAAAGATTAGTTTCATCTTCGAACCAGAGCATTCGGGAGTACAAGGGAATGAGCGGGCTGACAAGCTCGCAGGTAAGACCTCTGTGGAGGGCGGACGCGCCATGGACCAGGCTGACAGTCTGAATGCTCTACGAGAAGTAAGACTTTTGCGAGAACCAAGTGATGACTGTGAATCTACAACCATAGCCAGACTGCGAGAACAGCAAATTAAAATAGGATGACCAAACAATAACACTACACAGGAAGCCAAAGAAGATTGATAAACCAACACAGAACTGGTGTCGTTAGGCGCTACACGCTGCGGGATTTGCTGAGGGGATCCGAGCACTTAAGGACTGAATGGTTCGATGTGCAATGAGGATGATTTGTCGACTAACAAACTTGAATAACGAAGACACAAACAATAGATTGCACGATATATTGCCTGGCATATTTCGCTGCATCTCGTCAGGTACATACTGCAGAAAGCACACAACTTACGTGAATTAACTAGATAAATCCTTCAAGTTGACATATACACATATTCGCACAGTAATGTCAATTATCTACCACGGTAATTTTAAGCTGACTAACATGTCTTTCTGTTTGCACAATTCTGGCTTGCGTTGATAGATCATAATTGCTTCTGCAAATTTTAACAAGCGAGTATTTTGTGTGTTAAACAACACGCGAAATGCAGTGTCATTGTCCACGACATGGCCACTGCCGACAATGTATCTACCGATTGAAGACGCCGGGAGTTTCCGGTGTGTCGGCCCCATGAGGCTAGCATTTCCTGGGTGTTGTATCTTGTTGACCCATTGAGGTATGTGTTCTGACACCCGTTTGTTAAGCTGTCTCTCTGTTCTACCAATGTAAACGGCCTGGCATCTACATGTGAATTGGTAAATACAATTGTTTGTGGCATACAGAGGAACAGGCTCTTTGACGGCTGGTGAAAGAATCGGTACGGTTTTATATCTAATGACTGGAGTTGCCGCACAGAATGTTCGACCTACTGCTGTAGTAAGCCGGTCTTGTAGACGTTGCATTACGTCATCCCCTCGAAAGGTTAGCTGGATGAATACCTTGAGTTTAGGGACTGTAGTTACGTCTGTTTTGGGTTTGGGCTGTTGGCAGTGGCGCTTTATAAATCCTGTGGAGTACCCATTCAGGTTTAAGACATTCTTCAGAGTTTCAAATTCCTCTGTCAGTGTGTCCTGGGTGCATATCTTTCTAGCACGGTCAAACAAGGTCCGTACTAAGCCCCGTTTGTACTGGACAGGTGTGAAGCTCTGAAAATTTAGATATTGGCCAGTCCATGTTCCTGTGCGATACACCGATCTTTGAATTGTGTCGTCTGCTCTACGTCTCATTAGAATATCTAGGAACGGCAACGCTTCGTTGTGTTCGTGTTCCATAGATAGAGAGATGTTTTTATGCGTCTTGTTCATTGTGGCCTGAAACGATGTTGCTTGTAGCTCGTCTGTGGTGATAATTAGTATATCGTCCACATAACGACGGTAAAAGGCCAAGTTGTTGATGTCTGAGGATCTCTTTTCTTCTACGTTTGCCATGAAGATGTCCACATGTTCCTCTGAAGCTCTGCCCAGGCATTGTGATGGAATATTGGCCACATTCCAACTCACATACTTTGGTCTGTCAAAACTGCAAGGTGCCAGCAAAAATGTATTGTATGTATTGTATGTATTGTTTATTGTATGTATTTTGTATAGTGTGTGTATTGTGTGTATTGTATATTGTATGTATTGTGTGTATAGTGTATATTGTGTGTATTGTATATTGTATGTATTGTGTGTATTGTGTATATTGTGTGTATTGTATATTGTATGTATTGTGTGTATTGTGTATATTGTGTGTATTGTGTGTATTGTATGTATTGTGTATTGTATGTATTGTATATTGTGTGTATTGTGTATATTGTGTGTATTGTATATTGTATGTATTGTGTGTATTGTATATTGTGTGTATTGTATATTGTGTGTATTGTGTATATTGTATGTATTGTGTGTATTGTATATTGTGTATATTGTGTATATTGTATATTGTGTGTATTGTGTATATTGTATATTGTGTGTATTGTGTATATTGTATATTGTGTGTATTGTGTATATTGTGTGTATTGTGTGTATTGTATATTGTATGTATTGTGTGTATTGTATATTGTGTGTATTGTGTATATTGTGTGTATTGTATATTGTGTGTATTGTGTATATTGTATGTATTGTGTGTATTGTATATTGTGTGTATTGTATATTGTGTGTATTGTGTATATTGTATGTATTGTGTATATTGTATGTATTGTGTGTATTGTATATTGTATGTATTGTATATTGTGTGTATTGTGTATATTGTATGTATTGTGTGTATTGTATATTGTATGTATTGTATATTGTGTGTATTGTGTATATTGTATGTATTGTTGTATTGTATGTATGTGTGTATTGTATATGTATGTATTGTGTATATTGTATGTATTGTGTGTATTGTATATTGTATGTATTGTATATTGTGTGTATTGTGTATATTGTGTGTATTGTATATTGTATGTATTGTGTGTATTGTATATTGTATGTATTGTGTGTATTGTATATTGTATGTATTGTATATTGTGTGTATTGTGTATATTGTGTGTATTGTATATTGTATGTATTGTGTGTATTGTATATTGTGTGTATTGTGTATATTGTGTGTATTGTGTATATTGTATGTATTGTGTGTATGTGTATATTGTGTGTATTGTGTGTATTGTGTATATTGTGTATATTGTGTATATTGTGTGTATTGTGTATATTGTGTGTATTGTGTATATTGTGTATATTGTGTATATTGTGTATATTGTGTATATTGTGTGTATTGTGTGTATTGTATATTGTATGTATTGTATATTGTATGTATTGTATATTGTATGTATTGTATATTGTATGTATTGTATATTGTGTGTATTGTGTATATTGTGTGTATTGTGTATATTGTATGTATTGTATATTGTATGTATTGTATATTGTGTATATTGTGTATATTGTGTGTATTGTATATTGTGTGTATTGTATATTGTGTGTATTGTATATTGTGTGTATTGTATATTGTGTATATTGTGTGTATTGTGTATATTGTATGTATTGTATATTGTATGTATTGTATATTGTATGTATTGTATATTGTGTGTATTGTGTATATTGTGTGTATTGTGTATATTGTATGTATTGTGTGTATTGTGTATATTGTGTGTATTGTGTATTGTGTGTATTGTGTGTATTGTATATTGTGTGTATTGTGTGTATTTTATATTGTGTGTATTGTATATTGTGTGTATTGTGTATATTGTGTGTATTGTGTGTATTGTGTATATTGTGTATATTGTGTGTATTGTATATTGTGTGTATTGTATATTGTGTGTATTGTGTGTATTGTATATTGTGTGTATTGTGTATATTGTGTATATTGTGTGTATTGTATATTGTGTGTATTGTATATTGTGTGTATTGTGTGTATTGTTATATTGTGTGTATTGTATATTGTGTGTATTGTGTATATTGTGTATATTGTGTGTATTGTGTGTATTGTATATTGTGTGTATTGTGTATATTGTGTGTATATTGGTGTATTGTATATGTGTGTATGTGTATATTGTGTGTATTGTATATGTGTGTATTGTGTATATGTGTGTATTGTATATTTGTGTATATTGTGTATATGTGTGTATTGTATATTGTGTGTATTGTATATTGTGTGTATTGTATATTGTGTGTTTTGTATATTGTGTGTATTGTATATATTTGTGTATTGTATATTGTGTATATTGTGTGTATTGTATATTGTGTGTATTGTATATTGTGTGTATTGTATATTGTGTGTATTGTGTATATTGTGTGTATTGTGTGTATTGTATATTGTGTGTATTGTGTGTATTGTATATTGTGTGTATTGTGGTATTGTATATTGTGTGTATTGTGTGTATTGTATATTGTGTGTATTGTGTGTATTGTGTATATTGTGTGTATTGTGTGTATTGTATATTGTGTATATTGTGTGTATTGTGTGTATTGTATATTGTGTATATGTGTGTATTGTGTATATTGTGTATATTGTGTGTATTGTATATTGTGTATATTGTGTGTATTGTGTATATTGTGTGTATTGTATATTGTGTATATTGTGTATATTGTGTATATTGTGTATATTGTGTATATTGTGTGTATTGTATATTGTGTATATTGTGTATATTGTGTGTATTGTATATTGTGTATATTGTGTGTATTGTGTGTATTGTATATTGTGTATATTGTGTGTATTGTGTATATTGTGTGTATTGTGTGTATTGTATATTGTGTGTATTGTGTGTATTGTATATTGTGTGTATTGTGTGTATTGTATATTGTGTGTATTGTGTATATTGTGTATATTGTGTGTATTGTGTGTATTGTATATTGTGTGTATTGTGTATATTGTGTATATTGTGTGTATTGTATATTGTGTGTATTGTGTATATTGTGTGTATTGTATATTGTGTGTATTGTGTATATTGTGTGTATTGTATATTGTGTATATTGTGTATATTGTGTGTATTGTATATTGTGTGTATTGTATATTGTGTATATGTATATTGTGTGTATTGTATATTGTGTGTATTGTATATTGTGTGTATTGTATATTGTGTATATTGTGTGTATTGTATATTGTGTGTATTGTATATTGTGTATATTGTATATTGTGTGTATTGTGTATATTGTGTGATGTGTGTATTGTATATTGTGTGTATTGTGTGTATTGTATATTGTGTGTATTGTGTGTATTGTATATTGTGTGTATTGTGTGTATTGTATATTGTGTGTATTGTGTGTATTGTATATTGTGTATATTGTGTATATTGTGTGTATTGTATATTGTGTGTATTGTATATTGTGTGTATTGTATATTGTGTGTATTGTATATATTGTGGGTATTTGTATATTGTGTATATTGTGTATATGTTTGTATTGTATATTGTGTATATTGTATATTGTATGTATTGTATATTGTGTGTATTGTATATTGTGTGTATTGTGTATATTGTGGGTATTGTGTATTTGTATATTGTGTTATATATGTGTATATTGTGTGTATTGTATATTGTGTGTATTGTATATTGTATGTATTGTATATTGTGTGTATTGTATATTGTGTGTATTGTATATTGTGTGTATTGTATATTGTATGTATTGTATATTGTGTGTATTGTATATTGTGTGTATTGTATATTGTATGTATTGTATATTGTGTGTATTGTATATTGTATGTATTGTATATTGTGTGTATTGTATATTGTGTGTATTGTATATTGTGTGTATTGTATATTGTGTGTATTGTATATTGTGTGTATTGTATATTGTGTGTATTGTATATTGTGTGTATTGTGTATATTGTGTGTATTGTATATTGTGTGTATTGTGTATATTGTGTGTATTGTGTGTATTGTATATTGTGTATATTGTGTATATTGTGTGTATTGTATATTGTGTGTATTGTATATTGTATGTATTGTATATTGTGTGTATTGTATATTGTGTATATTGTGTGTATTGTGTATATTGTGTGTATTGTGTATATTGTGTGTATTGTACGTATTTTGCGTATTGTGTGTATTGTATATTCTGTATAATGTGTGTATAGGGGTATCTCACTTCTGTGTATTGTTGGAAAAGTATTTGTCAGAAATGTTCTGCGCAGACTTCAAGTCCTAGGAGATCAAGTCTACCCCGAATCACAGGGTGGCTTTCGACAGAACCGGTCTACCATTGATATGATATTCTCATTGCGACAAATGCAAGAAAAATGCCGCGAACAGAATCAACCACTGTTTATTGCCTTCATCGACCTCACAAAGGCATTTGATTTGGTCAGTTGTTAGGGTACTGTTCAAGGCATTAAAGAAGATTGGCTGCCCACCAACTCTTCTGTCCAGTGTGGAATCGTTCCACACAGGCATGAAGGGTATAATCAAGTTTGATGGTGCAACTTCTGAAGAGTTTGAAATCAAGATTGGAGTTAAGCAAGGCTTGTGTACTAGCTCCCACCCTCTTTGGAATATACTTTTCACTTCTACTGAAATATGCCTTTCGTGATCAGGATGGTAGTATATACATTCACTCACGCTCAGATGGCGGCCTCTACAATGCTCAGAGATTGAAGTCCAAGACCAAAATTAGGAGGGTACTGATCAGAGAGTTGCTTTTTGCAGATGACTGCTGCAGTTACGACCCACTCTAAGGAAGAATTGCAATGTCTACTATCTGCATTCTCCAATGCTTGTTCTGAATTTGGTTTAACAATTAGCAAAAGAAGACACAGATTATGTCACAAGGTGCACATGGGTACCATCAATCTTTATTGACGACGCCGAACTAGAGATGGTAGACCATTTTACATATATAGGATCAGTGGTAAATAGCAATTTATCCCTAGATCAGGAAATCAACATCCGGATTGGTAAGGCAGCAACAACAATGAACAGGTTAAGAAAGAGAGTCTGGGAGAACAGGAAGCTTACTACCAAAACAAAAGTCCTTGTCTATCAAGCCTGTGTCCTTAGTACTCTTCTTTATGGCAGTGAAACCTGGACAACTACTCACCAAGAGAAAAGTTTAAACAGCTTTCATATGCGGTGTCTGCGAAGAATTCTTGGTATTAAGTGGCAAGACAAAGTCACAAATACTGAAGTATTGAAAGATCAGGTTGTGTGACGTTTTATTCCATGCTCAGATCTTCGTAGACTTAGATGGATAGGACATCTTAGGAGGATGGATGATGGTAGAATACCAAAGGACATCTTTTTTGGTGAAATACAGATGGGTAAAAGATCTCAGGGTCGGCCTCTACTACGATACAAAAGGTGTGTGTAAGCGGGACATGATTGATACAGGCATTGATAATGCACAGTGGGAGCAAGCCGTCCGCTGAACGTGCTTGCATGGAGGGCAAACATCAGAAATGGAATAAAGACAAAGGTGAAAATTATTGCAGATAAGTCACACACCGAGCGTGTGAGACGTAAGATGGTGCATGATGGTGGAAATGACCACTTGTTCACATGCACCCACTGTGAACGGACATTTACAGCGCAAATTGGCCTTTCCAGTCACATTCGCTAGCACCATTGGGTAAAAGTTATTATGCCTTTTTATAGCACAAACTATCGTCTGTCAAGACGGCAAGATGCCAATGGGGGATGAAATGTATAGTGTGTGTTTGTGTATATTGTATGTATTTTGTGTATTGTATGTATTGTGTATATTGTATATTGTGTATATTGTATATTGTGTATTGTGCATATTGTGTATATTGTGCATATTGTGTGCATTGTATATTTGGGGTACGGGGTGTCAGGCAATGGTAGCACCTTTGGTAAGGATGACTCTCATGTCCTTTTCAGGACCCATCCCCCAATGGTCCAAGCCTGACATCCAGCTCACGCCTGTGGCTCCTAGTAGCTGTCAGCATGCGACAGCGGCCACCCCCCGGGCAACAGCTGTGAGAGGCTGGCTAAACCAGGCATGGGTATCCGATTTGGTGTCAAACCAAGCGGTAAACTAGGGTATGCCTACCCAGCATGTGAAGAAATGATTCGGCAGACTGCGTGGAAGACATCATTTTTGATTCAACGGAAAAGACGGCGTTTACCTGCAAAGCATTGTGGAACGTAATGAGCACGGCAAGGCACATAGAGCGCCCTGGTCATCCACTGCACCTGTATTTGTCTCCAGTCGTCTCGACTTGTCTTGCCACTGGACTCAGATGGACTCAGGCGAGAGAGTGAGGTCGACGAATTGCGCAACTCTTCCTCACTTTAATCCAAGTCATCGCGCAAGTCATTCTTCATTCAACGTTATATCACCCGAAGTCAACATAAAAAAAAAGATGCCTTCAAGAATGTCAGGATCTTAAACCTGGCTCGTTGGACCTAACATATGTGAGACAAGTACAAGTACACAAGGATTGGACTTGACACACAATGACACTAAGTTCAATGGATTTATTTACAATTCACATGCAATACGATCTAGTTTGGCATGTGATGATCATTACTATACATATACAATATATCAGTACACTTACAGACAAAACCCACAGCTTCACAGTCTGTCTCACACGATATACAAGCACTCGACTTTCGGGCACAGAACTACACGAAGCCTTTCTCAACCCACACGTCCTGTCATGTCCGAGTTCCCAAGCCGTCTGCCGGTTTCCCCGCACAGCGCTTGCCCTGTGGATTGGCTTCACGAGGACTGCGTGCGTCTTGCTTTGTCCTTGCCTGACCCCTGACTATCACGTCAGCCAGCAACCTGAGGGCAGTTAACTGGTACTCGCCTGGCGGGCGTAACGATGTAACTGCATCCCGGTTGGAGACTATTCGCCTGGCGGGCGTAACGATGTTACTGCATCTCGGTTGGAGACATTAGAGATTCTGACACGCTCCCCCGGGGCTTATTCGTGAAAGATTTCATATTTCATGCATACTCTATATAGATAAAGGGTTAATCTTTTAACCATGTCAGAATCGACCTTTCTGTTGTCATGTACATTGGCATAGAAATACATACGAAATGCAAGTTGTATGTTAAGTCATGTGGTATTCAATCTTTACCACTTTCCAAGTTTCATCCTCTCGATGGATGATCACCTGCGTTGCAATATTGACCTAGTCAGATCGGTAGCACAGCATCCAATGCAACTACCTCGCAACCTCTTAAAAAAACGAAATAATATGCTTTTTGCAACAAAAAACATCAGGTAAGACTGTAATACGTCTTTTTATAAGCCGCATTCAACGCTCGAGCTCCGACCTCATTTGGCCGGGAGCTCTTCCGTTGGTCTACAACGTTGGTAACCCTATACCATGCCCAGCTGATGACCTCTTGGAGTGTTGACAATCTGGCAACACAATGGCTATTTTTATACAACACATATTCGAATCCATTTCAATTTACCGCCCTTAGTGTAATAATGTACCAACAATTAAATGAAAGGGACATAATTTCAAAAGATCTCAAATCTAATCTATTACAATTATTATTCTATTTCTCAGCGTCATAGCTTGAGGCTTTTCCATCCTAGCGAAAAAATGTCGATAGTGTGAATAAGTTACTCAGATATGATTCTAAGATTACACTAGTCGAGAAATACTAATACACAATTCGTGTATTCGAAATTGGTGTTTCACAATTATTTAGAAGCGTCATAAATTTTTAAGGTTTTTGTTTATCATCTGCTACTTTTGGTCTAAATTTACAAACTCTCAGGAAGTACACACTAACAGCTGATGTTGTTAAAATTTCTATCACATACTTGTTCCGCCTCTGGTGTAGCAATTCGGAATGTGAAATTGTTCTGATAGTTAATGTGTTCGTTGTTTCGCTGGAAAACTTCTAGATTGCAATTGACTGCAGTGGTGTAAATGTCACAGTTCAGTTCACTCTTTCGTTCACGGATTAAAATATCACTGGATATGTTCCACTCGCAGATACCACTGATAACTTGAATAGTTCGCTTGAGGTAAGTTATGAGTGCATATGGCACTGTTCTTATTTCATAATATATACAATTAATATTGTTCGCTTTCTAACACACACTACGCAATTATTCAAGACGATTACTACACTAATAATAAAATAAGAAAAATATTTGCAGTGGGAATGAACCCTATCACATCGCATAATAGATGTACACAGCTTTCCTGAAGAAAAAAAAACTTCACTGATGGCTGTGTTGGTCTGAGTGTTTTCTAACACACTGCACTCAGACATTAGAGCTTACTGGGTCGTTCGGACAACGGGACAAAGATCAGCAATCTTGTTGGTTCTGCCAGCGATATGTCGCACTTCAAAGCTGTAATCTTGCAGCAAAAGTGACCATCGCGCTATCATCTGGTTTGTCGGCACTCCTGAAGTAATAAATTTTAATGGACTATTGTCGGACTCTACAATAAAATGCCGTCCCACGAGGAATCTGGACAATTTAGTTATACCCACCACCAGAGCAAGGGCTTCTAATTGTGGTGTCGACCAAGCGCGTTCTCTTGGTTTCAATTTTCTAGAGACGTAGTATACAGGGTGTAGAATGGTGTCATGTTCCTGTAACAGAACTGCCCCAATCGCCACGGAGCTCGCGTCTGTGCGTAATCTGAAAGGAATATGTAAATTTGGCAATTTGAGAATGGGATTCTTTAAACTATTCTCAGAAAAATAAGATAACACTTTCTGGAATGCAAATTTTAGGCATTCATTGTTTACAATCTTTTCATGCTGGTTTTTCGTTAGTAGGTTAGTAAATTCTTCTGTCAGTTCAGCAAAATCTGGTATGAACTGCCTATAATAATTTAATAGTCCTAACACACTTCTGACTTGTTTCTTGGTAGTCGGAAGTGAGAGTTTCAGTATTTTAGACACGATGTTATCGTCTGTCGTGACAAAGCCATTAGATATTTTATAACCCTAAAAAGGAGATTTCTTGATAGGCTACGTCAACTTTTGTAGGCTTCACAGTCAGTCCGTGCTGTCTGATCCGTTCAAATGTCTGCTGTAATGTCTTTATGTGGTCTGTCATCGTCTTTGTGTGAACACAAATGTCGTCCATGTAACAGATAATGTTTGTTATGTCAACAAGTAAGAGTCGTGTCATGCGTACGAATGTCGCTGGGGCATTGACTAGCCAAATGGCAATTTGCACCATTCGTACAGTCCCCCAAGGTGTGGCAAAGGCTGTTAGATGTCTGCTCTGCTCGTGTACCGTTATTTGCCAATAACCTTTCGTCATATCCAACTTCGTAAAGTACCTAGAGTCTGTCAGTTCTGTCAGTAGATCTTCGCAGTTGGTCATTGGTTCCAGATCTAAAAGTGTTATTTTATTTAATTTTCGATAATCTACACAGAGTCTTATCGTGTTGTCCTTTTTGCGTACCATGACCATTGGAGACGAAAAATGTGATTGGGATCGTCTAATGATGTTGTTTTTCTCTAAGCTAATGATCTCTTGATGTAAGTTTTCTTTGTAATGCAATGGAATGGTGTAAGGTCTGCATTTTATTGGTGTGTTTGAAGTGAGCGTGATGTGATGTTGTACTAATTCTGTTTGTCCTGGGTTGTTGGAGAAGATGGTGTTGTACTGTTGTATGAGATGTTTGCAACTGTCTGTTTCTGCTTGAGTTAAATTTGGGTTTATTTTGATTTCTTTCAAGCAGTTTGTCGTGTCTAATGCAGGTGTTGGAATTTCGTCACTATCTTCGTCATCTTCATGGTCTATTATAACTTTACAGGCTGTTGTATCGTCTTGTTCGTTGTCTCTGTTGTGGTATGGTCTTAGCATATTGATGTGGAATATTTTATGTTTGTCTTTTATTTGAATCTCATAGTCTACCGTTGAAATCTGTCTTATTACTTTAAATGGTCCTTGCCAAGAGTCAGTCAATAAATGTCGGTCACTAGGTAAGAGGAGAAGTACGTCCTGTCCAGGTGTCAACGTTATTGTCCTGTTACCTTTGTCTGCGTATTGTCTATATGTAGCACCAGATAGTTTTAGTGCTTCTTTTGCAATAGTACAAGATTTGATGATTCTTTCACGCAATGATGTGACATATACGTATGATGATATGGGTTTAAGTAAAGGGGGTGGCTTCAGTTAACATTGAATGGTAGATACTCAATGGGCCTCGCGGCTTGGCACCATAGATAAGTTCAAAGGAGAGAATCATGTACTAGAATGTGGGAGACCCTCGCGATAAGCAAAAAGTATAGCAGGCAAATATACGTCCCAGTTTTTGGGATATTCTTGCGTGACTTTAGCAAGCATATGCTTCAAATCCCCGTTAAATTTTTCTATGATTCCCGTTGAGTGAGGATGGTATGGTGAATTGAAACATTGTTTCACCCCTAACATTTTGGTGAAAGCTTGAGTAGATGTTGCAATGAATTGGCTTCCTCTATCTGATAGGATAGTGTCTGGAAATCCTATTCGTGAAAATATATGGAAGAAAACTTCCATGATATCGTTGGCAGTTATGTTCTTTAAAGGAATTGCTTCAGGCCAGCGGCTACATAAATCAATGATGGTAACGATAAATCTATTCCCTCTGCATGTTACTTGATTCAGAGGGCCCACTATGTCGACAGATATTTTCTCAAAAGGTCGACTGGCTAAGTCGGTAATTTGTAATTTGGTCTGTGGGTGTTTACCTTTTTTCGCTAGTTTTTGGCAGATATCACAAATTCTACAATATTGCTTAATGTCATTGCAGAATCTTGGCCAATAAAACTGTGTTAGTAATCTTGATCTGATCTTGGAGTATGCCATATGCCCTGCAAGAGGTATATCATGGGCAAGATGTAAGGCTTGCTTACGGTATTCAATTGGCAAAACAGTTTGCTCTGTGGTGCTGTTACCTCTGGTATAGTACCTGGTGAGGGTGCAATTTTTCAGAGCAAAATGCCATGTTGCATATTTAGTTACCTTTGGCTTTTGGCCGATCAGATTAAAATATTTAGATAATGAAGGATCAGCCTTTTGGGCTGTTACAAAATTCTCCTTCATGGTTTTAGGAGGTAGTACCACTGGGCTAAGCATTTCTATAGCCTCAGTTTGATTAATTTCATCTTGCACTCTAGCAGTAGATCTGGTTACTGCGTACACATTCAATGATATCAGATGGTGATGAAACATTTTGGTCAATGATTTCATGAGATGTTAGTGCTCCATTAGCTACCATACATTCATCTGGTGATACCATACTTTCAATGATGACATGTGATGGTGATGATGTTATGTTATCATCAACGCAAACAGATGTAATATCATGAGGCATATCATTCACCTCTGGTAAGTTCCCAATGATAATATCACACACCGGGTTAGTTAATGCAGAGCATTTACTTTCCTAGTGAGGAATGGTGTCTGAAATATATGCCCATGCAAATGGGTACTTTTCGACATTTCCAGAGAATGTTCTGCATGTTACGTGCCTGCCTGTATAGTCTGTAGGCATTATGAACTCTCTCTTTAACCATATAAGAGTACTTCCGGTGTCACGAAGGACTGTAGCAGGCTTGCCATTCACATATCCCTGGTGGATGTTTATTCTGCCTTTGGAATCTATTACTAAATTAGCTTCCTCATTGGCAATTGGAATGGAGTGGCCGCATGTTAGAATGCCATCTTCATAAAAGGTATTACAAATAGTACATTTATGTGAATTAAACATGTCAAAAAGCCTGTGCTGAGTTCACAGGGTGATTTTCTGAATGTTCTTCATCTGATGATGAACTATCAAAAAAGGCGGCATTTGCTTCTTGGTCATTTGCCTTCCTTTACACGCATGACGCCCAGTGGCCGTACGCTTTACAGAGGAAGCATTTTCGTGCATTTTTAAAGGTTTTACGTTCCTTATCCTGGACTATTTATGAAGTTCTGTAAGTATGTAAGATATGCCGGATTATTGTCACACATTTCACCTTGGTGGTGGTGAAATGTTACAAAATCTACAATGATTGTATTTCTCAGAAGTAGGCTTATATGTTTTTTGCCTATTGTAGGGTTCTGATCGAGTTTTTTCATAGTTAGCAGATGCTACGAAGTTTGTATCAGTAGCCTCACTAGCAAAACAATGTTTGTTGGCTGCATAGTAAGCCGAACCACGTCTCTCAATCTGTTCTACACTCGTACATTCATTCTCTTGCAAAAATTTTGAAAATGATTATGGAAGGGATGTGATGATCTTATCCCTGATGATGAGATCTTCTAATTTATGAAAGTCTTTATTTACTTTGGCTGCTGAAAGCCATTTTGTAAATACGTCTCGGACTACGGAGACATAATCAGAGAACGTTTGAGTAGGTTTTGGACTCAATTTGCTGAACTGTTCTCTGTAACCTGCCTCATCTAGCATAAAATGTGCCATAATTTTTAACTTTAGATAGTGGTAATCTTTTCTGAGGTCTTTGGGATAGTCTCTATGACTTTCAGAGGGTTCCCCTGACAAACTCTTCATATAAATAATGTTCCATTCAGAAACTGGAACCTGATAGTTGGTCCATTAAGGTTTCAAAATTATGGGTGAACGCTGCAATGCAGTCACCTGAGGTATAATTTCTCACAATACCTTGATACTTTTTGTACTGGTTTTTCTTTTCCAGTCTTTCAGATTTCTTAGACTCTTTGTCTATGGCAGTATCGGCTTCAAGCTGTTTAATTTTGAGTTGTAATTCAAGCTCCTCTCGTTTACTTTGAGCTGAGATTTCTGCCTTCTCAATTCAGTATTTAATTCTGCCTCTGCCTGCTTGGCAGCTCTTTCAGCCGCTCCTTTCCTCGCGTTCGCTAGCTTTTTCTTGTACTAGGAGGTGTTCAGAATATTTTGTTCGCTCCACTTTGTAACTCGTCACCAGTTAACTTTAGCTTTAAACCCATCTCGATGAAGTCGTTTAACGAAGGACATGATGGAATGTTTAAATGCAAATGAATTGTCAGACACACAATTTGTTACAAGGTGTTAGTACCGTGAACAATTTACAATCTTGTTGAACTTACAATTTATGCCCAAATTTGCATCCGAAAGTATATACAAAAAATATACTCAAGTGTACTGGATGCGGTGGAGAACGGTTCACACCAGGGCTAGGAACTGTAGGGTCGCTACTTCAAGGACAAATGACCTCTACGGGCAATGGTTCAGATGGCACAGAAAACCTGCTTTCTTTTGGGAGGAAATAAGTTAGAATCTACCTTTATGTGATGTGTATGCTTGTCACTAAGTTTTGATTAGGTTTGTATGGCGTTGAGTGTAATTGTAGGTCGTAATGTCGTCGGTCAACAATTATTTTTCAAATCACAAGTCACTTTCTTTCCCAAACTTTCTGCTTTACACAACTAACTTCACAAATACAATCTAGATATATTTCAACACTCTACAACTAAGATGGTACATCACTACATCACGATGACATTCAGTAAGGACATAGACATCATGTTTACAAGATGGCGACAAGACAAATTGCGACAAGTACACAATCACCGATGTTTTACACGTTTACAAGTTCAAACAATCATCCCGGGCGAGCCTTCCACGTTCACACATGTCAGGATCTTAAACCCGGCTCGTTGGCCTAACATATGTGAGACAAGTACAAGTACACAAGGATTGGACTTGACACAAATGACACTAAGTTCAATGGATTTATTTACAAATTTACATGCAATACGATCTAGTTTGGCATGTGATGATCATTACTATACATATACAATACATCAGTACACTTACAGACAAAACCCCAGCTTCCAGTCTTCTCACAGATATACAAAACTCGACTTTCGGGCACAGAACTACACGAAGCCTTTCTCAACCCACACGTCCTGTCATGTCCGAGTTCCCAAGCCGTCTCCGGTTTCCCCCCCACACGCTTGCCCTGTGGATTGGCTTCACGAGGACTGCGTGCGTCTTGCTTTGTCCTTGCCTGACCCCTGACTATCACGTCAGCCAGCAACCTGCGGCAGGGAACTGGTACTCGCCTGGCGGGCGTAACGATGTTACTGCATCCCGGTTGGAGACTATTCGCCTGGCGGGCGTAACGATGTTACTGCATCTCGGTTGGAGACATTTGAGATTCTGACAAAGAACATTTAGAGAGTAGTGCAGCAAAACTTCGGCACATGCGGACTCCTGGTGAGCAGCAAAGCTGATGAAATTCAGGGCTTTGCTGACAGACATATATGAAAAACTTTTAAGACTCACTGAAAGCAGTCTATGGGCCTACATCACTAGACATAGTTCCCCTCCTCATGAGATGGGGGGAAAATTGGTCACCGATAAGAAGAAATCATTCAACGCTGGGCAGAGCATTTCAGCAACATCTTAAATGCAACTTCCTTCTTCGATGATGAACCAATCAACTGCCTTCCTCAAGTTTCCCCCCAAAGAGACACTTGATGACCTGCCAACCATAGTGGAAGTAAACAAAACCATTTCCCGCAAATCTCCAGCGGCAAGGCATCTGGTCCTGACTCCTCCCAGCAGAATATTATACAAGGCAGGTGGGGCCGGGCCTAACAAGCAGCTTCACCAAGTCTTTACAAAACATATGAGTGAACGAGACCATGCCACAAGATTTCAAGGGCGCGTCAATAGTCCACCTTTACAAACGTAAAGGAAAACCCCCAATCCCGTGACAACCACCGAAGCATCACCTTGCTTTCAATTGCAGGGAAATCCTGCCAGAATTTCCCCTGAATCGCCTCACAGCCCAATCTCGATCAAGGTCTTCTTCCTGAGAGTCAATGTGGCTTCAGAAAAGAACGTGGAACTGTTGAAATGATTTTCGCTTCAAGGCAGCTGCAAGAGAAATGTCAGGAACAGAACTGCGAAATGTTCTCCACTTTCATTGACCTTACCAAGGCTTTTGATACTGTCAGCAGAGAAGGACTGTGGAATATTATGGCACAATATGGCTGTCCACGAAAGTTTGTCCAAATAGTGCGGCTATTTCATGATGGCATGCAGGACAAGAGTACAGGAAAATGGTGAACTGTCTGAACCCTTTCCTATCACCAATGGAGTGAAGCAAGGATGTGTCCTGGCACCAACACTGTTCAGCCTCATGTTTTCAGCCATGTTTATGAATGCCTTCGAGAACGATGACATTGGAATAGACATCAACTACCGCATGGATGGAAAGTTATTCAATCTCAGAAGGCTGAAAGCTAAAACCAAAATTAACAGCGACACCGTCAGAGAGCTCCTGTTTGCTGATGATTGCGCTCTATACGCCAACTCAGAGGCGGACATGCAACATAATGTTTCAGCTTTCTCACATGCCTGTGCCAACTTTGGGCTCAATATCAACTTGGAGAAGACTGTAGTTATGTACCAGCCAGCTCCAGGGAATAATCACACTGTGCCGAATATCAAAGTGAATGATCATAGACTAAGTGTTGTGGACAAATTCACCTATCTTGGCAGCACTGTGTCACAAGCTGTCACAATTGATGACGAAGTGAATGCAAGAATCTCCAAGGCCAGTGCGGCCTTTGGCAGACTGTACAAGAATGTATGGGACAGAACTGGAATAAGCCTGCAAACAAAGCTAAAGTCTACAAAGCAGTTGTATTATCCACACTGCTATATGCTTGTGAAACCTGGACTGTTTATCAGCGACACGCTAGGAAATTAAACCACTTCCACACAGTCTGCCTAAGGAAGCTACTGAAGATTAAATGGCAAGACAAGATTCCAGACACTGAAGTCCTAGAAAGAGCGTCCATGCCCAGTATCCACACTCTACTGATGAAGAATCAGATTCGCTGGCTGGTCACTTGACTCGCATGCCAGATCACAGGCTCCCTAAACGAATTTTTTACAGCGAACTGCGTTGTGGTAAACGCTCCCAAGGTGGCCAGAGGAAACGCTTTAAAGACACTCTGAAAATCTCACTGAATGCTTTTGGAATTCATCATGACACCTGGGAGGCTGCAGCCAGAGACCGAAATTCGTGGCGTGCATCATTACGCAAGGGTGCAGTCATATGTGAGGCAACCAGGACTGCAAGAGCTGTGAAGAAAAGGCAGGACAGAAAAACCACTGCAGGAAATCCTCCTCCAGAAACGTCAAGCATTCTTTGCCCACATTGTCAAAGAACATTTCGAGCCAAAATAGGCCTTATCAGCCATCTTAGAACTCACGGCTCCATACCTTCAACCCCACTGGATGAAATGAATGGTCATCATCATTCTTGTGGACAAACAACAACAACATATTGTGTATTGTGTAATATTGTATATTGTGTATATGTATATTGTGTATATTGTATATTGTGTATATTGTCTATTGTGTATATTGTTTTTGTGTATATTGTATGTTGTGTTATTGTGTATATTGTATATTGTGTGTATTGTATATTGTGTACATTGTATATTGTGTGTATTGTATATTGTGTATATTATATATTGTGTATATTTTATATTGTATATTATGTATATTGTATATTGTTTATTGTATATTGTGTGTATTGTATAATGTGTATATTATATTTGTGTATATTGTGGTAGTGTGTATATTGCAACTTGTTATTGTGTATATTGTAAATTGTGTGTATTGTGTATATTGCATATTGTGTGTATTGTATAATGTGTATATTATATATTGTGTATATTGTGTATATTGTATATTGTGTGTATTGTATAATGTGTATATTATATATTGTGTATATTGTTATATTGTATATTGTGTGTATTGTATAATGTGTATATTATTATTGGGTTTATTGTGTGTAGTGTGTATTTGCAACTTGTATATTGTGTATTTATATATTGTGTATATTGTGTATATTGTATATTGTGTGTATTGTATAATGTGTATATTATATATTGTGTATTTTGTGTGTAGTGTGTATATTGCAACTTGTATATTGTGTTATTATTATTGTGTATATTTTTATTTTGTGTTTATTGTATATTGTGTATTTGTATAGGGTTTATATTGTGTGTATTGCATATTGTATATTGTGTATATTCTTCTTTGCGTTCATCCGGAGTGTTTTTTTTAAGATGTGATTGCGGTGTTGTCTGTTATGCACCCTTGTATCGAAACTCTTAGGCCAACTCATCCGACTTTTAGCGTGCAATTTTTGACCAGGTTAGCTTTCCTGGGAGACTCTCACTTTTGTGGTACCGTTCACATCCCAGCTGGTCAAGTTGGAACGGTCGAAGACTTAACGGTCATCCCTTAAAGGAAGGCAGGGACAGTCCATGACATTTTCCCGCCATCCAGGATGGCTTCCATAATTGCAGAGCCGACACAGAGCGCCCTTGTGCTGGGCTCCCCGAGGGGAATCGTCACGTCCTTGCTCATGGGGGATTTAATTCCTCACCTCAATATATTGGGCATTTCGTTCACCCCAGGCCGTTCCCGCACAAACAAGCAGGTCTGCAGACGGTGACCACTCAGCGAGTTTCGGTTCGGACATGGTTGCTTTGTTGTTGTGTGCCTGTCAGAGCTGTTCCAGGTACACGAACATTCGGAAAACTACCTAGTCAGAGCTGTTCCGAACAAGAGCAGCATTCGGAAGGTAGATAGTCAGAGCTGTTCCTAGCACGAGAGACATTCGGAAGAAACATTTTACTCGGACGTAAATGCGTAGTGCCAATTTTTATTTTGCCACCCGTAGGACGGCACTTCCGGCTTCGGCGGGCTTTTTAATGAGTTAGCCTTCCTTAGATGTCGAGACACTTTAAACGTATTGTTGTGATGTCGACCACATTCCGCTGGTCAAGATGGAATGTCAGAGACATCAGGGTCAACCTGCGAGGGAAGGTAGGGGCAGACCATTGGCGTTCCCTGCTATCCAATGCTGCTTCCATTATTGCAGAGCCGGCACATACTGCGCTGAGACTGGGCTCACCCGAGGAATTGCCACGTCCTGCTCATGGCGGCTTTGATTCCCCACTTCAATGTATATGGTTTTTGCTTGCCACTGGTCGCTCAAGCACAAACCAGGAACGGACAGCCCTGCGGACGACATCCACTTGGTAAGCTTTCGCTTCGGACTTTGGACCACGCAATGGATTCGCTAGTCAAGCGTTTCATTTCGTGTTGTTGAGACGTTTTTCCACCTTTACTATACTCTACTGAGCATAGATACAGACATTTTTTTTGTAAACCCTTTCGTGCGACTGGGGCGCTTTTCTTCCTTTAGTGCTCACAAGGTAGGCTACATGTGCTGTTCTCTCAGCACCTTACCTCCTTGCATTAGTGAGCTATAAATGGCCAAGCCCTCTCCCTCCGGGGGTCCCTTACATCCCCAGCTGAGAACCTTCGAAATAAGTATCTGAACTAAGCATGTAGCATGCTCAGCCTCTCATCTCTATTTTTCCGTAGGTTTGTATCGGTCCGGCTCTCAGGTCCAAGATTAACGGCTTGAGGCTTTCAGCCTTATCCGGACCAAGAACTTCTGCCTTCGTGTGCCTGATTTAAACTTTTGACGCCCTATCCTCAGTCTACCTGCAGAGCAGCAGGTTTTGTCTCTCTTAGTCTGGTCCCAACCCCAAGAGCTGCCCAATGGGTAGTTAATATCCATCGGCATAGCGCTTGGGGTCAGGGGGGACACTCAGCTCCCCCACCACGGCAAGGTGGAGACACATCGGGGGAGCACCTGAGATCCAACTACGAGTTTTTTAAAACTGCAACAACTTTAATATATGCTATTGGAGCTGGAATTACCGCGGCTGCTGGCACAAGACTTGCATCCATGAACCCGTTAAAGGTTTAAAGTGTACTCTTTCCCAAATTTATTTATTTATTTTTTTTCATTCCAATTACGGGGCCTCGATAGAGTCCCGTATTGTTTTTTTTGCGTCACTCCCCCCCGGGGTCCCGGAAGAGGGAAAGTTGCGCACCTGTTCCCCTTCCTTAGATGTGGTAGCTGTTTCTCATGCTCCCTCTCCGGAATCGAACCCTGTTTCCCCCGGTTCGGACAGACGGTTATTCACGCACACGCAGGCCAAGAGTAGCATCACTAAAGCGCGCCCTCCCGGTACAAGGTGATACATGCAAAACCACTGGACGCCTACCTACGAGCTTTCAAGCTACGCCCGCAGGACGAGCGAAAAGCTATACCGCTTACTTACTGCAGGCCCACTACTCATCGAGAGAGAGAGAGGAAAAGAGAGAGAGAGAGAGAGAGAGAGAGAGAGAGAAGAGAGAGAGAGAGAGAGAGAGAGAGAGAGAGAGAGAGAGGAGAGACGTGGGCGCTTATCGAGACTTTGTCGAACGGTCATACACATTTGCTCTTTTGCCCGCTTAAAACCCACGAGACTACTGCACGATGCGGTTACTTTTCTCGTCACGCCTGCTTCGCTAACTTGCGTTGAATGGGAAGATCCCATTTTGGTGCACTTCACACAGCCATCCGAGACAACGAACGCTAGACGGGGGACTGATCTTTCCCCCACTTCCTGCCATGCTATATCTCGGGTGTAGAGTAAATTCCAAAAAAATTTTGCAAATAAATCAACTTGGCTCGAACGCAACGGCAGATGAGAAACCGAAACCAACAAAATTGACGAAATCCAGACAATTACCTTCTTACAGTTATGACGCCGTTTAATGTCGCAGCGTACAAGCTTGCACAATATTAAACAATAATTAATGCTGCTTGCGTAACCTGTTCTGTCCGGGTTTGGGGCCCCGTAAGAATAACACATTTAAGCTTATTGATTTTTGGGCAAGCCTCACTATTCAAAGATCAACAATGTCCTTGTTCGCCCCTCGGGGAAAAACCTTCTGAAATCCCCAGGGGTCCTTCGTGCCGCTTCGAAATATCTATTTTTTCTGCGTTTTGCCTGCTCATTCATTCGTAGCCACAATAAGCGTTGCTTCATTCGCTTGTCTCTTCCATTTCCCAGCGTTAATTTCAGCCACTGAAGCGACATCCCATCCAAAATTTAGCCGACCTATGGTTGCAGAATAACATGAACTGCCGCTTTGTTGCAACTCCCAAGATATTCTGTTGTTTCTAAATTTACATTGCCGTGTGGGCGAATTTTGTGTGTCACGTCATTTCCTTCGCGTTTGGGAGCTTTTCTGTTCTGGGAGTCTTTGAGCTATCTAATTTACGTCATTATATCGCACTTGCTTCTTGGCACAACCCTCACTTGTTGTATATTGTATATTGTGTATATTGTATATTGTGTATATTGTATATTTTTGTTTAATGTATATTGTGTATAGTGTGTATATTGTGTGTATTGTGTATATTTTTATTGTGTATATTGTTTTGCATTGTATATTGTGTATATTTTGTATTGTGTATATTTAATTGTTAAAATTGTGTGTATTGTGTTAAATTTTTTGTATTGTGTATATTTTGTATATTGTATATTGTTTATTTTTGTATTGTGTATATTGTTATATTGCGTATATTTTTTTTTATTTGTAAAATTTTGTATATTTTGTAAAATTTTTTACATTATATATAAAATTTACAATGTACAAAATATACACAATATACAAAATATACACAATATAACAAAAAAATACGCAAAATATACAATATACACAATACAAAATATACACAATATAAATATCACAATATAAAACAATACACACAATATACACAATACACACAATATACACAATGTAAATATACACAATACAAAATATACACAATATACAATGCACACAATATACACAATATACAATATACACAATACACACAATATACACACTATACACAATATACATTATACACAATATACAATATACACAATATACAATATACACAATATACAATATACACAAGTGAGGGTTGTGCCAAGAAGCAAGTGCGATATAATGACGTAAATTAGATTAGCTCAAAGACTCCAGAACAGAAAAGCTACTAACGCGAAGGAAATGACGTGACACACAGAATCGTCACACGGCAATGTCAATAGAAACAACAGAATATCTTGGGAGTTGCAACAAAGCGGCAGTTCATGTTAATTCTGCAACCATAGGTCGGCTAAATATTGGATCGATGTCGCTTCAAGTGGCTGAAATTAACGCTTGGAAATGGAAGAGACAAGCGAATGAAGCAACGCTTATTGTGGCTACGAATAAATGAGCAGGCAGACGCAGAAAACTAGATATCTGCGAAGCGGCACGAAGGACACTGGCGGATTGGCAGAAGGTTTCCGCGAGGACGAACAAGGACATTGTTGATCTTTGAATAGTGATGGCTTTGCAAACAATCAATAAGCTTAAATGTGTTTATTCTTACGGCCCAACCTGGACAGAACAGGTTTACGCAAGCAGCATTTAATTATTGTTTAATATTGTGCAAGCTTGTACGCTGCGACATTAAACGGCGTCATAACTGTAAGAAGGTAATTGTCTGGATTTCGTCCATTTTGTTGGTTCGGTTTCTCATCTGCCGTTGCGTTCGAGCCAAGTTGATTTATTTGCACATTTCTTTTGGAATTTACTCTACACCCCGAGATATAGCATGGCAGGAAGTGGGGGAAAGATCAGTCCCGCGTCTAGCGTTCGTTGTCTCGGATGGCTGTGTGAAGTGCACCAAATGGGATCTTCCCATTCAACGCAAAGTTAGCGAAGCAGGCGTGACGAGAATGTAACCGCATCGTGCAGCTAGTCTCGTGGTTTAAGCGGGCAAAAGAGCAAATGTGTATGACCGTTCGACAAAGTCTCGATAAGCGCCCACTCTCTCTCTCTCTCTCTCTCTCTCTCTCCTCTCTCTTTCTCTCTCTCTCTCTCTCTCTCTCTCTCTCTCTCTCTCTCGATGAGTAGTGGGCCTGCAGTAAGTAAGCTGGTATAGCTTTTCGCTCAGTCCTGCGGGCGTAGCTTGAAAGCTCGTCGGAGTGCAACGAAGATACCCCAACTGATAACTGAGATAACTGAGGTAGGCGTCCAGTGGTTTTGCATGTATCACCTTGTACCGGGAGGGCGCGCTTTAGTGATGCTACTCTTGGCCTGCGTGTGCGTGAATAATCCGTCTGTCCGAACCGGGAATCAGGGTTCGATTCCGGAGAGGGAGCATGAGAAACAGCTACCACATCTAAGGAAGGCAACAGGTGCGCAACTTACCCTCTTCCGGCACCGGGAGGGAGTGACGCAAAATAACAATACGGGACTCTATCGAGGCCCCGTAATTGGAATGAAAAAAAAATAAATAAATAAATTGGAATGAGTACACTTTAAACCCTTTAACGAGGTTCTATTGGATGGCAAGTCTTGTGCCAGCAGCCGCGGTAATTCCAGCTCCAATAGCATATATTAAAGTTGTTGCAGTTAAAAAGCTCGTAGTTGGATCTCAGGTGCTCCCCTGATGTGTCTCCACCTTGCCGTGGTGGGGGAGCTTGAGTGTCCCACTGACCCCAAGCGCTATGCCGATGGATATTAACTACCCATTGGACAGCTCTTGGGATTGGGACCAGACTAAGAGAGACACAACCTGCTGCTCTGCAGGTAGACTGAGGATAGACGTCAAAAGTTTAAATCAGGCACACGAAGGCAGAAGTTCTTGGTCCGGATAAGGCTGAAAGCCTCTAAGCCGTTAATCCTTGGACCTGAGAGCCGGACCGATACAAACCTACGGAAAAATAGAGATGAGAGGCTGAGCATGCTACATGCTTAGTTCAGATACTTATTTCGAAGGTTCTCAGCTGGGGGATGTAAGGGATCCCCGGATGAGAGGGCCTGGCCATTTATAGCTCACTAATGCAAGGAGGTAAGGTGCTGAGAGAACAGCACATGTAGCCTACCTTGTGAGCACTAAAGGAAGAAAAGCGCCCCAGTCGCACGAAATGGTTACGAAAAATGTCTGTATCTATGCTCAGTAGAGTATAGTCAAAGGTGGAAAAACGTCTCAACAACACGAAATGAACGCTTGACTAGCGAATCCATTGCGTGGTCCGAAGTCCGAAGCGAAAGCTTACCAAGTGGATGTCGTCCGCAGACTGTCCGTTCCTGGTTTGTGCTTGAGCGACCAGTGGCAAGCAAAATACCATATACATTGAAGTGGGGAATCAAAGCCGCCATGAGCAGGACGTGGCAATTCCTCGGGTGAGCCCAGTCTCAGCGCAGTATGTGCCGGCTCTGCAATAATGGAAGCAGCATTGGATAGCAGGGAACGCCAATGGTCTGCCCCTACCTTCCCTCGCAGGTTGACCGTGATGTCTCTGACATTCCATCTTGACCAGCTGGAATGTGGTCGACATCACAACAATACGTCTAACGTGTCTCGACATCTAAGGAAGGCTAACCTCATTAAAAACGCCGGCCGAAGCCGGAAGTGCCGTCCTACGGGTGGCAAAATAAAAATTGGCACTACGCATTTACGTCCGAGTAAAATGTTTCTTCCGAATGTCTCTCGTGCTAGGAACAGCTCTGACTATCTACCTTCCGAATGCTGCTCTTGTTCGGAACAGCTCTGACTAGGTAGTTTTTCCGAATGTTCGTCGTACCTGGAACAGCTCTGACAGGCACAACAACAAGCACATGTCCGAACCGAAAACTCGCTGAGTGGTCACCGTCTGCAGACCTGCCTTGTTTGTGCGGGAACGGCCTGGGGTGAACGAAATGCCCAATATATTGAGGTGAGGAATTAAATCCCCCATGAGCAGGACGTGACGATTCCCTCGGGGAGCCCAGCACAAGGGCGCTATGTGTCGGCTCTGCAATTATGGAAGCCATCCTGGATGGCGGAAAATGTCATGGACTGTCCCTGCCTTCCTTTAAGGGATGACCGTTAAGTCTTCGACCGTTCCAACTTGACCAGCTGGGATGTGAACGGTACCACAAAAGTGAGAGTCTCCCAGGAAAGCTAACCTGGTCAAAATTGCACGCTAAAAGTCGGATGAGTTGGCCTAAGAGTTTCGATACAAGGGTGCATAACAGACACACCGCAATCACATCTAAAAAAAAAACACTCCGGATGAACGCAAAGAAGAATATACACAATATACAATATGCAATACACACAATATACACCATATACAATATACACAATATACAATAAACACAAAATACAATATACACAATATATAATAGACACAATATACAAGTTGCAATATACACACTACACACAATATACACAATATATTAATATACACATTATACAATACACACAATATACAATATACACAATATACACAATATATAATATACACAATATACAAGTTGCAATATACACACTACACACAATATACACAATATATAATATACACATTATACAATACACACAATATACAATATACACAATATACACAATATATAATATACACATTATACAATACACACAATATACAATATACACAATATACACAATATATAATATACACATTATACAATACACACAATATGCAATATACACAATACACACAATTTACAATATACACAATATACAAGTTGCAATATACACACTACACACAATATACACAATATATAATATACACATTATACAATACACACAATATACAATATACACAATATACAATATACATAATATACAATATACAATATACACAATATATAATATACACAATATACAATACACACAATATACAATGTACACAATATACAATACACACAATATACAATATACACAATATACACAACATACAATATACACAATATACAATATACACAATAGACAATATACACAATATACAATATACACAATATACAATATACACAATATACAATATACACAATACACAATATGTTGTTGTTGTTTGTCCAACAAGAATGATGATGACCATTCATTTCATCCAGTGGGGTTGAAGGTATGGAGCCGTGAGTTCTAAGATGGCTGATAAGGCCTATTTTGGCTCGAAATGTTCTTTGACAATGTGGGCAAAGAATACTTGACGTTTCTGGAGGAGGATTTCCTGCAGTGGTTTTTCTGTCCTGCCTTTTCTTCACAGCTCTTGCAGTCCTGGTTGCCTCACATATGACTGCACCCTTGCGTAATGATGCACGCCCCGAATTTCGGTCTCTGGCTGCAGCCTCCCAGGTGTCATGATGAATTTCAAAAGCATTCAGTGAGATTTTCAGAGTGTCTTTAAAGCGTTTCCTCTGGCCACCTTGGGAGCGTTTACCACAACGCAGTTCGCTGTAAAAAATTCGTTTAGGGATCCTGTGAACTGGCATGCGAGTCAAGTGACCAGCCTAGCGAATCTGATTCTTCATCAGTAGAGTGTGGATACTGGGCATGGACGCTCTTACTAGGACTTCAGTGTGTGGAATCTTGTCTTGCCATTTAATCTTCAGTAGCTTCCTTAGGCAGACTGTGTGGAAGTGGTTTAATTTCCTGGCGTGTCGCTGATAAACAGTCCAGGTTTCACAAGCATATAGCAGTGTGGATAATGCAATTGCTTTGTAGACTTTTAGCTTTGTTTGCAGGCTTATTCCATTTCTGTCCCATATATTCTTGTACAGTCTGCCAAAGGCCGCACTGGCCATGGAGATTCTTGCATTCACTTCGTCATCAATTGTGACAGCTTGTGACACAGTGCTGCCAAGATAGGTGAATTTGTCCACAACACTTAGTCTATGATCATTCACTTTGATATTCGGCACAGTGTGATTATTCCCTGGAGCTGGCTGGTACATAACTACAGTCTTCTCCAAGTTGATATTGAGCCCAAAGTTGGCACAGGCATGTGAGAAAGCTGAAACATTATATTGCATGTCCGCCTCTGAGTTGGCGTATAGAGCGCAATCATCAGGAAACAGGAGCTCACTGGCGGTGCCGCTGTTAATTTTGGTTTTAGCTTTCAGCCTTCTGAGATTGAATAACTTTCCATCCATGCGGTAGTTGATGTCTATTCCAATGTCATCGTTCTCGAAGGCATTCATAAACATGGCTGAAAACATGAGGCTGAACAGTGTTGGTGCCAGGACACATCCTTGCTTCACTCCATTGGTGATAGGAAAGGGTTCAGACAGTTCACCATTTTCCTGTACTCTTGTCTGCATGCCATCATGAAATAGCCGCACTATTTGGACAAACTTTCGTGGACAGCCATATTGTGCCATAATATTCCACAGTCCTTCTCTGCTGACAGTATCAAAAGCCTTGGTAAGGTCAATGAAAGTGGAGAACATTTCGCAGTTCTGTTCCTGACATTTCTCTTGCAGCTGCCTTGAAGCGAAAATCATTTCAACAGTTCCACGTTCTTTTCTGAAGCCACATTGACTCTCAGGAAGAAGACCTTGATCGAGATTGGCTGTGAGGCGATTCAGAGGAATTCTGGCAGGTATCTTCCCTGCAATTGAAAGCAAGGTGATGCTTCGGTGGTTGTCACAGGATTGGCGGTTTCCTTTACGTTTGTAAAGGTGGACTATTGACGCGTCCTTGAAATCTTGTGGCATGGTCTCGTTCACTCATATGTTTGTAAAGACTTGGTGAAGCTGCTCTGTTAGGACCGGCCCACCTGCCTTGTATAATATCTCTGCTGGGATGGAGTCAGGACCAGATGCCTTGCCGCTGGAGAGTTGCTGGATGGCTTTGTTTACTTCCACTATGGTTGGCAGGTCATCAAGTGTCTCATTGGTGGGAACTTGAGGAAGGCAGTTGATTGGTTCATCATCGAAGAAGGAAGTTGCATTTAAGATGTTGCTGAAATGCTCTGCCCAGCGTTGAATGATTTCTTTCTTATCGGTGACCAAGTTTCCCCCATCTGCACTGAGGAGGGGAACTATGTCTAGTGATGTAGGACCATAGACTGCTTTCAGTGAGTCGTAGAAGTTTTTCATATCATGTCTGTCAGCAAAGCCCTGAATTTCATCAGCTTTGCTGCTCAGCCAGGAGTCCCGCATGTGCCGAAGTTTCTGCTGCACTACTCTCTGAATGTTCTTTGTCAGAATCTCTAATGTCTCCAACCGAGATGCAGTAACATCGTTACGCCCGCCAGGCGAATAGTCTCCAACCGGGATGCAGTAACATCGTTACGCCCGCCAGGCGAGTACCAGTTACCTGCTCGCAGGTTGCTGGCTGACGTGATAGTCAGGGGTCAGGCAAGGACAAAGCAAGACGCACGCAGTCCTCGTGAAGCCAATCCACAGGGCAAGCGCTGTGCGGGGAAACCGGCAGACGGCTTGGGAACTCGGACATGACAGGACGTGTGGGTTGAGAAAGGCGTCGTGTAGTTCTGTGCCCGAAAGTCGAGTTCTTGTATATCGTGTGAGACAGACTGTGAAGCTGTGGGTTTTGTCTGTAAGTGTACTGATGTATTGTATATGTATAGTAATGATCATCACATGCCAAACTAGATCGTATTGCATGTGAATTGTAAATAAATCCATTGAACTTAGTGTCATTGTGTGTCAAGTCCAATCCTTGTGTACTTGTACTTGTCTCACATATGTTAGGTCCAACGAGCCAGGTTTAAGATCCTGACATGTGTGAACGTGGAAGGCTCGTCCGGGATGATTGTTTGAACTTGTAAACGTGTAAAACATCGGTGATTGTGTAACTTGTCGCAATTTGTCTTGTCGCCATCTTGTAAACATGATGTCTATGTCCTTACTGAATGTCATCGTGATGTAAGTGATGTACCATCTTAGTTGTAGAGTGTTGAAATATATCTAGATTGTATTTGTGAAGTTAGTTGTGTAAAGCAGAAAGTTTGGGAAAGAAAGTGACTTGTGATTTGAAAAATAATTGTTGACCGACGACATTACGACCTACAATTACACTCAACGCCATACAAACCTAATCAAAACTTAGTGACAAGCATACACATCACATAAAGGTAGATTCTAACTTATTTCCTCCCAAAAGAAAGCAGGTTTTCTGTGCCATCTGAAACCATTGCCCGTAGAGGTCATTTGTCCTTGAAGTAGCGACCCTACAGTTCCTAGCCCTGGTGTGAACCGTTCTCCACCGCATCCAGTACACTTGAGTATATTTTTTTGTATATACTTTCGGATGCAAATTTGGGCATAAATTGTAAGTTCAACAAGATTGTAAATTGTTCACGTTACTAACACCTTGTAACAAATTGTGTGTCTGACAATTCATTTGCATTTAAACATTCCATCATGTCTTCGTTAAACGACTTCATCGAGATGGGTTTAAAGCTAAAGTTAACTGGTGACGAGTTAACAAAGTGGAGCGAACAAAATATTCTGAACACCTCCTAGTACAAGAAAAAGCTAGCGAACGCGAGGAAAGAGCGGCTGAAAGAGCTGCCAAGCAGGCAGAGGCAGAATTAAATACTGAATTGAGGAAGGCAGAAATCTCAGCTCAAAGTAAACGAGAGGAGCTTGAATTACAACTCAAAATTAAACAGCTTGAAGCCGATACTGCCATAGACAAAGAGTCTAAGAAATCTGAAAGACTGGAAAAAGAAAACCAGTACAAAAAGTATCAAGGTATTGTGAGAAATTATACCTCAGGTGACTGCATTGCAGCGTTCACCCATAATTTTGAAACCTTAATGGACCACTATCAGGTTCCAGTTTCTGAATGGAACATTATTTATATGAAGAGTTTGTCAGGGGAACCTCTGAAAGTCATAGAGACTATCCCAAAGACCTCAGAAAAGATTACCACTATCTAAAGTTAAAAATTATGGCACATTTTATGCTAGATGAGGCAGGTTACAGAGAACAGTTCAGCAAATTGAGTCCAAAACCTACTCAAACGTTCTCTGATTATGTCTCCGTAGTCCGAGACGTATTTACAAAATGGCTTTCAGCAGCCAAAGTAAATAAAGACTTTCATAAATTAGAAGATCTCATCATCAGGGATAAGATCATCACATCCCTTCCATAATCATTTTCAAAATTTTTGCAAGAGAATGAATGTACGAGTGTAGAACAGATTGAGAGACGTGGTTCGGCTTACTATGCAGCCAACAAACATTGTTTTGCTAGTGAGGCTACTGATACAAACTTCGTAGCATCTGCTAACTATGAAAAAACTCGATCAGAACCCTACAATAGGCAAAGAACATATAAGCCTACTTCTGAGAAATACAATCATTGTAGATTTTGTAACATTTCACACCACCAAGGTGAAATGTGTGACAATAATCCGGCATATCTTACATACTTACAGAACTTCATAAATAGTCAGGATAAGGAACGTAAAACCTTTAAAAATGCACGAAAATGCTTCCTCTGTAAAGCGTACGGCCACTGGCGTCATGCGTGTAAAGGAAGGCAAATGACCAAGAAAGCAAATGCCGCCTTATTTGATAGTTCATCATCAGATGAAGAACATTCAGAAAATCACCCTGTGAACTCAGCACAGGCTTTTGACATGTTTAATTCACATAAATGTACTATTTGTAATACCTTTTATGAAGATGGCATTCTAACATGCGGCCACTCCATTCCAATTGCCAATGAGGAAGCTAATTTAGTAATAGATTCCAAAGGCAGAATAAACATCCACCAGGGATATGTGAATGGCAAGCCTGCTACAGTCCTTCGTGACACCGGAAGTACTCTTATATGGTTAAAGAGAGAGTTCATAATGCCTACAGACTATACAGGCAGGCACGTAACATGCAGAACATTCTCTGGAAATGTCGAAAAGTACCCATTTGCATGGGCATATATTCAGACACCATTCCTCACTAGGAAAGTAAAATGCTCTGCATTAACTAACCCGGTGTGTGATATTATCATTGGGAAACTTACCAGAGGTGAATGATATGCCTCATGATATTACATCTGTTTGCGTTGATGATAACATAACATCATCACCATCACATGTCATCATTGAAAGTATGGTATCACCAGATGAATGTATGGTAGCTAATGGAGCACTAACATCTCATGAAGTCATTGACCAAAATGTTTCATCACCATCTGATATCATTGAATGTGTACGCAGTAACCAGATCTACTGCTAGAGTGCAAGATGAAATTAATCAAACTGAGGCTATAGAAATGCTTAGCCCAGTGGTACTACCTCCTAAAACCATGAAGGAGAATTTTGTAACAGCCCAAAAGGCTGATCCTTCATTATCTAAATATTTTAATCTGATCGGCCAAAAGCCAAAGGTAACTAAATATGCAACATGGCATTTTGCTCTGAAAAATTGCACCCTCACCAGGTACTATACCAGAGGTAACAGCACCACAGAGCAAACTGTTTTGCCAATTGAATACCGTAAGCAAGCCTTACATCTTGCCCATGATATACCTCTTGCAGGGCATATGGCATACTCCAAGATCAGATCAAGATTACTAACACAGTTTTATTGGCCAAGATTTCTGCAATGACATTAAGCAATATTGTAGAATTTGTGATATCTGCCAAAAACTAGCGAAAAAGGTAAACACCCACAGACCAAATTACAAATTACCGACTTAGCCAGTCGACCTTTTGAGAAAATATCTGTCGACATAGTGGGCCCTCTGAATCAAGTAACATGCAGAGGGAATAGATTTATCGTTACCATCATTGATTTATGTAGCCGCTGGCCTGAAGCAATTCCTTTAAAGAACATAACTGCCAACGATATCATGGAAGTTTTCTTCCATATATTTTCACGAATAGGATTTCCAGACACTATCCTATCAGATAGAGGAAGCCAATTCATTGCAACATCTACTCAAGCTTTCACCAAAATGTTAGGGGTGAAACAATGTTTCAATTCACCCATACCATCCTCACTCAACGGGAATCATAGAAAAATTTAACGGGGATTTGAAGCATATGCTTGCTAAAGTCACGCAAGAATATCCCAAAAACTGGGACGTATATTTGCCTGCTATACTTTTTGCTTATCGCGAGGTCCCACATTCTAGTACATGATTCTCTCCTTTTGAACTTATCTATGGTGCCAAGCCGCGAGGCCCATTGAGTATCTACCATTCAATGTTACTGAAGCCACCCCTTTACTTAAACCCATATCATCATACGTATATGTCACATCATTGCGTGAAAGAATCATCAAATCTTGTACTATTGCAAAAGAAGCACTAAAACTATCTGGTGCTACATATAGACAATACGCAGACAAAGGTAACAGGACAATAACGTTGACACCTGGACAGGACGTACTTCTCCTCTTACCTAGTGACCGACATTTATTGACTGACTCTTGGCAAGGACCATGTAAAGTAATAAGACAGATTTCAACGGTAGACTATGAGATTCAATAAAAGACAAACATAAAATATTCCACATCAATATGCTAAGACCATACCACAACAGAGACAACGAACAAGACGATACAACAGCCTGTAAAGTTATAATAGACCATGAAGATGACGAAGATAGTGACGAAATTCCAACACCTGCATTAGACACGACAAACTGCTTGAAAGAAATCAAAATAAAACCCAAATTTAACTCAAGCAGAAACAGACAGTTGCAAACATCTCATACAACAGTACAACACCATCTTCTCCAACAACCCAGGACAAACAGAATTAGTACAACATCACATCACGCTCACTTCAAACACACCAATAAAATGCAGAACCTTACACCATTCCATTGCATTACAAAGAAAACTTACATCAAGAGATCATTAGCTTAGAGAAAAACAACATCATTAGACGATCCCAATCACATTTTTCGTCTCCAATGGTCATGGTACGCAAAAAGGACAACACGATAAGACTCTGTGTAGATTATCGAAAATTAAATAAAATAACACTTTTAGATCTGGAACCAATGACCAACTGCGAAGATCTACTGACAGAACTGACAGACTCTAGGTACTTTACGAAGTTGGATATGACGAAAGGTTATTGGCAAATAACGGTACACGAGCAGAGCAGACATCTAACAGCCTTTGCCACACCTTGGGGACTGTACGAATGGTGCAAATTGCCATTTGGGCTAGTCAATGCCCCAGCGACATTCGTACGCATGACACGACTCTTACTTGTTGACATAACAAACATTATCTGTTACATGGACGACATTTGTGTTCACACAAAGACGATGACAGACCACATAAAGACATTACAGCAGACATTTGAACGGATCAGACAGCACGGACTGACTGTGAAGCCTACAAAAGTTGACGTAGCCTATCAAGAAATCTCCTTTTTAGGGTATAAAATATCTAATGGCTTTGTCACGACAGACGATAACATCGTGTCTAAAATACTGAAACTCTCACTTCCGACTACCAAGAACAAGTCAGAAGTGTGTTAGGACTATTAAATTATTATAGTCAGTTCATACCAGATTTTGCTGAACTGACAGAAGAATTTACTAACTACTAACGAAAAAAACCAGCATGAAAAGATTGTAAAACAATGAATGCCTAAAATTTGCATTCCAGAAAGTGTTATCTTATTTTTCTGAGAATAGTTTAAAGAATCCCATTCTCAAATTGCCAAATTTACATATTCCTTTCAGATTACGCACAGACGCGAGCTCCGTGGCGATTGGGGCAGTTCTGTTACAGGAACATGACACCATTCTACACCCTGTATACTACGTCTCTAGAAAATTGAAACCAAGAGAACGCGCTTGGTCGACACCACAATTAGAAGCCCTTGCTCTGGTGGTGGGTATAACTAAATTGTCCAGATTCCTCGTGGGACGGCATTTTATTGTAGAGTCCGACAATAGTCCATTAAAATTTATTACTTCAGGAGTGCCGACAAACCAGATGATAGCGCGATGGTCACTTTTGCTGCAAGATTACAGCTTTGAAGTGCGACATATCGCTGGCAGAACCAACAAGATTGCTGATCTTTTGTCCCGTTGTCCGAACGACCCAGTAAGCTCTAATGTCCTGAGTGCAGTGTGTTAGAAAACACTCAGACCAACACAGCCATCAGTGAAGTTTTTTTTTCTTCAGGAAAGCGGTGTACATCTATTATCGATTGTGATAGGGTTCATTCCCACTGCAAATATTTTTCTTATTTTATTATTAGTGTAGTAATCGTCTTGAATAATTGCGTAGTGTGTGTTAGAAAGCGAACAATATTAATTGTATATATTATGAAATAAGAACAGTGCCATATGCACTCATAACTTACCTCAAGCGAACTATTCAAGTTATCAGTGGTATCTGCGAGTGGAACATATCCAGTGATATTTTAATCCGTGAACGAAAGAGTGAACTGAACTGTGACATTTACACCACTGCAGTCAATTGCAATCTAGAAGTTTTCCAGCGAAACAACGAACACATTAACTATCAGAACAATTTCACATTCCGAATTGCTACACCAGAGCGGAACAAGTATGTGATAGAAATTTTAACAACATCAGCTGTTAGTGTGTACTTCCTGAGAGTTTGTAAATTTAGACCAAAAGTAGCAGATGATAAACAAAAACCTTAAAAATTTATGACGCTTCTAAAATAATTGTGAAACACCATTTCGAATACACGAATTGTGTATTAGTATTTCTCGACTAGTGTAATCTTAGAATCATATCTGAGTAACTTATTCACACTATCGACATTTTTCGCTAGGATGGAAAAAGCCTCAGCTATGACGCTGAGAAATAGAATAATAATTGTAATAGATTAGGATTTGAGATCTTTTGAAATTATGTCCCTTTCATTTAATTGTTGGTACATTATTACACTAAGGGCGGTAAATTGAAATGGATTCGAATATGTGTTGTATAAAATAGCCATTGTGTTGCCAGATTGTCAACACTCCAAGAGGTCATCAGCTGGGCATGGTATAGGGTTACCAACGTTGTAGACCAACGGAAGAGCTCCGGCCAAATGAGGTCGGAGCTCGAGCGTTGAATGCGGCTTATAAAAAGACGTATTACAGTCTTACCTGATGTTTTTTGTTGGCAAAAAGCATATTATTTCGTTTTTTTAAGAGGTTGCGAGGTAGTTGCATTGGATGCTGGTGCTACCGATCTGACTAGGTCAATATTGCAACGCAGGTGATCATCCATCGAGAGGATGAAACTTGGAAAGTGGTAAAGATTGAAATACCACATGACTTAACATACAACTTGCATTTCGTATGTATTTCTATGCCAATGTACATGACAACAGAAAGGTCGATTCTGACATGGTTAAAAGATTAACCCTTTATCTATATAGAGTATGCATGAAATATGAAATCTTTCACGAATAAGCCCCGGGGGAGCGTGTCAGAATCTCTAATGTCTCCAACCGAGATGCAGTAACATCGTTACGCCCGCCAGGCGAATAGTCTCCAACCGGGATGCAGTAACATCGTTACGCCCGTCAGGCGAGTACCAGTTAACTGCCCTCAGGTTGCTGGCTGACGTGATAGTCAGGGGTCAGGCAAGGACAAAGCAAGACGCACGCAGTCCTCGTGAAGCCAATCCACAGGGCAAGCGCTGTGCGGGGAAACCGGCAGACGGCTTGGGAACTCGGACATGACAGGACGTGTGGGTTGAGAAAGGCTTCGTGTAGTTCTGTGCCCGAAAGTCGAGTGCTTGTATATCGTGTGAGACAGACTGTGAAGCTGTGGGTTTTTGTCTGTAAGTGTACTGATATATTGTATATGTATAGTAATGATCATCACATGCCAAACTAGATCGTATTGCATGTGAATTGTAAATAAATCCATTGAACTTAGTGTCATTGTGTGTCAAGTCCAATCCTTGTGTACTTGTACTTGTCTCACATATGTTAGGTCCAACGAGCCAGGTTTAAGATCCTGACATTCTTGAAGGCATCTTTTTTTTTAATGTTGACTTCGGGTGATATAACGTTGAATGAAGAATGACTTGCGCGATGACTTGGATTAAAGTGAGGAAGAGTTGCGCAATTCGTCGACCTCACTCTCTCGCCTGAGTCCATCTGAGTCCAGTGGCAAGACAAGTCGAGACGACTGGAGACAAATACAGGTGCAGTGGATGACCAGGGCGCTCTATGTGCCTTGCCGTGCTCATTACGTTCCACAATGCTTTGCAGGTAAACGCCGTCTTTTCCGTTGAATCAGAAAATGATGTCTTCCACGCAGTCTGCCGAATCATTTCTTCACATGCTGGGTAGGCATACCCTAGTTTACCGCTTGGTTTGACACCAAATCGGATACCCATGCCTGGTTTAGCCAGCCTCTCACAGCTGTTGCCCGGGGGGTGGCCGCTGTCGCATGCTGACAGCTACTAGGAGCCACAGGCGTGAGCTGGATGTCAGGCTTGGACCATTTGGGGATGGGTCCTGAAAAGGACATGAGAGTCATCCTTACCAAAGGTGCTACCATTGCCTGACACCCCGTACCCCCAAATATACAATGCACACAATATGCACAATATACACAATATGCACAATACACAATATACAATATACACATATACCAATATACACAATACATACAATACACAAAATACATACAATATACACAAACACAACACTATACATTTCATCCCCCATTGGCATCTTGCCGTCTTGACAGACGATAGTTTGTGCTATAAAAAGGCATAATAACTTTTACCCATGGTGCTAGCGAATGTGACTGGATAAGGCCAATTTGCGCTGTAAATGTCCGTTCACAGTGGGTGCATGTGAACAGTGGTCATTTCCACCATCATGCACCATCTTACGTCTCACACGCTCGGTGTGTGACTTATCTGCAATAATTTTCACCTTTGTCTTTATTCCATTTCTGATGTTTGCCCTCCATGCAAGCACGTTCAGCGACGACTTGCTCCCACTGTGCATTATCAATGCCCGTATCAATCATGTCCATCTTACACACATTTTTGTATCGTAGTAGAGGCCGACCCTGAGATCTTTTACCCATCTGTAATTCACCAAAAAAGATGTCCTTTGGTATTCTACCATCATCCATCCTCCTAAGATATCCTATCCATCTAAGTCTACGAAGTCTGAGCATGAAATAAAACGTCACACAACCTGATCTTTCAATACTTCAGCTATTTGTGACTTTTGTCTTGCCACTTAATACCAAGAATTCTTCGTAGACACCGCATATGAAAGCTGTTTAAACTTTTCTCTTGGTGAGTAAGTTGTCCAGGTTTCACTGCCATAAAGAAGAGTACTAAGGACACAGGCTTGATAGACAAGGACTTTTGTTTTGGTAGTAAGCTTCCTGTTCTCCCAGACTCTCTTTCTTAACCTGTCATTGTTGTTGCTGCCTTACCAATCCGGATGTTGATTTCCTGATCTAGGGATAATTGCTATTTACCACTGATCCTAGATATGTAAAATGGTCTACCATCTCTAGTTCGGCGTCGTCAATAAAGATTGATGGTACCCATGTGCACCTTGTGACATAATCTGTGTCTTCTTTTTGCTAATTGTTAAACCAAATTCAGAACAAGCATTGGAGAATGCAGATAGTAGACATTGTCAATTCTTCCTCAGAGTGGGTCGTAACTGCAGCGATCATCTGCAAAAAGCAACTCTCTGATCAGTACCCTCCTAATTTTGGTCTTGGCCTTCAATCTCTGAGCATTGTAGAGGCCGCCATCTGAGCGTGAGTGAATGTATATACCACCATCCTGATCACGAAAGGCATATTTCAGTAGAAGTGAAAAGTATATTCCAAAGAGGGTGGAGCTAGTACAACAACCTGCTTAACTCCCAATCTTGATTTCAAACTCTTCAGAAGTTGCAACCATCAAACTTGATTATACCCTTCATGCCTGTGTGGAAACGATTCCACAATGGACAGAAGAGTTGGTGGGCAGCCAATCTTCTTTAGTGCCTTGAACAGACCCTCACGAACTGACTCAAATCAAATGCCTTTGTGAGGTCGATGAAGGCAATAAACAGTGGTTGATTCTGTTCAGCGGCATTTTTCTTGCATTGTCGCAATGAGAATATCATATCAATGGTAGACCGGTTCTGTCGAAAGCCACCCTGTGATTCGGGGTAGACTTGATATCCTAGGACTTGAAGTCTGCGCAGAACATTTCTGACAAATACTTTTCCAACAATACACAGAAGTGAGATACCCCTATACACACATTATACAGAATATACAATACACACAATACGCAAAATACGTACAATACACACAATATACACAATACACACAATATACACAATACACACAAAACACACAATATACAATACACACAATATACAATACATACAATATACAATACACACAAAATACAATACACACAAATACACAATATACACAATATACAATACACACAATACACACAATATACACAATACACACAATATATAATACACACAAAATACACAATACACACAATATACAATACACACAATATACAATACATACAATATACAATACACCAATATACAATACACACAATATACAAAACACACAATATACAATACACACAATATACAATACATACAATATACAATCACACAATATACAATACATACAATATACAATACACACAAAATACAATACACACAATATACAATACATACAATATACAATACACACAATATACAATACAAACAATATACAATACACACAATATACAATACACACAATATACAATACACACAATATACAATACACACAATATACACAATATACACAATATACAATACACCAAAACACACAAAACACAATACACACAATATACAATACACACAAAATACAAAACATACAATATACAATACACACAATATACAATACAAAAATATACACAATATACACAATATACAATACACACAATATACAATAAAACAAAAAAATAAAACAATACAAAAAACAAATAAAAAAACAATA
>JACEFZ010024814.1:0-61829 GCA_014155875.1 Cepaea nemoralis
GATACAAGATGCCAGTCAGTGTTTGCATAATATAGATGACCTGACTGTGATTACTTCTGAATATTTAATACTCAATCACTGATGCTCTTTAGAGAATACAGGAAGTAAGCATCATCAACTATCAAATTGCACCTATCCTAAAACATCCAAATAGTAACATGTACAGAAAAAAAAAAGCTGATAGATGCTTTATTCGCCATAACGTTGTGTTATCAATGACAGACATAGCATCCCTCTTCTTCTTCTTCTTCTTCTTCTTCTTCTTCTTCTTCTTCTTCTTCTTCTTCTTCTTCTTCTTCTTCTTCTTCTTCTTATTATTATTATAATATTATTATTATTATTATTATTATTATTATTATTATTATTATTATTATTATTATTATTTTTATTATTATTATTATTATTATTATTATTATTATTATTACTATTATTCTGCTGCTGCTGCTTCTTCTCCTCCTTTTTCTTCTCCAGCTCCTCTGGCATCCTATGTGTTTTCATCTACTCTTTCCCTTTTTCCTTCTCATACTCCTCCTGTTTTCTCTCCCTACTCATGCTTAGGGGGAAACTAGTTCACCTCCTACAGCCACATCAACATTTAACACAAAGAACTCTAAACTTTACATTCAAGCAACACCTAGTTTACGGCGTGTCTTTGTGTGACTCGTGCGGTGAACATGGCCGTGCCCTCGTCCGTCGGCTCGTGTTGAATATTTGCGGTGACACCATTACCTCCTTGTTTTCGAAAACATATTTACTGGTGTTGATGACGTCAGCTATGTGGCTGACAAAATTAGAAAAGGGAAAAGGGTTTCCTTCCGCAAAGCCTTACATGTCTTCATTATCTAGCACAACCTGCCTACTTGTCTGTCTGTCTGTCCATGCTTGCATGTCAGTCTGTCCGTCCTTCCGTCAGATAATAATTATAGACAGACACATGTTTATACGATTTGTTCTGGAAAATAAGTTAATATGGCGAGAGTATATACTTCATTGCACCGTGTTTTACACCACCTGGCACAGTCTCTTTCCACAGAAAGGCAAGATGTCTGCCAGGAACATCGCACAAAGCACGAAGTCGCAATACCAATGATGACCACTCCCCCCTCAACATTTCCTCCCTCATTGATCTCAGGAAAAATTGCACTAGAGGTCTGAACGACATAATTTGAATCTCGGTAGATGTACACATGGCCTCAGTTGGTGTACATGGGCCTCAGTTGGTGTACATAGTGCCTCTGTTGACACCAACAGAGGCCCTATATACACCAACAGAGGCCCTATATACACCAACAGAGGCCCTATATACACCAAATGAGGCCCCATGTGGGGGGGGGGGGGCTTTATTGTTGTACACGTGGCCTCAATTGGTGTACATGAGGCCTCAGTTGGTGTACATGGGGCCTCAGTTTGTGTACATGGGGCCTCAGTTGGTATACATGGGGCCTCAGTTGAAGTACATGGGGCCTCAGTTGGTGTAGATGAGGGCCTTTATTGTTGTACACGTGGCCTCAATTGGTGTACATGAGGCCTCAGTTGGTGTAAATGGGGCCTCAGTTTGTGTACATCGGGCCTCAGTTGGTATGCATGGGGCCTCAATTGGAGTACATGGAGCCTCAGTTGGTGTAGATAAGGGCCTTTATTGTTATACACGGGGCCTCAGTTGGTGTACACGGGACCTCAGTTGGTGTAGATGAGGGCCTTTATTGTTGTACACGTGGCCTCAGTTGGTGTACATGGGGCCTCAGTTTGTGTACATGGGGCCTCAGTTGGTATGCATGGGGCCTCAGTTGGAGTACATGGGGCCTCAGTTGGTGTAGATGAGGGCCTTTATTGTTATACACGGGGCCTAAGTTGGTGCACTTGGGGCCTCAGGTGGTGTACATGAAGCCTCGGTTGGTGTACATGGGGCTTAAGTTGGTGTACATAGAACATTGGGTGATGTACATAAGGCACTGGGAGATGCACGCAAGGTCACCAATGATGTATACGGGGAATTGGTTGACGTATGTACGTATAAGGGGAAATGGGTGGTGTACGTAGGCTCACAGATGATGTATGCGGGACTTTGGGTGACATGAATAGGATCACATAAGATGTATACCAAGGTTTGGTTTATGAGTATTTCCCAATCGGTGGCAAAGTTGGCACGCTCTTGGCATAGGGATTCTGCTTGTGAAGTTGGAAAACTGTCTCCGATCTCAGGGGAAAATGATGCAGGTTTCATATCTTTTATCACAGGGACAAGTTCAAGGAAAGGTGCAGCAGCTGTGCGATCTCTTGTCCCATAAACAGTCCTGGTTAAATGCTTCGCGTTATGGTAAAATAATACAACAGATAAAGATTTCCACAAATCAGAGATCATTGGTAGCAGAGCTGGATAATAGCGATACCTATCAAACAGACGAGGAATCCATGGAAAGATGGAAACATGTGATACAAACAAGTAACATATTAGTGTATGTTGATAATTGGTAAATAAACTCAGAGATTAATTATTGACTAGCACTAATTTCGGAGCCCGCGTCTGTGGCGAAGGTGTCGCGAATAGCATTCGTAATCTCGCATACTGCGTTTAAAATCAGCTAAAGATGATGTGGAAGCAGACCACCTTGCGATAATTTTTTTACCAATGGTACGAACGTTGGTTGTTCAGAAAGCATTGGCAAACTACTGTATGCAATATAGCCCAGTAAATCACAAACAGCCAAACATGTTGGGGTTGACTGTGATGTCATGTAAAGGACATGAAGATAACTTTCACTAATTACGGAAACCTCTGGATAATTCGAAATTAGTAGATATTAGAAGGCACATAAAACAATAGAGAACACACAAAACTATTGAGGGCACATTAAAAAAATAGAGGACGCATAAAACAATAGAGGACACACTAAACAACAGGAAAACACCTGAAAACTGAAACATAACATGTGTTTATAAATTGATTGCCATTATAAATTGTACGCAATACAGAGACATTTCCCTTTTGAGTCATACAGGGAAAATATTCTGCAAAATTCCAGAGAAAAGACTACGACCTATAATAGAACGCCACCTAAGCGAAACGCAACTTGGATTTAAGAAAAACAAAGGATGCACAGTTGCCATCTTTGCTCTTAGACAACTAATAGAAAAATCAATGGAATTTAATGAGACACTCTACTTAGCCTTTGTCGACCAAGAAAAGGCATTTGATAGAGTAGATAGAAACAAGCTGTGGGAAATTCTTAAAAGATATGGAGTGAGTATACATATAATAAACTTATGTAGAAGCTTATACACCAACAGTGGATGCACAGTAAGAACTAATGGAGGAGACTCAGATTCTTTCACCATTAAGATGCGGAGTACGACAAGGTTATGTCCTGCCCCCTTTCTTGTTCATAACCTATATAGGCAGGATATTTAAAAAAAAAAAAAAGCAGCCAAAGAGAGACCGTAACAACACCGCATGATGAACAGAACATAGATGAAGAATCAACAGCAAGTCACACCATTAAAGAACTCTTATTTTCGGACGATCAAGCATTAATAGCAAAACCAGAATCTAAATTACAAGACCACATAAATAGCCTGAAAGAAGTGTGTATGGAACATAACATGAAAATTAAGACAAGAAAAACAGAGGTAAAGACTATAACCAAAGAAGAAAGCACAATAAACATTCATCTAGAACACCCTATGAATCAAGTTAGTTAGTTAGTTAGTTAGCTAGCTAGTTAGTTAGTTAGTTTGTTGGTTGGTTGGTTGGTTGGTTGGCTGGTTGGTTGGTTGATTGGTTAGTTAGTTAGTTAGTTAGTCGAGGTTCCAACTTCACGGCAACGGGTCATACCCATTATGCTCCGTTCTTGTGCCAGTGAATATCACACAATATGCTCCTCACTGTCCAATGTGAAAAGTGGAACAGAGAGGAGTCTCGGCACTCCAACAGCCCGCACAGGTACACTGTGCATAATGCCGCAGCCAGAATGCCAACACAAAAGTCATCCATGAAAATTACAGTTCATCGTCGATGGAATCGGCAGTCACCTAGAAAGACTTCATTGACCTGGGTTTTCTCACATGGCTCGGTCTCTTTCCGCAGGGCGACCCGCCGAAAGCGCCGCACAAAGCACGAACTCCGTAGCTCCAGCGTCAACTCCCAGGAGTGTCCTGAAAAATGCACTCGTGAACCGAAAAGGCAAATCAGTCAATTCAGCAACAGCCGGTAGCCATTTTTCCGAACATGCAGTTTATAGTACAAACAAAAGCGGTCAGATGTAAAGCATTCCACATGAATTTCACAGCTCGCAGAGTCGCGCCACGCACTCACTCAGTAGCAGGGCGACGGAACCATATACTACCAGTCCAACATGAGGAAAATGCGAACGCAAACCGCAGCCACAAGGATAAATACTCCAGAGGGCGTAACGGTTCAACGCCTAACCGCCATGCTCGGGACCGGAAGTCTGTGCCTTTCCCATAAATCAAGTGAAGAGCTTCAAGTGCCTAGGAAGTATAATATCATCAAATGTAAAATCAGTAGACGAGATCGAAAATAGATGCAATAAGGCAAACCAACTCACTGGATAAATGGCACAAATACTAAAGAACAAACATTATCAATAGTTACCAAGGAAGCACTATAAAACACAATCTTCCTACCAACTCTTTGCTACCAATGCCAAACCTGGGTAGTGAGAGAAAAAGAGAAAAGAAAAATCACAACAACAGAAATGAGATTCCTGAGAAGAATACCCAATGTATCAAGAAGAGAGAAATTAGAAATGAAGAAGTCAGGAATAAAGTTTGGGTTATAGCAGCACTAGATATTATCAGAAAACAGCATGTAAATGGTTTGGCCATATAACTAGATTACGAAATAACAGTATACCACAACAAGCAATGATGTACAGACCAGACGGAAGCAGAGGAAGAGGCCGACCACGTAAACGATGGATAGAAGGAATTACAGAGGCCATGGAAACCTCGATATATGAAGCCCTTACACGGGCACTCTCCCGCTGTTTATGCTTCACCTTGATACCGCGAGGTACAAGACGAACCTGATGAGATTAGATGAGATTGCCAGTTTGCATAAAATATATTGTTACATATGTACCCACCGTATAAAATAAACACGTTGTCAGAGTTTTTTTTTTTTTTTTTAGTATGCTCTGAAATGCGACATAGAGATAAAGAAGGGAACTGCCATATCCAAGGATTCTTTTACAAACATGCACAACGTAAATATCGTGACATATAGATAATTCCTCTTGCTAAAAGGTGCATGTGATATATTCTTCTGTACGCATATTAATGCTAGTCATTGAGCAATAAATTGGTGAAGAAACTGGACAGGGTCGTGGTGTTGTGTTTTTCAAGAATGTTGAGACGATCATAGGTATAGAAGAAAATAGAACCACCAATGTGAAGAGCTCATGGAAACAGTGCAGGATTTACGTATAAGCTACACAAGCTACAGCTTGGGTCCCCCAAGAAAGTGGGGGGCCCCAAAAAATATTGTCCGAGTGAGCAATTGTCATATATGTATACTTAAATATACTGCAGCATTATTAGTCCCAATGCTGCACGTCCGGGACGTCCCATACTCTTCACCCAATTTTTTTTTAGCGCGTCTTTTCGAAGCACACAGCGCTATTTATCTATAGAATATCTGGACTTATAAAGGGCCCCATATTTCAAATAGCTTAGGGCCTTATCAAGTCTAAATCCGGCCCTGCATGGAGATAACGAGACAAATACCAGTGAAGAAAAAATGCTGGTGGATAGGTAATACACTGGACACAAAAACAGAAGAATAGTATAACTTGAAAAGCCTTAGTATGATGATGACACACGGGGCAAAGGAAATAGAAACCTAAAAAGTCACGGAGAAGAGAAGCAGAAACAGTAAATGAATATGGGAAGGACACGGTCAGAGCTGGTTGAGCCAGCCACAGACAGAGGAGCTTGACAAGAGGTGGTTTAGGGCCTAATCAAGGCCTACGCAATGTTAATTATATATCCTCAATATTGGTTAATTTTTCCTTGTAATATTCCATGGTAATATTCTATAGGGTAATCTTGTCTAGGATAATTTTCTTAGGGTAATCTTGTCTAGTGTAATCTTGTCTGGGGTGATCTCCTCTAAGGTAATCTTCTCTAGAGTAATCTAACATGTTTTCCATAGTCCCAGGCTGATTGCAGGAAGTCATATATTCAATTCTTGTTATCCTTAGGAATTAATTTTCTTTTACTGCAGTAATTAATGTTCTATATCATTATACTTCTGCAATTCAGCACAGCCGTCTTCTTGTATCGTAAAACAAGCTACTCCAAGTTGTTGCCTTGATAGTTTTTATTGCAAGAAATTGTAAGTTCATTTGTTTCTTGACATGTTCGCAATGCAGCATTTAACTTATGTAAGCATGTCTTCCTTTCAGGCTTTGGTTCCACATTAGTGTCCCTTCTTCTGTCATTCTTTCTTAATTGCTGATTGAATATCATCTGTACTGACACAATCCACTTCTGGTGATTGTTTGAGATGACAAATCTTCTGAACATGCCATGTGATTATGATAAATACATGTCACAACACTCACTCTATTTACCACATGATGATCATAAATCCGTGTCACAATACCCACTCTATCTACCACATGATGATAAACCCATGTAACAACAACCACTCTATTTATCACATGATGATGATAAATTCGTGTCACAACACCCACTCTACCAGTGATGATGTTAAATCCATGTCACAACACCCACTCTATCTACAACATGATGATAAACACATGTAACAACACCCACTCTATTTACCACATGATGATTATAAATCCATGTCACAACACCCACTTAATTTACCACATGATGATGATAAATCCATGTCACATCACCCACTCTATCTACCACGTGATGATGTTAAATCCATGTCACAACACCCACTCTATTTACCACATGATGATAAATCCGTGTCAAAACACCCGCTCTATCTACCACATGATGATGATAAATCCATGTCACAACACCCATTCAATTTACCACATGATGATAATAAACCCATGTCACAACGCCCACTCTATTTACCACACACTACATTAACCTCAGCTCTAAAGTAGACCCAGTCTAAAATGTGTACCATGAGATATTCTAGGAAGTAAAGGTGCAACGAAGTAAACATAGGACCCGTTTACATGTCTGAGGTGCATTGTGCATATGGTGCTAAACCCATAGTTCTACACACCCATTGTCACTCAGTGGGTAATGTCAGTGTCATATGTTGCTTGATCCATATTTCTATACACCCATTGTCACTCAGTGGGTAATGTCAGTGTCATATGTTGCTTGATCCATATTTCTATACACCCATTGTCACTCAGTGGGTAATGTCAGTGTCATATGTTGCTTGATCCATATTTCTATACACCCATTGTCACTCAGTGGGTGATGTCAGTATCATGGTGCTCCACCCATATTTCTATACACCAATTGTCATTCAGTGGGTAATGTAAGTATCACGCTGGACACTTTTATTTACTTCCTAAGTCATTTCATGGCACCCATTTTAGGCTGGGCCGGCTTGAGAATCTAGGCCAATTGTAAAATTTCAATTCCCCTTTGATGCAGATCGAACTCAAAACTACTTGGTCAGAAGATGAGTGTCTAGCCACTACGATAACGTGACTCCCAAGTAAAGGTGGTCAGAAGATGAGTGTCTAGCCACTACGCTAACGTGACTCCCAGGTAAAGGTGGTCAGAAGATGAGTGTATATCCACTACGATAACGTGACTCCCAAGTAAAGGTGGTCAGAAGATGAGAGTCTAGCCACTACGCTAACGTGACTTCCAAGTAAAGGTGGTCAGAAGATGAGTGTCTAGCCACTACGCTAACGTGACTCCCAAGTAAAGGTGGTCAGAAGATGAGTGTCTAGCCACTACGCTAACGTGACTCCCAAGTAAAGGTGGTCAGAAGATGAGTGTCTAGCCACTACGCTAACTTGGCTCCCAAGTAAAGGTGGTCAGAAGATGGGTGTCTAGCCACTACGCTAACGTGGCTCCCAAGTAAAGGTGGTCAGAAGATGGGTGTCTAGCCACTACGCTAACTTGGCTCCCAAGTAAAGGTGGTCAGAAGATGGGTGTCTAGCCACTACGCTAACATGACTCCCAAGTAAAGGTGGTCAGAAGATGAGTCTCTAGCCACTACGCTAACATGACTCCCAAGTAAAGGTGGTCAGAAGATGAGTGTCTAGCCACTTTGTAAACTCGGCTCCCAAGTAAAGGTGGCCATGTGATATTCACATCAGCTGTCCCGCTCTATTGCCAGTTTGGTCTATAACAATATGAGAATAGCACCATATACCCATAATGCATCAAAGTGTTTAAAAGTATTCTTTACTTTTTACTTTTAATCCATTTAATAACACCCACTTCTTTTAACAAGACCCACTCCATTTCACACCACATACTTCAATTAACATCACACACTCTCCATATCAACACACAGTATAACCACAAACAATTTGTGTAAACAAACAAAGCTGATAATGTATAACACTTTTATTAAATCAACTTATGCTGTCATGACATTAACCAATGAGACATTTACAGTTACAAATTATGATGACATCAACCAACAAGGCATTTACAGTTACAAATCATGATATCAAACAACGAGGAATTCTTTATTTCTTCTTCCTCATTTGTCCAACTGCTTTTCCTATTAAGAATCCAGAAAATTTGTCAACATATGAAGTCATGTTGTTTTTCTTAAATTTGATGACTAAATTTAATTCTTACAGAACTTGAAAGTCTTCCCTTGTTTGGTTCAGGAATTTTCATAAACTTAATTTTCCAGGATTTCAAAATTATATTGCTGTTATACATGGTTGAAGATGAAATATTTAAAAAAATTATAACAATGACATCATGAAATGAAATGTCTGGGTAATGCTGTTTGTCATGAATAATGGCCTTCCACTGTACAAGACTCAAAACCACATTCTTTTAATTTGTGAAAGAAGAACAACCAACATATAAAACTGTAATAAAGCCCATTTACATATCATCACAGCACAAGGGATATAGTGTTAAGCCCATTTAATTCCATAAAGGTATGATGTTAAGCCCATTTACACAGCATCACGATTTTAAGGCACATGGTGTCAAGCTCATTTACACATCATCAAAGTATTTAAGCAACATGTGTGAAAAAAAATTGCGATTGTTTACATCTAATTCTCTAATCAGTTTACAGATTTCATCTGCTTCTTGTAAGACTAGCTCATTGGTTTTTCTGTCTGCCCATGGTATTTTTTGCATTTTCCTCAGAAATCACATTTCCACTGCCATTAGATGTTTTTCAGCTTGTCTGCTCATTGTGGACGCTTCACATCCATACAAAAGTACAGTTTCTTTGTTGCACTTCAACACTATTTTTCTCATTGCAATTGACAACTTGTTATTGTTCAGTATGTTTTCCATATTCCAAAAGATTACCTTCGCCATGGCGATTCTTGCTCTAATCTCTTCAAGGCACCTCCCATCAGATGTTATGACTGTTCTTAAATAGTTGTACCTGTTCACTTGTTTAAGAATATTCTAATTTAGCCATATATTACATTTGTTTCTCTATAGTGACTACCATAATCTGTGTCTTCTTACAGTTTAATTCTAACCCTAGTTGTTCATTCAGTACAATAACCACATCTACCAAATGTTGCAGATCCTGTTCATTGTCTGGAATCAATGCTGTATCATCTGCACATCTAATTTTATTGATTTTATGTCCCCCAAGGGTGATTCCTCTCATATCTTCTAAGTTTCTAAAAATATTTTCACTACAGAAGGAAAAAAGATCTGGAGACATTACACATCCCTGTTGCACACCTCTCTTAATAGGCTGATATTGACCTGCTTCATTATCAGTCTTTATGGCAGCTTGTTGTTTCCAATATATATATATATATAATATATATATATATATATATTATATATATAATATATATATATATATATATATATATATATATATATATTATATATATATTTACATGTCTAATGTCTTTCTCATCAATTTGTAGATCTTCAAGAATCTTCATCATGTTCTTCCACTTCTATTTTGCTCCCTTGATATGTGTCTATAACCGTGATGTTGTCTCTTGTATGAATTTAACTGTCTTCTTTAGTTCTCCCAGTGGCCCATAGAGTTTATCTTCCACTGGTGTTTCTCTAGACTAGAAGGTTTGCCTAGATATGATGTGTTTTGGGCAATCTTATACTATGTGATGTGCTGTCTGCGATGCCAATCCATATGTGCACATGGCTGATTCGCCAATCTTGAATTTTGTATACATGTGTGTGCATAATCTATTGTGTCCTGTTCTGAGGTGCAGAATAATGACTTGTTCTGGTCTGTAGTCGCCTTGAGCAGGTTTTGGTGGCTTTTAAACTGATTTGGTCTTTCTATTCTTTTGGTGTTATGCAACTTGTACATCAGGTTGTTCTTCAGGTTCCAAATGTTTCTGTATATAGCCGGGGCGCAGTGTTGGGTTGAGCGCCCAACATTGCTTAAATACCCCAATAGCTCGTGAATACATAACCTATGCAGCAAAAAAGTCCAACTCCTGGCCTTCACGTGGCGTAACTATTTCTACTAACAGGAGAAGGGGCGACGGCGAGTTTCTGGCGCCGAAAAATAACCAGTGTGCTCTAGATGTGTATACACATGCATGCATGTGTAGACACGTGTGTGCGTGTGTACACATCTAAACTCGATTGAGACCACAGTCTGCTCTAGCAAAGGAAAGGTGCTGAAGACGGAGGCAACCAGCCAGGAGGCGCACAACAGAAATCAGGATGCCACGCAATTACGCAAAATGGAATATGTCGACTATTGCTAAATGTTATGGTGTTCGCCCTGCTTTGGACCCCCAGGCAGGTGCAGTGCCGGGCCCTACGTCTCGAAAGGGTCCAACCCCAACTACTGGAGGTTCTTCTCAGATGTCCTGTGGAGCCAGGAGACATGAGAATAGAACGGCTGGCCATACTAAACAAAGACTTAAAATAATGCACTGGAATGCGGAGGGAGTCAGCAACAAAAAAAAAAAATAGAATTAGAAAACATCCTGGACCAAGAAAAATTAAGCATGTTGTTTGCAAGAAACTCACCTCAATGAAAATATAGCCTTCAAATTCAGAGGCTAACAGTGTTACCAATCTGACCGAAAGGACAGGCGAAAAGGTGGGATATTTACCCTTGTAAAAAATAACATCACTGCTTCCCAAATCGAAGTCTACATGGAAGGGACTGAGTATCAGACACTTAAACTTAAGACAGGCTATACAGACATACATCTGATCAATTACTACTGTCCAAGTGACCGCCCACAGGCACTGGACACACTACCATTAACAGAAAAAATGATTGTGTGTGGCGATTTCAACAGCCACTCGCAGAGTTGGGGCTATGATCACATGGACCAGAGAGAAGAGAGACTGGAAGACAGGCAGGATGAGAATAGATTCATCTTGGTTAACAAGCCGTCCGACCTACATACTTTCTACTCGAGATCATGGCACACTACAACTACATCTGACCTGGCTTTTCATTCACCAGACCTGGAGTGGAACATTACACGAATTGTTGGGAAACAACTTGGTGGCAGTGACCATCGGCCAGTCTTTATAACTGTAGAAAATGAGCTTGTAAGTGAAAGTGGCACCCTCTCAAGGTGGAACTACAAGAAAGCAGACTGGGCAATGTACAAGAATCGCACCAGCATACTGGTTAGAAACCTGAACACTGAGAAAGACAATGTACGCCGATGACCTGGTTCTATGGAGCACAAATGAACACGCATCAGTGGCCACCAGATTGCTAATAGAGCTGTAGATACATGTGTTCCCTGGGCAAATAGATGGTGTGTTAGCATAAACACTGACAAGTGCAGCACCACCCTATTTACCCGCTCTCCAAAACAAAAGGCAGGGACCATCCAGATAAATGGAACACCCCTAAGAGAAGATAAAGAACCAACATACCTTGGAGTAACATTTGATGGCAGGCTGACATGGAGAAAGCACATCAACAAAGCAGTAGCAAAAGCCAGAAGGAAAATAGCCATCCTGAGAAAGCTAAGTGGAACCACATGGAGAGCCAGTGGGAAAATACTTAGCAAAGTTTATCAACAGAGCATACTACCACACCTGGAATACGGGTCAACTGCGTGGTGTTCGGCATCAAATAACCACACTACAAGAGGTGGACAAAGTGCAAAATCAAGCACTTAGAGTCACCACAGGAGGGATGAAATCAGCCCCTATAGTGGAAATGGAGAAGATGGGGAGGACACAAGCACTGAGTGAGCGCAGAGATACGAAAACGCTAATACAAGCAGAAAAGTTCCTCAGCTTGCCAGGCCACCCTATGAAGAACAGATTTGAAAACTTAGCTATGGGGCGGTTGAAAAGAAGTAGTTTTATCCACCAGGCCAAACGACTCTGCAGAGAAACCACCGATCTGCCCACAGTTGGTATCCCCCTAACAACTATTCCAGAGCGAACGCGATGGAAAGATGAGCATAGACTATCATTACAAACCCAGACAAAAGTGAGAGGAATATTTGACAAGGAAGAACAGAACAGTTTGCAGCGCAGAACTGTCACTCTCAGATTCCTTGATGAAGAATACCTACAGGACCTCTGGATCAGAGTCTAAACAGATGGGTCAGCACAAAATGATGTTCGAAATAGAGGAGCGGGAGTGTACATAGAATACCCAAATAATACTAGGGACACAGCTAGAGTACCGACAAGAAAGTACTGCCATAACTACGATGCTGAAACTGAGGCAATCAAGATAGCAACAGAGAAATTACTAAATACCAGCAATGGTACACAACCTGTGGTGCTATTGACAGATGCAAAATCAGTACTCGAGGCGCTCCTGTCTGGGAAATTGCCAGTACTAAGGACACTACTTTCTGAACTTAGCAGTCAGCATAAGGTCACCATACAGTGGATACCATCCCACTGTGGAGTATACGGAAACGACGGAGCTGATCAATTGGCTAAGGAAGGAGCCAAAGAAGAACAGCCTGATGTGCCCGTTTTGTTGCGTATCCCTTACGGGACGTTGCAGCATTTTCAGCTGCTGTTGATGTACTAGGCAAGTGTTACGTTCAGTAGTTTGCCATTGCTTTCTGAACGACCGGTCTCTATACCTTTTTCGAAAATACGAGCACCGCCGTGTTTCGAACCCGGGTATACGGGCTCACAAACCGCGTTCGCAAGCCCTTCAGCCACAGAGACCGGCTGTGCCCGTTACATACCACCAAAAGAAAAGAATAATCAAATCAGTCAGAAAGCCACCAAAACCTGCTCAAGATGACTACCACGTCATAGACAGACCAGAACAAGTCATTATTCTGCACCTCAGAACAGGGCACAATAGATTACGCAACCACATGTATACAAAATTCAAGATTGGTGAATCAGCCATGTGCACATGTGGATTGGCGTCGCAGACAGCAGAGCACATACTCCAAGACTGCCCAAAATATATCATATCTAGGCAAACCTTCTGGCCTAGAGAGACGACAGTGGAAGATAAACTCTATGGACAGCTGTGTGAACTGAATAAGACAGTTCAATTCATACAAGAGACAGCATTGCAGTTATAGACATATTTCAAGCGAACGAAAGAAGAAGAAGGTTGTTCTTCTATTGCTCCTTCCTTAGCCAATCGATCAGCTCTCTCGTTTCTGGGTACTCCACAGTGGGATGGTATCCACTATATGATGACCTTATGCTTGCTGCCAAGTTCAGAAAGTAGTGTCCTTAGTACTGGCAATTTCCCAGACAGGCGCGCCTCAAGTACTGATTTTACATCTGTCAATAGCAACACAGATTGTGTACCATTGCTGGTGTTTAGTAATTTCTCTTTTGCTATCTTGATTGCCTGGATCTCTGCATCATAGTTATGGCATTACTGTTATTTTGGTACTCTGGACGTGTCCCTAGTATTATTTGGGTATTCTTGTACACTCCATTATGAACACCATTTTGTGCTGACCCATCTGTGTAGACTCAGATCCAGAGGTCCTGTGAGTATCCATCATCAAGGAAACAGGAGAGGCTGTTCTGCGTTGTACACTGTTCTGTTCTTCCTTGTAGAATATTCCTTTCACTTTTGTTTGGATTTGTAGTGATAGTATATGTTCCTCTTCCCATGCAGTTTGTTCTGGAATAGTTTTCAGGGGGATACTAACTGTGTGCAGATCAGTGGTTTATATGCAGAGTCATTAGGTCACTTCTACAGAACGCTCAATTAATATTGTCAGAAAATACACAGCATTTACTGTACCCTTGCCTTCTACAAACCCACATTGTTCTTCCCCTATTTCGGGTTGTGTTTTGTTTTTCCTAACTCTTTGCATGATAATTCTTAGCAAAATCTTTGTGATGTGGCTCAATATACTAATCTATCACATGATGTGCGCAGGGCCTCAGATGATGTACATGGGGGTCTCTGTTGATGTACACAGGACCTCAGTTGATGCACAGAGGGCCTCTATCGATGTACACAATGCCATGGGTGACACACATAGAGCTTCAGTTGGTGTACATAGAGCCTCAGTTGATGTACAAAGAGTCACATTTGGTGTACACAGGGCCTCAATCGATGTACACATGGCCATGGGGAAGCACATAGGGAATTGGGTGAATTATTTAGAGTCTCTTGTGATATACAGAGAGTCTCAGCTGGTGTACATAGTGACATGGGTGGTGTACTTAGGGCCTTGGATGGTGTACATACGGTCTTGTGTGATGTTGGTAAATTTGGAACTTCTGAAGTGTAATGCACTTGAAATTGATATACTGATTCTGAAGTTGCAGGCATGTCAACAATCTCAGGAGTAGATGTAGCACATGTCAGATCTCTTACATCATAAAAACTCTCAGGAGTAGATGTAGCACATGTCAGGTCTCTTTCTTGATAAAAACTCTCAGGAGTAGATGAAGCACATGTTAGATCTCTTTCTTCATAAAATCTCTCAGGAGTAGATGTAGCACGTGTCAGGTCTCTTACTTCATAAAAACTCTCAGGAGTAGATGAAGCACAGGTTAGATCTCTTTCTTCATAAAAACTCTCAGGAGTAGATGTAGCACATGTCAGATCTCTTTCTTCATAAAAACTCTCAGGAGTAGATGTAGCACATGTCAGATCTCTTTCTTCATAAAAACTCTCAGGAGTAGATGTAGCACATGTCAGATCTCTTTCTTCATAAAAACTCTCAGGAGTAGATGTAGCACATGTCAGATCTCTTTCTTCATAAAAACTCTCAGGAGTAGATGTAGCACATGTCAGATCTCTTTCTTCATAAAAACTCTAAGGAGTAGATGTAGCACATGTCAGATCTCTTTCTTCATAAAAACTCTCAGGAGTAGATGTAGCACATGTCAGATCTCTTTCTTCATAAAAACTCTCAGGAGTAGATGTAGCACATGTCAGATCTCTTTCTTCATAAAAACTCTCAGGAGTAGATGTAGCACATGTCAGATCTCTTTCTTCATAAAAACTCTCAGGAGTAGATGTAGCACATGTCAGATCTCTTTCTTCATAAAAACTCTCAGGAGTAGATGAAGCACAGGTCAGATCTCTTTCTTCATAAAAACTCTCAGGAGTAGATGAAGCACAGGTTAGATCTCTTTCTTCATAAAAACTCTCAGGAGTAGATGAAGCACATGTCAGATCTCTTGCATCATAAAAACTCTCAGGAGTAGATGAAGCACATGTCAGATCTCTTGCATCATAAAAACTCTCAGGAGTAGATGAAGCACAGGTTAGATCTCTTGCTTCATAAAAACTCTCAGGAGTAGATGTAGCACATGTCAGATCTCTTGCATCATAAAAACTCTCAAGAAAAGATGTAGCATATGTCAGATCTCTTGCATCATAAAATCTTTCAGGAGAAGATGTAGCACATGTCAAATAACTTGACTCACAAAGATTATCATGGAAAGATGTAGCATTTGTCAGATCATCTGTCCCATAAACAATCTCAGGGGAAGATGTTGGCCATGTCAGATCCCTTCTCCCAGAAACAAAATCAGCAAAAGATGTGGCACGTATAAGATCCCTTGTCTCATAAACAATCTCAGAAGATGTAGCATGGTAAGATGTAGCATTTGGCAGATCTCCTGTCCCGTAAGCATTCTCATGGACAGATGATGTATATGTCTGATCGTTTGTCCCATAAATAGTATCCAGGAAAGATGCAGCACGTTTCAGATCCCTTGTCCCATGAATAGTTTCAAGGAAAGATGCATCATTTGTCAGATCCCATCTCCCATGAATAGTATCCAGGAAAGATGCAGCATGTTTCAGATCCCTTGTGCTATAAGCAATCTCTGGGAAAGATGTAGCATTTGTCAGATCTTTTGTGCTATAAGCAATCTCTGGGAAAGATGTAGTATTTGTCATATCCCTTGTGCTATAAGCAATCTCTGAGTAAGATACAGCATGCATTAGATCTCTTGTCTCAGAAGTAATCTCAGGGGCAGATATAGCATGTGTTGGATCTATTGTCCCATAAACCATCTCAGAGGAAGATGTAGCACTTGTAAAATCTCTTCTCCCAGAAACAATCTCTGAGAATGATGCAGAATGTTTGAGATCCTTTGTCCTATGAATAGTATCAAGGAAAGATGCAGCATGTTTCAGATCCTTTGTCCCATGAACAGTAGGGAAAGATGTAGCATGTTTCAGATCTTTAGTCCCATAAACAGAGTAAGATGTAGCATGTGTCAGATCCCTTATCCCATGAATAGTATCCAGGAAAGATGTAGCATGCTTCAGATCACTTGTCCCATGAATAGTATCCAGGAAAGATGTAGCATGTTTCAGATCTCTTGTCCCACGAATAGTATCCAGGAAAGATGTAGCATGTTTTAGATCCCTTGTCCCATTAACAGTATCAGGGAAAGATGTAGCATGTTTATGATCCCTTGTCCCATGAATAGTATCAGGGAAAGATGTAGCATGTTTATGATCCCTTGTCCCATGAATAGTATCAGGGAAAGATGTAGCATGTTTCAGATCCCATATTCCATGAATTGTATCAAGGAAAGATGCAGCATGTTTCAGATCCCTTGTTCCATGAATTGTATCAAGGAAAGATGCAGCATGTTTCAGATCCCTTGTTCCATGAATAGTATCCAGGAAAGAAGCAGCATGTTTAAGATCCATTGTCCCATGAATTGTATCAAGGAAAGATGCAGCATGTTTCAGATCCCTTGTCCCATGAATTGTATCAAGGAAAGATGCAGCATTTTCCAGATCCCTTGTCCCATTATTAGTATCAAGGAAAGATGCAGCATTTGTCAGATCCTTTGTCCTGTGAATAGTATCCAGGAAAGATGCAGCACGTTTCAGATCCCTTGTCCCATGAATAGTATCAAGGAAAGATGCATCATTTGTCAGATCCCATCTCCCTTGAATAGTATCCAGGAAAGATGCAGCATGTTTCAGATCCCTTGTGCTATAAGAAATCTCTGGGAAAGATGTAGCATTTGTAAGATCTTTTGTGCTATAAGCAATCTCTGTGAAAGATGTAGTATTTGTCATATCCCTTGTGCTATAAGCAATCTCTGGGAAAGATACAGCATGCATTAGATATGTTGTCTCAGAAGTAATCTCAGGGGCAGATGTAGCATGTGTTGGATCTATTGTCCCATAAACCATCTCAGAGGAAGATGTAGCACTTGTAAAATCTCTTCTCCCAGAAACAATCTCTGGGAATGATGCAGAATGTTTCAGATCCCTTGTCCCATGAATAGTATCAAGGAAAGATGCAGCATGTTTCAGATCCCTTGTCCCACGAATAGTATCCAGGAAAGATGTAGCATGTTTCAGATCCTTTGTACCATGAACAGTAGGGAAAGATGTAGCATGTTTCAGATCCTTTGTCCCATAAACAGAGTAAAATGTAGCATGTGTCAGATCCCTTATCCCATGAATAGTATCCAGGAAAGATGCAGCATGCTTCAGATCACTTGTCCCATTAACAGTATCAGGGAAAGATGTAGCATGTTTATGATCACTTGTCCCATGAATAGTATCAGGGAAAGATGTAGCATGTTTCAGATCCCTTATTCCATGAATTGTATCAAGGAAAGATGCAGCATGTTTCAAATCCCTTGTCCCATTAACAGTATCAGGGAAAGATGTAGCATGTTTATGATCACTTGTCCCATGAATAGTATCAAGGAAAGATGTAGCATGTTTCAGATCCCTTATTCCATGAATTGTATCAAGGAAAGATGCAGCATGTTTCAGATCCCTTATTCCATGAATTGTATCAAGGAAAGATGCAGCATGTTTCAAATCCCTTGTCCCATTAACAGTATCAGGGAAAGATGTAGCATGTTTATGATCACTTGTCCCATGAATAGTATCAGGGAAAGATGTAGCATGTTTCAGATCCCTTATTCCATGAATTGTATCTAGGAAAGATGCAGCATGTTTCAAATCCCTTGTCCCATGAATAGTATCCAGGAAAGATGCAGCATGTTTCAGATCCCTTGTCCCATGAATAGTATCAAGGAAAGATGCAGCATGTTTCAGATCCCTTGTCCCATGAATAGTATCCAGGAAAGATGCTGCATGTTTCAGATCCCTTGTCCCATGAATAGTATCCAGGAAAGATGCAGCATGTTTAAGATCCATTGTCCCATGAATTGTATCAAGGAAAGATGTAGCATGTTTCAGATCCCTTGTCCCATGAATAGTATCCAGGAAAGATGCAGCATGTTTCAGATCCCTTGTCCCATGAATAGTATCCAGGAAAGATGCAGCATGTTTCAGATCCCTTGTCCCATGAATAGTATCCAGGAAAGATGCAGCATGTTTCAGATCCCTTGTCCCATGAATAGTAGGGAAAGATGTAGCATGTGTTGGATCTCTTGTCCCATAAACCATCTCAGAGGAAGATGTAGCACTTGTAAAATCTCTTCTCCCAGAAACAATATCTGGGAATGATGCAGAATATTTCACATCCTTTGTCCCATGAATAGTATCAAGGAAAGATGCAGCATGTTTCAGATCCCTTGTCCCACGGATAGTATCCAGGAAAGATGTAGCATGTTTCAGATCCTTTGTCCCATGAACAGTAGGGAAAGATGTAGCATGTTTCAATTCCTTTGTCCCATAAACAGAGTAAGATGTAGCATGTGTCAGATCCCTTATCCCATGAATAGTATCCAGGAAAGATGTAGCATGTTTCAGATCCCTTGTCCCATGAATAGTATCCAGGAAAGATGTAGCATGTTTCAGATCCCTTGTCCCATGAATAGTATCCAGGAAAGATGTAGCATGTTTATGATCCCTTGTCCCATGAATAGTATCAGGGAAAGATGTAGCATATTTCAGATCCCTTATTCCATGAATTGTATCAAGGAAAGATGCAGCATGTTTCAGATCCATTGTCCCATGAATAGTATCCAGGAAAGATGCAGCATGTTTCAGATCCCTTGTCCCATGAATAGTAGGGAAAGATGTAGCATTTGTCAGATCCCTTGTGCTATAAGCAATCTCTGGGAATGATGTAGTATTTGTCAGATCCATTGTGCTATAAGCAATCTCTGGGAAAGATGAATAATTTGTCATATCCATTGTGCTACAAGCAATCTCTGGGAAAGATGAGACATTTGCCATATCCCCTGTGCTAGTAGCAATCTCTGGTAAATATGAGGCATTTGCCAGATCCCATGTGGTCAGATCCCTTGTGCAATAAGCAATCTCTGGGAAAGATGAGGCATTTGCCATATCCCCTGTGCTAGAAGCAATCTCTGGTAAATATGAGGCATTTGTCATATCCCCTGTGCTGTAAGCAATCTCTGATAAAGATGCAGGATTCGATAGATCTCTTGTCTCACAAGCAATCTCAGGGGCTGAAGTAGCAGGTGTCAGATCTCTTGTTCCATAATCAGCCTCGGTTACATGGAACAAGTCATGAGAACAAAACACAATAGCTGAAGCTGCCATCAAGTCACAGATTCTTGGCAACAGAGCTGCGTAATGATGATACTTTTCAAACAGATGAGGAATCTGTGGAACCATTGGAAATAGATATAGCTGATACAAAACATATAACAAATTGGTGATTGTTAATAACTGGTAAATAAACTAACTGATTAATAATTAGTAAGCATAGCACCCTGTTAAAAACAAAGATAATGCATACTAATAAAACTAATATGGAGAAAGAAATATATGTTAATGAGGAACAATTGGAGGTTGTGGAACATTTTGAATATCTTGGGTCATTAATTACCAACAAAGTAAAAATATGAATAAAATTGAGTGGAACTGCGGTAAAGCTGTGAAAATGTAAACAATATCAAATGACACAAAGTAGTGCAGCTTTACATAACAGATCGACACATACAGGACGGTGCGGCGATTAGCCTTCATCAGCAAACACATTCACAAACACAACATACAGTCAAGGAGATCTCCTGTGACTACATCAAAAGGTGACGACAGGACGAGAAGAACAAAAGGAAGAAAAAAATTAAAGCAATGAAGAGAAAATGAGAATTGGAAAAAAATTTTCCTTTTGTTCTTCTCGTCCTGTCGTCACCTTTTGATGTAGTCACAGGAGATCTACTTGACTATATGTTGTGTTTGTGGATGTGTTTGTTTGATGATAAAGGCTAATCGCCGCAACGTCCTGTATGTGTTATGTGTATGTGTTTTATATTAATTACCAGCAATGATGACACAATGAAAGAAATTAAAAGACAGATCTCTATTGCTTTTCAAAAACTAAAACAGGTGAATAAATTGTGGCGTGGGACAGATAGACCTGCACAAATTAGATATTTAAGAGCATGCATCTTTTCTATTGCAACATAGGCCTGGAAACTTACTAAACAAGCTGAACAACGCATAAATACCTTTGAATAAAACTACTATAGACGGATTCTAAGAATATCTTAGATACAGAAAAGAACAAATGCATCCACACGACAAGAGTTGAATATTGAAGAAGGTTGGCTATTGAAGACCATAAGACAAAGAAAATATTTTGGTCACTTGAAACGGCATGAAAGTTTGGAGAGAACAATAATGGATGGAAGACGAAGAGAATAGCTTCAATAGCTTCCTAAGGCAGATCAAGTCTCATGTTTATTATGTTGCTTATCTGTCTATATGTGAATATAATTTCAAGCTGTGGAAAATATTTGTGTCATTCATATTCTCCTGTTCATGTTAGGGGTAACCATTAGACTGATTGTGAGTATCTTAGCCTGGGATGGGAACCTGTCTTACTACTGGGGCATCCACTGGGTGGATGGTGAAGTTATTTCTAGACATAGAGGGTAGCCATGAATGTCCAATAGGTGACTGTTGACCAACACACGTGGTGGTCAGTTACTGGAGGTGAGTTGTGTGTGGGAGCTTGTGTGTGGGAGCTTGTGTGTGGGAGCTTGTGTGTGTGAGATTCTTCTATTCTGTATCCCCAGTGGAGCATAATCCTACAACCAACTCACACCTAGTCAGCCTATATCTTGCTACCTCCTGCAGCTCCATCCATGTTCTCCACCTAGTTTTCATTTCTGTCTCTAATTCTCTTCTCAATGTGCCCCTTCTATATCATCTACTGTGGATACTAAAGAAAAGACTCTCTAGCTATATTCTCTTACCATTATCAGGTTTTCTCAATGTGTGTCCTATCCAGTGCCAGAGTCTTGTTCTCACCTCTTGATTCACAAGAATCTGTCTAGTTCTCTCTCTAAGCTCCACATGAGGGATTCTGCCATACCACTTTATTTTTTCTATTCTGGGCAAGTACCAGTTAATGAATGTGTATAGCTTAATAGTAACTGTTTTAGTCAAGTTGTTAAACCAAACAGCAGTACTGATTTAATGTTGAGTTAACTATTCTTAGTTTGGTACTAGTTTTAATGTGTTTTTTTTTACTTATGTGAGAGCTAGCTTTATAAAATCTCTCTAGACTCTTTGTTTGAGGAGGAATCTGAGTGCCTGCGTCACTTGCCGAGATAATGAAGATTTTCATATTTCCAGCTGTCAGTTGGATATTCAGTATATGCAACATCACCACAAAGCTTACTATTGGTTGAACTTGATGGGTGTGTTACTCTAGTCAATAGGGGACTACGCGGATTATGTCATGTGTTTAACTTGGTGGGTGTGTTACTCTAGTCAATAGGGGACTACGCTGATTATGTCATGTGTTTAACTTGATGGGTGTGTTACTCTAGTCAATAGGGGACTACGATTATGTCATGAGCACGGTCGAACACGGGTTTGATGTTGCGTTCGTCGTCCTCTAATAGATAAAATGACTGGCCACCCATTCCTCCGTGCATCCAGGCATACAACATGTGCTGTCCTTGTCACATCACATTCAGACCTACAGCATGTGCTGTCCCTGTCACATCACATCCAGGCCTACAACATGTGTTGTCCCTGTCAAATCACATTCAGACCTACAACATGTGCTGTCCCTGTCACATCACATCCAGGCCTACAACATGTGCTGTCCCTGTCACATCACATCTAGGCCTACAACATGTGCTGTCCCTGTCACATCATAGACCTCATCCAGGCCTACAACATGTGCTGTCCCTGTCACATCATAGACCTCACCCAGGCCTACAACATGTACTGTCTCTGTCACATCACATCCAAGGCCTACAAAATGTGCTGTCCCTGTCACATCACATCTAGCCTACAACAAGTGTTGTCCCTGTCACATCACATCCAGGCCTACAACATGTGTTGTCCCTGTCACATCACATCCAAGCCTACAACATGTGCTGGCCCTGTCACATCACATCCAGGCCTACAACATGTGCTGTCCCTGACACATCACATCCAGGCCTGCAACATGTGCTGTCCCTGTCACATCACATCCAGGCCTACAACATGTGCTGGCCCTGTCATATCACATCCAGGCCTGCAACATGTGCTGTCCCTGTCACATTACATCCAGGCCTGCAACATGTGCTGTCCCTGTCACATTACATCCAGACCTACAACATGTGCTGTCCCTGTCATATCACATCAAGGCCTACAACATGTGCTGTCCCTGTTATATCACATCCAGGCCTACAACATGTGCTGTCCACTGTCATATCACATCCAGGCCTACAACATGTGCTGTCCCTGTCATATTACATCCAGGCCTACAACATGTGCTGTCCCTGTCATATCACATCCAGGCCTACAACATGTGATGTCCCTATCATATCACATCCAGGCCTACAACATGTGCTGTCCCTGTCATATCACATCCAGGCCTACAACATGTACTGTCCCTGTCACATTACATCCAGGCCTTCAACATGTGCTGTCCCTGTCATATCACATCCAGGCCTACAACATGTGCTGTCCCTGTCATATCACATCCAGGCCTACAACATGTGCTGTCCCTGTCATATCACATCCAGGCCTACAACATGTGCTGTCCCTGTCATATCCTGCAACATGTGCTGTCCCTGTCATATCACATCCAGGCCTACAACATGTGCTGTCCCGGGCATATCACATCCAGGCCTACAACATGTGCTGTCCCTGTCATATCACATCCAGGCCTACAACATGTGCTGTCCCTGTCATATCACATCCAGGCCTGCAACATGTGCTGTCCCTGTCATATCACATCCAGGCCTGCAACATGTGCTGTCCCTGTGACATCAAAGACCCATGGCACGTTGCTGCCCCAGGACACGTGTGGTGTCCTAGTTTTACCGGAAAAAACGCCTGTTTGCTTTGACGGTCATGTGATTTATTCCCCATGGAGCCGAGGATTGTACAGAACTGACCTGACCTCCTTGTTCCAGAAAATGTCCAGGGAAGAGAAGGCAGTCAGCGTGGTACTGGGCCACATCAGCCACTGTGCCCCCCTGATCAAACACAAGATACAACTAGCATCAATACCCCAAAACAAGATTGGGATTTTAAACCCTATAAACCCAAAAAAAAAGATATGGGGTTATCACCATATACCCCAAAACAAATAAAGGGACCCATCACCATATACCCAACCCCCAATACCCCTGGATTAGCACCAAAAAAACCCCCAAAAAAAGATACGGGATTATCACCAAAACCCAACACAATAAACTGGTTTTGCACCATATTCCCAAAACAAGATACGGGGTTTTCACCAAAAACCCCAAAACAAAAAACGGATTAGCACCAATACCCAAAAACAAAATACGGGATTTTCACCCTATAAACCCCAAAACCAAAAAAACTGGGTTAGCCCCCAATTAAAACCCAAAAAAAAAGATACGGGGTATCAACCCTATTTCCCAAACAATAAACTGGATTAGCACCATATTTTCCCAACAAAATACGGGTTATCACCAATACCCCAACCCCAATAAACTGGATTAGCAAACCCTAACCCAAAAACAAAATACGGGATTTTCACCATATCCCCCCACAAAAAAATGGAAATTTGCCCCAAAAACCCAAAAACAAGATACGGGGGCTATTACCATATACCCCAAAACCAAAATTTGGGACTAGCACCATATACCCCAAAACAAGAACGGGGCTTTTCACCATATACCCAACACAAAAATACGGGCTATCACCATATACCCAACACAAAATAGGGACATCACCATATACCCCAAAACAAAATACGGGAAAACCCTTTTCAACCCCCCTATACCCAACACAAAAAACTGGGTTAGCCCCCATATACCCAACACAAGATACGGGACTATCACCATATACTCAACACAAGATACGGGACTATCACCATATACCCAGCACACAAGATACGGGATTAGCACCATATACCCAACACAAGATACGGGACTATCACCATATACCCAACACAAGATACGGGACTATCACCATATACCCAACACAAGATACGGGACTATCACCATATACCCAACACAAGATACGGGACTATCACCATATACCCAACACAAGATACGGGACTATCACCATATACCCAACACAAGATACGGGACATCACCATATACCCAACACAAGATACGGGACTATCGACCATATACCAAGCACAAAGATACGGGACTATCACCATAACCCACACAATAAACTGGATTAGCCCATATACCCAACACAAGATACTGGGACTATCACCATATACCCAACACAAGATACGGGACTATCACCATATACCCAACACAAGAAACGGACTAGCAACCATATACCCCAACACAAGATACGGGACTATCACCATATACCCAACACAAGATAAGGGACTATCACCATATACCCAACACAAGATACGGACTATCACCATATACTCAACACAAGATACGGGACTAGCACCATATACCCAACACTAAGATACGGGACTATCACCATATACCTCAACACAGATACGGGACTATCACCATATACCCACACAAGATTACGGGACTATCACCATATACCCCAACACAAGATACGGGACTATCACCATATACTCACACAAGAGATACGGGACTAGCACATATACCCAACACAATAAACGGGATATCACCATATACCCAACACAAGACACCTGGATTAGCACCATATACCCAACTCAAGATACGGGACTATCACCATATACCCAACACAAGATACGGGACTATCACCATATACCCAACACAAGATACGGGACTATCACCATATACCCAACACAATAATACGGGTCTATCACCATATACCCAACACAAGATACGGGACTATCACCATATACCCACACAAGATACAGGGACTATCACCATATACCCAGCACAAGATACGGGACTATCACCATATACCCAACACAATAAACGGGATTAGCACCATATACCCAACAAAAGGGAAGGGGACTATCCCCATATACTCAACACAAAACTTAAAAACCTGGCGAGGAGTGGGGCAAGTCCCAACAGACTTCTGCACACCCTTTTTTCATTTTGCATCCAACTAGATAGAAAATGCAGACAAGAAAATACCGGCTGCTGTTGAGGCTGAAGTACAAGCGTTGATTTTCGAGAATTCGCTAGACAGTGACGCGGTCATCTACACAGATGGGTCGGGCCGTCCGACATGTGAGAAGCTCATGGGCCTTTACAGCTCGGGCCGGAGGGAGAAGTTGTGAAGGAGGACTCTGGTGCTTTCACTGAAACCACAAGTAGCCTGACCATGGAAGTCATGGCAGTAAGTAAAGCAATAACATGGCTCGAGACACAGCCATTCACTAGGGCTTGTTTCCTTAGCGACTCAATGAACATGATCAAGAGGATAGAGGAGGGGTCGATCCGAAGAGAATGGTTGCTGCCTCTGAAGCGGTCTCGGCTGGCAAAGATTAGTTTCATCTTCGTGCCAGGGCATGCGGGAGTACAAGGAAATGAGCGGGCTGACAAGCTCGCAGGTGAGGCTACTGTGGAGGGCGGACGCGCCATGGACCAGGCTGACATTCTGAATGCTCTACGAGAAGTGAGACTTTTGCAAGAACCAAGTGATGACTGTGAATCTACAACAATGGCCAGACTGCGAGAGCAGCAAATTAAAAGAGGGGTGGCCAAACAAGAACACTACGCAGGAAGCCAAAGAAGATTGATAAACCAACACAGAACTGGTGTCGTTAGCCGCTACACGCTGCGGGATTTGCTGAGGAGGGGATCCGAGCACTTATGGACTGAATGGTCCGATGTGCAACGAGGATGATCTGTCGACTAACTAACTAACTAACTAACTAACTCAACACAAGATACGGGACTATCACCATATACCCAGCACACAAGATAGGGGATTAGCACCATATACCCAACACACAAGATACGGGACTATCACCATATACCCAACACAAGATACGGGACTAGCACCATATACCCAACACAAGATACGGGACTATCACCATATACCCAACACAAGATACGGGACTATCACCATATACCCAACACAAGATACGGGACTATCACCATATACCCAACACAAGATACGGGACTATCACCATATACCCAACACAAGATACGGGACTATCACCATATACCCAACACAATAAACTGGATTAGCACCATATACCCAACACAAGATACGGGACTATCACCATATACCCAACACAAGATACGGGACTATCACCATATACCCAACACAAGATACGGGACTAGCACCATATACCCAACACAAGATACGGGACTATCACCATATACCCAACACAAGATACGGGACTATCACCATATACCCAACACAAGATACGGGACTATCACCATATACCCAACACAAGATACGGGACTATCACCATATACTCAACACAAGATACGGGACTAGCACCATATACCCAACACAAGATACGGGACTATCACCATATACCCAACACAAGATACGGGACTATCACCATATACCCAACACAAGATACGGGACTATCACCATATACTCAACACAAGATACGGGACTAGCACCATATACCCAACACAAGATACGGGACTATCACCATATACCCAACACAAGATACAGGACTATCACCATATACCCAACACAAGATACGGGACTATCATCATATACCCAACACAATAAACTGGATGAGCACCATATACCTAACACAAGATACGGGACTATCACCATATACCCAACACAAGATACGGGACTATCACCATATACCCAGCACAAGATACGGGACTATCACCATATACCCAACACAAGATACGGGACTATCACCATATACCCAACACAAGATACGGGACTCTCACCATACTTCTCAACACAAGATACGGGACTATTCCACCATATACCCAGCACAGATACGTGACCTATCACCATTATACCCAACACAAGATACGGGACTATCACCATATACCCAACACAGATACGGGACTATCACCATATACCCAACACACCGATACGGACTATCAACCATATACCCAACACAAGATACTGGACTATCACCATATACCCAACACAAGATACGGGACTATCACCATATACCCAGCACAAGATACGGGACTATCACCATATACCCAACACAAAAAACTGGATTAGCACCATATACCCAACACAATAAACTGGATTAGCACCATCATCCCAACACAGATACGGGAATATCACCATTATACCCACACAAGATACGGGACCTATCACCATATACCCAACACAAGATACGGGACTATCACCATATACCCAACACAAGATACGGGACTATCACCATATACCCAACACAAGATACGGGACTATCACCATATACCCAACACAAGATACGGGACTATCACCATATACTCAACACAAGATACGGGACTAGCACCATATACCCAACACAAGATACGGGACTATCACCATATACTCAACACAAGATACGGGACTATCACCATATACCCAACACAAGATACGGGACTATCACCATATACCCAACACAAGATACGGGACTATCACCATATACCCAACACAAGATACGGGACTATCACCATATACCCAACACAAGATACGGGACTATCACCATATACTCAACACACAGATACGGGACTAGCACCATATACCCAACCAAGATACGGGACTATCACCATATACTCAACACAAGATACGGGACTATCACCATATACCCAACACAAGATACGGGACTATCACCATATACCCAACACTGTCCCAGCTTTGGAAAAGGTTTCACTGGACTTCTTCTGTGAACTGTTTCTGGTTGACTGTTTAACAGCATTGAGTGACTTCTTCTGTGAACTGTTTCTGGTAGGACTGTTTTAACCAGCATTGAGTGACTTCTTCTGTGAACTGTTTCCTGGTTGACTGTTTAACCAGCATTGAGTAACTTCTTCTGTGAACTGTTTCTGGTTGACTGTTTAACAGCATTGAGTGACTTCTTCCATGAACTGTTTCTGGTTGACTGTTTAATAGCACTGAGTGACTTCTTCCATGAACTGTTTCTGGTTGACTGTTTAACAGCATTGAGTAACTTCTTCTGTGAACTGTTTCTGGTTGACTGTTTAACAGCATTGAGTGACTTCTTCCATGAACTGTTTCTGGTTGACTGTTTAATAGCACTGAGTGACTTCTTCCGTGAACTGTTTCTGGTTGACTGTTTAACAGCACTGAGTAACTTCTTCCGTGAACTGTTTCTGGTTGACTGTTTAATAGCATTGAGTAACTTCTTCTGTGAACTGTTTCTGGTTGACTGTTTAATAGCACTGAGTGACTTCTTCCGTGGAACTGTTTTCTGGTTGACTGTTTAATAGCACTGAGTGACTTCTTCCGTGAACTGTTTCTGGTTGACTGTTTAACAGCACTTAGTGACTTCTTCCATGAACTGTTTCTGGTTGACTGTTTAACAGCACTGAGTAACTTCTTCCGTGAACTGTTTCTGGTTGACTGTTTAATAGCACTGAGTGACTTCTTCCATGAACTGTTTCTGGTTGACTGTTTAACAGCACTGAGTGACTTCTTCCGTGAACTGTTTCTGGTTGACTGTTTAACAGCACTGAGTAACTTCTTCCGTGAACTGTTTCTGGTTGACTGTTTAATAGCATTGAGTAACTTCTTCTGTGAACTGTTTCTGGTTGACTGTTTAATAGCACTGAGTGACTTCTTCCGTGAACTGTTTCTGGTTGACTGTTTAATAGCACTGAGTGACTTCTTCCGTGAACTGTTTCTGGTTGACTGTTTAACAGCACTTAGTGACTTCTTCCATGAACTGTTTCTGGTTGACTGTTTAACAGCACTGAGTAACTTCTTCCGTGAACTGTTTCTGGTTGACTGTTTAATAGCACTGAGTGACTTCTTCCATGAACTGTTTCTGGTTGACTGTTTAACAGCACTGAGTAACTTCTTCCGTGAACTGTTTCTGGTTGACTGTTTAACAGCATTGAGTAACTTCTTCTGTGAACTGTTTCTGGTTGACTGTTTAACAGCATTGAGTAACTTCTTCTGTGAACTGTTTCTGGTTGACTGTTTAACAGCATTGAGTAACTTCTTCTGTGAACTGTTTCTGGTTGACTGTTTAACAGCATTGAGTGACTTCTTCTGTGAACTGTTTCTGGTTGACTGTTTAATAGCACTGAGTGACTTCTTCCATCAACTGTTTCTGGTTGACTGTTTAACAGCACTGAGTAACTTCTTCCGTGAACTGTTTCTGGTTGACTGTTTAATAGCACTGAGTGACTTCTTCCATGAACTGTTTCTGGTTGACTGTTTAACAGCACTGAGTAACTTCTTCCGTGAACTGTTTCTGGTTGACTGTTTAAACAGCATTGAGTAACTTCTTCTGTGAACTGTTTCTGGTTGACTGTTTAACAGCATTGAGTAACTTCTTCTGTGAACTGTTTCTGGTTGACTGTTTAATAGCACTGAGTGACTTCTTCCATGAACTGTTTCTGGTTGACTGTTTAACAGCACTGAGTAACTTCTTCCGTGAACTGTTTCTGGTTGACTGTTTAACAGCATTGAGTAACTTCTTCTGTGAACTGTTTCTGGTTGACTGTTTAACAGCATTGAGTAACTTCTTCTGTGAACTGTTTCTGGTTGACTGTTTAATAGCACTTAGTGACTTCTCGTGAACTGTTTCTGGTTGACTGTTTAACAGCACTGAGTAACTTCTTCCGTGAACTGTTTCTGGTTGACTGTTTAATAGCACTGAGTGACTTCTTCCATGAACTGTTTCTGGTTGACTGTTTAATAGCACTGAGTGACTTCTTCCATGAACTGTTTCTGGTTGACTGTTTAACAGCATTGAGTAACTTCTTCTGTGAACTGTTTCTGGTTGACTGTTTAACAGCATTGAGTAACTTCTTCTGTGAACTGTTTCTGGTTGACTGTTTAATAGCACTGAGTGACTTCTTCCATGAACTGTTTCTGGTTGACTGTTTAATAGCACTGAGTGACTTCTTCCATGAACTGTTTCTGGTTGACTGTTTAATAGCACTGAGTGACTTCTTCCATGAACTGTTTCTGGTTGACTGTTTAACAGCATTGAGTAACTTCTTCTGTGAACTGTTTCTGGTTGACTGTTTAACAGCATTGAGTAACTTCTTCTGTGAACTGTTTCTGGTTGACTGTTTAACAGCATTGAGTGACTTCTTCTGTGAACTGTTTCTGGTTGACTGTTTAACAGCATTGAGTAACTTCTTCTGTGAACTGTTTCTGGTTGACTGTTTAACAGCATTGAGTAATTTCTTCTGTGAACTGTTTCTGGTTGACTGTTTAACAGCATTGAGTAACTTCTTCTGTGAACTGTTTTCTGGTTGACTGTTTAACAGCATTGAGTGACTTCTTCCATGAACTGTTTCTGGTTGACTGTTTAATAGCACTGAGTGACTTCTTTCCATGAACTGTTTCTGGTTGACTGTTTAACAGCATTGAGTAACTTCTTCTGTGAACTGTTTCTGGTTGACTGTTTAACAGCATTGAGTGACTTCTTCCATGAACTGTTTCTGGTTGACTGTTTAATAGCACTGAGTGACTTCTTCCGTGAACTGTTTCTGGTTGACTGTTTAACAGCACTGAGTAACTTCTTCCGTGAACTGTTTCTGGTTGACTGTTTAATAGCACTGAGTGACTTCTTCCGTGAACTGTTTCTGGTTGACTGTTTAATAGCACTGAGTGACTTCTTCCGTGAACTGTTTCTGGTTGACTGTTTAATAGCACTGAGTAACTTCTTCATGAACTGTTTCTGGTTGACTGTTTAACAGCACTGAGTAACATATCAGACCTGTTCAGGCTGTGAGGTGTATACTGTATATTATGCTAGCACCACATTGTTTGACCAATCAAAACTCCGTGGGTAATGTAGTGGACATCATGCAGACAGCCTTTACATCCCAGCAAATGTTCCCATACCCCATCTTAGGATAGGTCAACCTAGGTATCCTGGTCAAGTTTAAACATCAGTCTGGCTGTCAATTGAAAACTGTATACGGGCTGGGTTATGTCTTTTTATTTTTATAACCTGAATAACCTGACTGGCATTAATGAGGATCAAACACAACGCACAATGTGTGAGGTGGGATTCTGCATCCTCACAGGGTCGGTTTGTCATTTTATGGGGTAAGGTATTATTATTTTTTATGGTAAATTATTAAACATATAAAATAACTTGCCGGCTGCCTGGCCGAGGGGTTAGCAGCTTTCTCCGTTAATCCCGAATACTCTCGTAGTCAACGTGAGCGGACGAGAATTAGAAGTGGTTCGAGTCACGCTAGTGACTTATGAGAGTATGGAGCCGGTCGCTCAGAAAGTCGTGGCGTGCTGATGAGCGTAATCTAGCCTAGGAATCAACATACAGCTGAAAGATGCTGGTGTTGACCGCAATATCCTGAAACAGGATGGAAACGCGGGAAAAAAAAATAAAATAAAAGAACTTATTCTAACCTTCTTAATATCTTCAGGCTTGAATGTCCACAAATAAAGATAAATCTCTCTCTCAAGGGAAGTAAACTCTGCTTCAACACGTGCAGGAACCGTTGTCTCCCTTGCCTTGGGCTTTTGTGGTACCAGTGGCAGATTGCTTCCATAAGCAGGCCTGTTGACAGTGGAGATGCCGTCAGAAGGAGCATCTTGTTGGCGGTTCTCTATACCTGTTGAAGAAAGAGCAGTTGGTACTGACTTAAACATCTAACCTGCTTCCAGAAACACACTCGGGTATTTTCATTGTTCTATAAATTCTACATGATTTATTTAACAAACAATGGTTGACAGGAGAAGTGTGACAATGACTGAAACATGAGACATCTAACATTCTTTCCTATAATTGATTCTGAACAACACTACAAGCGACATCACAACAGCTTAAATAAATGCATTTATCCCCTAAGTCAAAACCAATCAAACAAATAACTAAAATATAGGAGGAAATAACAGGTAAGTACATTTTCCATAGGAAATTAACAGGAAATAACACAAACCTCAGGAGTTCAGAATTATTTGTATTGTTCATTACAGCTCTGGAATCGACTCAGCTTTAAAAAAATATTCCTACCAATGTTCAAGGTTAGGGTCCGGGACGGAAAGCTGGTTAGATAGGGAACTGCCTGCCCCACCGCATAAGCCATGATCTAGAATATGTGAAGTGATAACACTCCACGCCTCTAGCAGCAGTGTCCTCCATAGAATCCATCTTTTTCTATACTCACATGAACAGAGCGGACAGCAGTTTGGTTGCATAATGATCATATTGTCTGTGATCTCAGTCGACACTTCGGAAATAATGAGGAGGATGAAAAGGAGAAGATTTGGACCACAGTAAGTAGAGGAAGAAGACCATTAAAGCAAGAAATCAATGACAATCTGTTAAGCTAAGCATGAAGGGCTGGCGTGTGGGTGTTTCATATATTCTAACCCACGACACATGAGGTGGGGTAACTAGGTCAATTTCTAATCGCTTTACCTTTTACCATTCCCAGAAAATTCTGAACATCTTTTATTCAGCTATTACAAAGAGTGAATCGTGTGCACCAACGTTGGTAAACGACAATGTTAACAAACGATCCATCCTGAATACATTCATGGGTATAGATTCGCACTCAAAGAAAACATACGAAAGACGTGGATATTAGAGGAGACACTAGGCAACAGTAAAGTATAAAGCCATGTGACAACTCACAGATAAGGTTATATGTACTACATGCACAGGTATTAATCGGCACTCACTGAAGACATAGAAAGAAAGAATAGAAATTAGTGGACACACTAGACAACAGTAAAACTGAAAGTTGTGTTTCGCCCTGATGGACCACAGGTTGAGCTATAACGCTAAATAATACAATATCAGATACACATTCGTTGATAATGATTGGCACTTACATAAAGCTTAAAAAAGAAGTATAAATTAGATGCAACAGTAGATAGCAGTAACAGTGACATATCTACGCACACTTGGATACACAACCAATGTGTAACACATATTAAAGAACAAAATTAATGGACAAGAAAGCTCCCGACATTATAACAAGACTGAAATAGCATGAAGAAAAAACTCGAGGCCACACAACAAGTAAAGATATATAGAATGAGATAATGAGATGGGAACAGGAGTTAAGAGAGATCGTTGTCATCACGTGCCTTACAAAGTGGCCCAGACTTCCATGTCTCTACTGATCTCGGTCCCTGGTGTTCTAGATCAATCCAGTTGATGATGTGTCTCAATATCATCTCCTTAGACCATCAAGCATCATTTCTCTTGTTCTTCTTCTGTCTTTTCTAAAGCTGATTTGTCCAGTTGTCACGATGTTTTCCAATGCCTCTCTTCACTTTATATGACTGAATAACACTGTCTCTTTTGTATCACCGTGAACAGTGTTCTGTCGTTAGCCTCTTCCAGGAAATATGTTTAGTTACTGTTGCTGTCCAAGGTATTCGCTACAAACGTCTCAGCAGCTACATGTCCGCTGTCTTCAAGATCTTCCTCATTTGTTTGTTCACAATCCAAGATTCATTGCCATAGACTAGACAAGGTTTCATACAACAGGCGAGTATTCTCTTTCTGAGACTCAACCAAAGCCATTTATTACATACCACACGTTTACACTCCTGAAAGAAACAGCGTAAACAGATATCAAGAATGATTACAGGAAGTAAATTAAAATGAGAAAGAATTAAGCTAGGCAAAAATGTGTCCAATGCTAAATACTACAGTTGAGATAATAGTCACTAGGTCTTTACATCTTCTAGGCCGTCACACAATAAAGTAAGGGGATCATTTTCCTTCCACGCCTTCAGTTTCTACCCAGACAATTATCTGAACCCATATAAAATGAGTTGACGGCGGAGTCTTCATGATAGAAAAACGTAATCCCGAAACTGCTGGTAATTAACCCCTGACCAATATCTTGACAGGCAAACGCACTAAACACTGTGCCACCAAGACTTATGACATCTTCTAGGCCAGGACAAATAATGTGTCCAGTCATCGTCATTTTTCCCCCCTAGAACATTTTCTGGCACCAGTTTAAGAGGCTAGGTTGGTCCCAGAACCGTACTGGTGGAAATTTAAAAAAAAAAAAAAAAAAAAATTATATATATATATATATATATATATATATATATATATATATATATATATATATATATATATATATATATATATATATATATATATATATATATATATATATATATACTCTGGGGGAGAAGAACAGCAAAGAGGTGTAGCCATTATATTAGATAAGCAAACATCAAATTCTGTCAAAGGATATCGGGCTGTGTCAGACATAGTTCTATTAGTAAAATTAAACGGAAGACCTTTTAAAATAAATATCATTCAAGTATATGCCCCAACAAGTGAATGCAGTGAAGAAATTATAGAGGAATTTTATAATGACATGGAGTCTGCTTTGAAGAACTGTAAAAAATCAGAAATTAAATATCATAATGGGTGATTTCAACGCAAAAATAGGAAAGCAAAGCGATGGATGCAGTGTGGGCAACCATGGTTTGGGAGAGAGAAATGAAAGAGGATACAGACTTGTAGAATGGGCAAAAGAACAAGAAATGGTTGTAGGAAACAGCTGGTTTAAACAGCATCCTAGAATATTATGAATATGGAGGAGTCCAGACAGCAGGATTAAAAACCAGATAGATTGCATCCTGATTAGCAAAAGGCTTCGAAATGCGTTAACAGTCGTAAAATAAGTTCCAAATGCAGACTGTTACAGTGATCACAGATTAATTATAGGCACACTGAGGGTAAAGTTAAAGAAAGTCAAGTATACAGCAGGAAACCCTAAATATGACTTGTGCAAATTGAAAACTGACAAAGAAATGCAAGATAATTTTAACATAGAAGTAAAGAACAAATTGATCTAGAGATCCTATTTAAAGATGTAGATGATCAATGGGAAATGCTGAAGAATTCAATCTGTTGTGCAGCAGAAAAAAACTATTCCAAAAGTAAAGACAGTGAGCCGTAAGACATGGATGACTGAAGAAATTTTACAACTAATGGAAACAAGAAGACAGAACAAAAATAATCCTGCCAAATATGAAGAAATTCACAGAAAAGTCAGAACCTTATGTAAGGAAGCAAAAGAAACATGGCTTGAGAAAAATTGCAGAGAAATTGAAAAACAACACAACAGTAAAAATGCGAAACTAAGTCTTCTTCTTCAGCGTTCCGAGCCATTGAGGTTCTTTGCTGCAGATACAATCCGTCTCCATTCGTCTCTCTGGTGGACCTTCTCTTGCCAGTCGTTGATTCCAAGTGCTTGTAGGTATGTATATGTATTATCTCTCCACCGTCTTCTTTGTCTACCTCGGGGTCTACGGTCATTTATTTCCTGAGTGTAAGCGAGTTTTGTTTCCCTATTATCTTCCATTTTTTCTATATGCCCAAGCCATTGTAGTCTATTAGCCTTCATGATACCAGTGATTAGCGGGGACTTAAACAGATCATAAATGTCTTTGTTACTTCTTCTTTTCCACTCTCCACTTTGTGTATCCCTAATGGGTCCAAAGAAAAATTGTGTTCTCAAAGGTTTGTAACAAGGCTTCGTCTCCTTTCGTTGTACTCCAGGTTTCAGAGCCATACAGCACAACTGGTCTGATCAGTGTTTTGTATATTGTGATTTTGGTGTTACGAGATAGCGCATTTGATTTTAGAAGATGTAGTGCATAGTATATTTTATTTCCAGAGTTGATTCTAGTTTGTATTTCTTCCCTTATGATGTTGGAGCAGTTGAAGATTGTTCCCAGGTATTTGTATGTTTCCGTTCTTTTAATGGTCATATTATCTATTTGTATGTGGCCAGAGTTTTTAGCCATTCCGTCTCTTGAAATTACCATATATTCTGTCTTATCTTGGTTGATAACCAGCCCCATCTGTTGGGCTTTTTCCTTTAAGTGAGTCAATATTTCCAATGTCTTTTGTTCACTTTGCCCTATAATATCTATATCATCTGCATAACCAAGCAGCTTGGATGTTCCTCCAATATCACATTTCTCCTTTACGTTCCTTACAACTTTCTCTAGAGCCAGATTGAAGAGTAGCGGCGATAGTGCATCACCCTGTTTCAAGCGAGATGTTATTTGGAAAGGGTCTGATTTCCTGCCTTTATATGTTACTATATTATAAGTATCTTCCATGCATAGTCTGGTCATGTTGATTAACTTCCTTGGTATTCCAAATTCCTGCATAACATTCCATAGACTATTCCTATGGACACTATCATAAGCCTTTTTAAAATCCACAAAAATGTTATGGAGATCTCTTTTATATTCCCAATTTTTCTCGGCTATTTGTCGTAATATAAATACCTGATCTATTGTTGATCTGTTTTGTCTAAAACCCGCCTGGTAGTCACCTAATATGTCTTCTGAATATGGTTTTAGTCGATTTAGTAATACTGCGGATAGTATCTTATAGCTTGTGGACAGTAGTGATATTCCTCTATAATTTCCACATTGGAACTTGTCTCCTTTCTTAAAGATAGGTATCAATAATGACTCTTTCCGGTCATGGGGTAATTCTTCTGTCCTCCAGATTTTTATTATTAGTTCGTATAGCTTTAGATGTAATGCATGGCTACCTGCCTTTATAAATTCAGCAGCAATTCCATCAGTCCCAGTTGCCTTATTGTTTTTAAGTCGTGTGATTACATATAGGATTTCTTCAAATGTCGGTTCTTCAATTTGTGGTTCGCATGTTAGAACCTCTTCCTGTGGGAAAGTGTTACTTGGAGCATCACAATTTAGTGCGAAACTAAGGCACAAAAGAATTCAGGAGCTTACTAATCAAAGAACAAGTACATCAGCAGGCTGCCTAAAGACAAAAGATGGAAGAGTCATAATAGAAAAAGATCAGATCTTACATGTATGGTCAGATTACGTGAAAACCCTTTATGACGATAACAGAGTGGAACAGTATGATGTTCAAAATAATAATGAAGGACCAGCAATTTTGAAGATGGAGGTTCAGGATGCTCTTAACCATATGAAATCTGGCAAGACTCCCGGTTCAGACAGCGTCACAACAGAAATGATTAATGCTTTAGAAGAATATGGAATAGATAAACTTACCAGTCTGCTTAATACAATATATGATACTGGAAATATACCTCAGGAGTTATGTAATTATGTATTTATTGCAATCCCAAAGAAATCCGGAGCCTTGGAATGTGATCAACATTGAACAATTAGTATAATGAGTCACATCACGAAGATTTTGCTAAGAATTATCATGCAAAGAGTTAGGAGGTAAATACAACCTGAAATAGGAGAAGAACAATGTGGGTTTGTAGAAGGCAAGGGTACAGTAAATGCTGTGTATATACTGAGAACCGTAATCGACCGTTCCATAGAAGTAAGATCTACACCTTTGCTTTATTGACTACACAAAGGCTTTCGATAAAATGAGACATGTCAACATGATAAGGATGCTTGAGGATCTACAGATTGATGGAAAACACCTTAGACTTGTAAAAACATATATTGGAAACAACAAGCTGCCACAAGAGTTGATAATGAAGTAAGCCAATATCAGCCTATTAAGAGAGGTGTGAGACAGGGATGTGTAATGTCTCCAGATCTGTTTTCCCTGTACAGTGAAAGTATTTTCATAAATATTGAAGATATTGAAGGAATCAACATTGGGGGACGATGCATCAATAACATTAGATATGCAGATGATACAGTCTTGATTGCAGACTATGAACAGGACCTGCAAAATTTAGTAGATGCGGTTGTTACACACAGTGAACAACTAGGGTTATAATTAAATTGTAAAAAGACACAGATTATGGTCGTCACTAGGAAGAACGAAATACCACAGTGTAATATACAAGTAAATGGGAATATTCTTCAACAAGTGAATAGGTACAATTATCTCGGAACAGTAATAACATCTGATGGGAGATGCCTTGAAGAGATTAGAACAAGAATCGCCATGTCAAAAGTAGCCTTTAGCAAGATGAAAAACATACTGACCAATAAAAAGATGTCAATTGAAACGAGAAAAAGAGTGTTGAGATGCTACATAGAACCTGTACTCTTATATGGATATGAAGCTTGGACAATGAGCAGTCAGGCTGAAAAACATTTGATGGCTGTAGAAATGTGGTTTCTGAGGAAAATACAAAGAATACCATGGACAGCCAGAAAGACCAATGAACAAGTTCTTCAAGAAACAAATGAAGATCGTAAACTGATTAGAGACATTAGACGTAGACAGTCACAATTTGTTGGGCATGTTATGAGAAGACGGAAAGAAAAACAGTGGAATAAGAATGGGAGATGTTCAAATCAAGCATTTTAAATACTGCAAAAATAACATGCGGAACCACGAAAAAACGCAAAACACGGATAAAGAAAATAACAAGTTGGTGGAACGCAGAAGTAAAGAAAGCGGTAAAAGAAAAAAAAAGGAAAAATGTAAAAAGTGGTTGAAGAGCAAACAGGAATGTGATTACAGAGAATACAGAATAGCGAGAAGACATGTGAGTAGAATAGTAAAGAGAGAAAAACAAAAAGACTGGGAAGAGTATGGAGAAACCCTAAATAAAAACTACAAAGAGGCAACCAGAAACTTCTACAAAAAGATAAGTGCAATGCGAACCAGAGGAGAACCCTTTGACCCAACTGAAATAATTAACAGCGAAAATGGAGAACCAATAAGTGAACAAAAACAGATCCTAATAAGATGGAAGCAGTATTTCGAACAACTTCTCAACATCCCATCAGATGTCACAGGAATTCAAGAGACCTACACAGATGTCACCGAAGAACTAGAACCAGACATACTAAAAGAAGAAATTATAGAAGCCATCAGATTAGCCCCATTGAACAAATCACCAGGACAGGATGAAATACCAAATGAACTAATTAAAGCAGCAAGAGAAGTAGGAACAGCTTGGCTACATAGACTATTCAACCATGTTTGGGTAGAACAACAGACACCACGAGACTGGGGAAACGCCATAATTATCCCAATTTGGAAAAACAAAGGCAGCAAAAGAGATTGCACACAATACAGAGGCATTTCACTGTTGAGTCATACTGGGAAAATATTTTGCAAAATTCTTGAAAAAAGATTACGAACTACTTTAGAACCCCAGCTAAGCGAAACGCAGCTTGGATTTAGGAAAAACAAAGGATGCACAGACGCCATTTTTGCTCTTAGACAACTTATAGAAAAATCAATCGAATTCAATGAAACACTCTACTTAGCCTTTGTCGACCAAGAAAAGGCATTTGATAGGGTAGATAGAAACAAGCTGTGGGAAATCCTTAAACAATATGGAGTGAGTACACATCTAACAAACCTATGTAGAAGTTTATACAACAACAGTGAATGCATAGTGAGAGCAACTGGAGGACACTCAGAACCCTTCACCATAAGATCTGGAGTACGACAAGGTTGTGTCCTGTCCCCTCTCTTGTTCATAACATATATAGACAACATATGTAAAGAAACCAGCCAAGCAGAGACAGCAAGAATACCGCATGACGAGAACACAGAAGAAGAACCATCTGCAAATCTAACCATTAGAGAACTCCTGTTTGCGGACGACCAAGCACTAATAGCAAAATCAGAAGCTGAATTACAAGACCGCATGAATAGTCTAAACGAAATGTGTAGGGAACATAACATGAAAATTAGCACAAGCAAAACAGAGGTAATGACTATAACTAAAGAAGAACAAACAGCAACAATTCACCTAAACGAACATCCCTTGAAACAAGTAAAGAGCTTCAAGTACCTAGGAAGTATAATATCATCAAATGGCAGATCAGAAGACGAGATCGAAAATAGGTGCAATAAGGCAAATCAACTCATTGGACAAATGGCACCAATACTAAAGAACAAACATGTATCAATAACTACTAAGAAAGCACTTTACAACACAATCTTCCTACCAACTCTGTGCTACCAATGCCAAACCTGGACAATGACAGAAAAAGAGAAAAGAAAAATCACAACAACAGAAATGAGGTTCCTGAGAAGAATACTCAACGTATCAAGAAGAGATAAGATCAGAAATGAAGAAATCAGGACTAAAGTGGGGGTTAAAGCTGCTCTAGATTTTATTAGAAAGCAGCAAGTCAAATGGTTTGGCCATGCAAGTAGGTTACCAGTCAACAGCATGCCGCAACAAGCAATGATGTACAGACCAGATGGAAACAGAGGAAGAGGCCGACCACGTAAACGTTGGACGGAGGGAATAACAGAATCCATGGGAATGTCGATATACGAAGCCCATAACCGGGCACTCTCACGAAGTTTATACTTCACCTCGACACCGCAAGGTACATGAGGAACATGATGAGATGAGATGAGTTATGAGAAGAAATGATCTGGAGAACTTGGTGACAACTGGTAAGATCGAGGGGAACAGACCAAGGGGAAGACCTAGAAGCAAGTACCTGGATGGCTTGGCCTTGTGGCATGGTCGAGATAGAAACATGGAGCTGATCCACGACTCTGGTGATCGAGTGAGATGGCAGAACATGACCGCCCACGCTTACTGGCATGGCACATGACTGGGTAATGAAGGCGGTCAGTGTCTTGGCAGGCAAGCACAACATAAGGTAGACTAGAAATAAACAGGCAAGAATAAACAAGAATAAAACTACTCATACATGGTAAGTATATAAATGGCAATACTTACGACTCATGATGACTTTGGCTGCAAATCCAAAAGAAGTATGGAAATCACAATTTCACAGAAATAGCACGCACTTCACAACTTTCATAAAGCAGTAGCACAACACAGACGATGGGTTGTGAATCGACTTATATACCCAGGTGCCCACGCTTAGATCACCGAGACTACTACATTGTCTACATCTTGTTATGGGCGGAGTTTACCATTTCACGGACGCGAATAGTCAACTCGTATGCTATTTTACAAACAGATCGGCTCGAATTGGTCAGCTTATGTCCGACAAACAATCAACACCACGCCTCGCAGTCAGTTGGCCGAACTACAACAATACAATAGTGACAACACAAATGCCAAGAGCGCGCGGAGAAGCCTATATTATGACACTGGCCACAATCCCATGTGGGCCAAGTCAAAGAACAATTGACGGGCTAGCCCAGGTGGTCCACGTGTAATCAGCAAAATCAACAAAACTTCGTCTCTCCAGTGTCGGGTAGAAGACAGGGTAGGAGATAACAATCGGGTTTGATATCATTAAACAAAGGATAGGCTAGATCACCCTTATACTTACGTTATCGCTGCATGCAGGGAATTAAAGGCTTCCACGAATCGTCTGCGACACCTTGACCACTGCTTAGATTAGATTATTATATTACAGAAGAGGGACCAGAGATAGCTTCTTATATTGGCTATCTCTGTCCATTCTATTGATATTTTAACCCATTTAACCATTAACAAAGAAGAGTCCTTGTGCCATGATGGCTAGTGGGATTTCATGCCAAGACACTCCACTCTTCAGAAATTAAATTACTTGCATGTCCTTTACAGGACGTAGAATTCAACCCCATAATTGTATGCTGTTCGTGATTCCTGTGCAAGTTTACGTTCAGTAGTTTGCCATTGATTTCTGAACGACCGACACCCATATCATTTATCCAAAAAAAAAAAAAAACGTAAAGTGGTACGCTGCCAAATCGCACGTAGCTGTGTTTCATACGAGGTATGCAGGATTAAGAAATGCTTCAGTAACACCTTCGCCACGGAGCGGGGGTCTTCATAAGTTACAGGGCTGCTATTTCCCACAGGTGCAGTTCTGAGGGTGAACCAGTCACATTAAATGGGCAGTAGTCTCATCTCATCTCATCATGTTCCTCTTGTACCTTGCGGTGTCGAGGTGAAGTATAAACTTCGTGAGAGTGCCCGGTTATGGGCAGTAGTCAATCTCATAATTTTCTGGGAGGAAAAAGTGGCAAGGAAAATAATTGGTCAATCCACACAATTAAACGAGTACTGGAATACTGTAGATCTAACACTGCTGACCCCAACCACAATATATACACTGTAGATATAACACTACTGACCCCAACCACAATATATGCACTGTAGATCTAACACTGCCGACCCCAACCACAATATATACACTGAGATCTAACACTGCTGACTCCAACCACAATATATACACTGAGATCTAACACTGCTGACCCCAACCACAATATATACACTGAGATCTAACACTGCTGACCCCAACCACAATATATACACTGAGATCTAACACTGCTGACCCCAACCACAATATATACACTGAGATCTAACACTGCTGACCCCAACCACAATATATACACTGAGATCTAACAATGCTGACCCCAACCACAATATATACACTGAGATCTAACACTGCTGACCCCAACCACAATATATACACTGAGATCTAACACTGCTGACCCCAACCACAATATATACACTGAGATCTAACACTGCCGACCCCAACCACAATATATACACTGAGATCTAACACTGCCGACCCCAACCACAATATATACACTGAGATCTAACACTGCTGACCCCAATCACAATATATACACTGAGATCTAACAATGCTGACCCCAAAAACAATATATACACTGAGATCTAACACTGCCGACCCCAACCACAATATATACACTGAGATCTAGCACTGCTGACCCCAACCACAATATATACACTGAGATCTAACAATGCTGACCCCAACCACAATATATACACTGAGATCTAACACTGCCGACCCCAACCACAATATATACACTGAGATCTAACACTGCCGACCCCAACCACAATATATACACTGAGATCTAACACTGCTGACCCCAACCACAATATATACACTGAGATCTAACAATGCTGACCTAAACCACAATATACACACTGAGATCTAACAATGCTGACTCCAACCACAATATATACACTGAGATCTAACACTGCTGACCCCAACCACAATATACACTGAGATCTAACACTGCTGACCCCAACCACAATAAATACACTGAGATCTAACACTGCTGACCCCAACCACAATATATACACTGAGATCTAACACTGCCGACCCCAACCACAATATATACACTGAGATCTAACACTGCCGACCCCAACCACAATATATACACTGAGATCTAACACTGCCGACCCCAACCACAATATATACACTGAGATCTAACACTGCTGACCCCAACCACAATATATACACTGAGATCTAGCACTGCTGACACCCAACCACAATATATACACTGAGATCTAACACTGCTGACCCCAACCACAATATATACACTGAGATCTAACACTGCTGACCTCCAAACCACAATATATACACTGAGATCTAACACTGCTGACCCCAACCACAATATATACACTGAGATCTAACACTGCTGACCCCAACCACAATATATACACTGAGATCTAACAATGCTGACCCCAACCACAATATATACACTGAGATCTAACACTGCTGACCCCAACCACAATATATACACTGAGATCTAACACTGCCGACCCCAACCACAATATATACACTGAGATCTAACACTGCTGACCCCAACCACAATATATACACTGAGATCTAACAATGCTGACCCCAACCACAATATATACACTGAGATCTAACACTGCTGACCCCAACCACAATATATACACTGAGATCTAACACTGCTGACTCCAACCACAATATATACACTGAGATCTAACACTGCTGACTCCAACCACAATATATACACTGAGATCTAACACTGCTGACCCCAACCACAATATATACACTGAGATCTAACACTGCCGACCCCAACCACAATATATACGCTGAGATCTAACACTGCTGACCCCAACCACAATATATACACTGAGATCTAACACTGCCGACCCCAACCACAATATATACGCTGAGATCTAACACTGCTGATCCCAACAACAATATATACACTGAGATCTAACACTGCCGACCCCAACCACAATATACACACTGAGATCTAACACTGCTGACCCCAACCACAATTTATACACTGAGATCTAACACTGCCGACCCCAACCACAATATATACACTGAGATCTAACACTGCTGACCCCAACCACAATATATACACTGAGATCTAACACTGCTGACCCCAACCACAATATATACACTGAGATCACCTTAGCCTGTACACCAAGGTATACATACGTTAATATTGATTAAAAAATATTTTGATACACCAGACTTTATACCAGGGTATCTATCACACACGGTATCATTGATACACTGTACTTTATACGAGGATACCCACACGGCATCATATACACACTATACTTTATGCTAGGATACATACACGGGATCATAGATATGCTATACTTTGTACGAGGATACACACACGGGATCATGGATACACTATACTCTATATCGAGATATCACACGCGGGATCATAGATACACTGTACTTTCTACGAGGATACACACACGGTATCATTGATACACTGTACTTTATACGAGGATACCCACACGGCATCATATACACACTATACTTTATACGAGGATACATACACGGGATCATAGATATGCTATACTTTGTGCGAGGACACACACACGGGATCATGGATACACTATACTCTATATCGAGATATCACACGCGGGATCATAGATACACTGTACTTTCTACGAGGATACACACACGGGATCATGGATACACTGTACTTTATATTGACGTATCACACACGGGATACCCACATACGATCATAGATACACTACACCAGGATACCGACGGCAGGTATGACGTATAGTGCATTCACATTTGTTTGCCTCAATACAAACATCCATATCTCAGTAACCAACTGAGGGAAATTTATGAGATTTAGTATATAACCTTATCATTATGTCCACCCAACAAAAAAATTTTTGTTCTGGAGATTTTACAGCAGATTTCAAAGTTTGTTTATATGCGGTATATAATTTACGAGTCTGAGATAAAATTCATAATTTTAAATGTATTACATCGCAGCCAGACAATCGGCGCTCAATGTTGGATATTTTCACGGGATTGGCCTTTTGCCAACTCACCGCGTTGTTTAAACTAGGACTGTTCAGAGGTGTCTCAAAATGTGGGTTATTTCATGAAACCTGATTAATATGTTTTTGTTTTTTTAATCTTACCACTTATCGCTAACATTGAAATGTGTGAATATTTTTCAATGGGATTGAATGCGAAATTGTGTATACACTTCAAAGAATCGCTATGAAGTTGTACACATATTTTTGTATAGAAGCTGATTGCAGGAAACTGTTTTATACTATTACAAATTCCGAAAAAAGAACAGTGCATGCATTGGGTTTGAGTAAACGGTCATTTCGTAGATGGGTGTAAGAATCTGGAATTAAACCACCACGCAATAACCAAACGGTAGGTAGAAAGATTATTGTAGACAGCTTTGACAAAGATGTCATAAGGCGAGCTCTTATAAAAATGCTTTAAAAAGTCGCTTAAAATTCGACAGGGTCGACTTCATTGCACCGGGTTCTATCCCGGAATCGGTCCAGTTCGCTTCCTAAATTGCGTATTAGTGATTCTATCAAACTATTTTTGTCCTTCTGTTCTACACCTGCATCAGTTAGTTCATGTCAGTAGTTTACTCATCATTTTTTTGTGTGGGTCTTTCCCCATGTTTCTAGTCCATTCAGCAGTACTCGTTTAGTGATTAGAATTAACTATTATAAATCTGGTGCTGTTTAATTTCTGTTTACTTCCACAAATTACCCAGAGCTACGAAACACCCTCTTGCCTGTTGTATTCCTATTTTAATCAGACCCATCTTTGTCTCACGTTATGCCATTATAGTTTATGATACTATCTCCCGAAATATGTATTCTATTACACCCCTCCCCCCTTCCCCACAACAGCCAGCGAAGTGTGGCTTCACAAAGGAAGATTGGGTGATCATTTACTTGATTTGTTTTTCCCTTATATTTTATTGTATGTATCTTTTCCTTGTGAATTTATAGTCATAACTGTTGTGATGTTCCATGAAACTGATCTTGCTTATAATTGTATGTATGTAGTAGGAGAAAGATGTCGTCAGAGAAGTCCAGATCATCAAACTACGCTGTAAGTCCATTGAGTTAGTTGCCTTTCTGGTGGTAGCTGTCGCTGACATCATGATCCAGTCTATAATCAGTAAGGATGATAACGGTGAAAGGATTCCAACCGTGTTGAGTGCATAGCCGAACTGAACAAACATATTAAGACTGAAAGTTGGGATTCTGTACAACTACCCGGGCACCCAGGTGAGACAAGACCACGCGGGTACCAGGAAATATCATGGGGAATAAAGGCCACCTGTCTGATATTGATCACATCAACCATTGAGTGCCGACTGGACTAGACAAATATAAGGCTAGCCTCATTTGAACAAGATGCCTCAGGGAGTGGTAACAGGGATCTGGGCACTCTTCCGACAGACGGGTCTAAATAGTTCTGCAGTGAATAATTTTAAATAACTAACACTAACCGTAACCCTAAACCCTAACTTATTCACTAAAAAAAATGTTTTGCGTATCCTTTTACAGGACTTAGCTGTCAACAGCAGCATCTTTCAGCTGTCTGTTGATCTCTTGGCAAGATTACGCTCAGTAGTTTGCCATTGCTTTCTGAGCGGCCGGCTCAGTATCCCGCAAGTCACGAGCGGGGGTCGAACCACCTCAGCTCTCGCTCCTCTGCGAGACTCTGCGTGATAAACGGGATTACAGAGAGAAAGTGTTGTAACCCCACAGCCAGAGAGACCGGCAACTTATTCACTGCAGAACTATTTAGACCCGTCTGTCGGAAGAGTGCCGGGATCTGTACCTTACTGACTTTTCCTCTTGATGATGATGATGATGATGATGATGATGCTGATGATGATGATGATGATGATGATAATGACAAAAACAACAACAACAACAACAGTAATAATAATAATAATAATAATAATAATAATAATAATAATAATAATAAAACCCAAGTATAGCAGCAGTCTCCTATTAGTAGTACTGTGTCTTCCATAATTAATAATAATTTTAACATCAATAATTAATGTTAATGAGTCTGAAGTAATGACCTGTGCACATTTCACATGCCCCTATAATGCATATATTGATACTCTTGTTGTTGTTGTTCTCCGTTAGCCTCATAAGTGATGTACGGATAAAATAATGCGTGAAAGAGGGGCATAAGAAGAGCAGTATGTTAGACAAGCTTGCTCGCACGTCCAACCTGTGAAAATAATGTTTTGTTTCGCTCGTTCATTTGCTTAGCTCATCGAGTCTATACAAGTGGGTATAACTCTATATACCCAAAACGCTTCAAGGTTTCGAAAACAGATCGTCAACTTGTACTTAGGATGGGAGGTTCTAGAGTTTGGGACTCTACAAGTTCACGTGAGGTCAAACAAATGACGCAATCCATTCCGGCGTTCTACACGTCAATCAATCAATCAATCATGTGCCATGCCGGAAAGCGTGGGCGGTCATGATTCGCCATTTCACTCGATCACCAGAGTCGTGGATCAGCTTAGTGTTCCTGTCTCGTCCATGCCACGTGGCCAAGTCATCAAGGTATTTTCCTCTCGGTCTTCCTCTTGGTCTGTTCCCTTCGATCTTGCCAGCTGTCACTAAGTTCTCCAGTCCATTTCTTCTCATAACATGTCCAAACAATTTTGACTGTCTACGTCTAATTTCTCTAATCAATCTACGATTTTCATTTGTCTCTTGTAGTACTTGGTCATTGGTTTTTCTATCTGTCCATGGTATTCTTTGCATTTTCCTCAGTTAATATGTTTCGTCACAATCGGTAGAATAGACAATAGACGATAGAATAGACAATCGGTAGAATAGACTGCACATAGCTAAAACAAAGTTATAGCTGCAGTTGTCTAGAACAAAAGGTGTTATAGCGGCAGGTGTCTAGAACATACATATTTCTTCTTCTTCTTCGTTCATCCGGAGGTTTTTTTTCCGGATGTGATTGCGTTGTGCCTGTTTACAGCAGAGCTGCGTTCTTGCGCCACTAGGCCGACACATCCGACTTCTGCGGGCATTTGTTGACCGGGTTAACCTTCCCGGGGGAACATACAGATTTAAAGCTGCAATACTTTGAACAAACGGCAGTGAGGCTGTACATGTGTATAGGAACCTTCCTGAAGATTTTACATATCTACAACAAATGGAATAATAGCTCCATATATCTAGAACAGATTTGAGGCTGCAATGTTTAGAACAAAGAATGGTAACGCTGCGCGTGTCTAGAACAACAAGAGATACAGCTGTTTATTTTTAGAACAAAAATGGTTAAAAATTGCATGTTAAGAACAACAAGAGTTAAAGCTGTACATGTCTAGAACAAACAGATTTAAATCTATACATGTTTAGGAGGAAAAGGCTAAAGCTGTACATGTCTAGAACAAAAGGAGTTAAATAAATCATCAAGATATTCATTCAGTCCGTGGGGGGTGAGTGGTCTCGAGGTAAGGTGTCCGCCTCGAGTGCTGGAGGTCCCGGGTTCAAGCCCGTGTGAGGACCGGGAGTATTTCACGTGGACTTCTAGTAACAAAATTTTCCCTGGTCTCTGGGCTCTGGGCAGTGAGTTCGGACGCCCGTGTGTATTGTTTCGCACGTAAAAAATCCCTTGGCAGTTGGAAATCGAAAAATAGTAGCCTAACGACGCTGCCCGGGCAAAATTTCGAGTTAAAAATCTACCCAAAGTATTTCGGGATCTTTGCCGGTGCTACGGAGTTCGTGCACTGAGCTGAGATTCTCCGACCTCAGGCTTGGGTTAGGAGTAGAACGTAGCACTTATGGGTTACACCCATGTGCCGTGATGTTGATCCGTCGACTAAACTAAACTAAACTATACATCAAGATATTCATGCGGCCTTCAATGCCAATCTAAAGACAAAAGATATAACACTGGTCGCGGGAATGTTTGAAAATTGACATATTCTAGGCTATGATATAAAGAGGTGAGACAATCAAAACCATTCTTTGCCGCCTTTCTGTCCCAGATATTTCTAGAACATTCTGAAATTCATCCGTTACGCACTTTATGAGGTTCGGCTGATCTCGAGGCTGTACTGATTGAATCAACCACTGCTTTGGATTGAATCTAGAAAACTATCTTGCTAACACTAACTCTTATTAAACTTAAATATTGAGCACAACCCACCACCGGCAACGCCGATCACATTCCGGTATGAACCTAAGGCCTATCCACGTCAATATGGAAGCACTATACTCGAGTTTCGCCCTCATTTGAGCTCTTCAGTAGTGCATATCCCTGACCGGATCCGGAAACAGTCCCGGATCACGCGTGTGAAGCGGGTGTGTAACCACGCGGCACACACTGGACACACCAAATTATCACAACAGAACATCACAACGCTACCCATCGTAGGCTATGCTCTTATTAAACTGTCATGTGCAATTTTTAAAAATATATATCATGCCCGGATTCGAACATGTTTCCTTCAAATGATGTCGAATTGTACATGTTCGAATCCCTTATTAAGGTTTTGGTCCAAATGTGTGACCACCCATCAAGTGTTTTATTTTCCTTGTTTTTGATGTTGGTTGTGGAACAGGTGGGCAGTGTCGTCAGCGAAGTCCAGATCATCAAGTCGCTTTGTTGAAGTTAAAGTCCACTGAGTGACATTCCTGAAGGTGGTTATTGTTGTCTCCATAATTCAGTCTGTGGTTAATAAGAATCATAAAGTTGACAAGAGTGTCGACGAATTTGAATGCCAAGCGTAAAAAGTTGAACACATTAACATTGAAAGCGGGGACTTTTTACTGTTTATCTGGAACAATAGGATAATGATTTTCCAGCACACGTGTATTAATGAATGTTCTTGCGGGACACGAATATGTGGGAAGATGATTAGACCGACACATAAGGCACAATAATTAGACCGTCGCATAGTTATAGTTAATTGCGTATCCTGTACATTATTTGCTGTTATGATCTCTTGGCAAGTTTACGTTTAGTAGTTCGCCATTGCTTTCTGAAAAACCTGCACCTATACCATTTCGTAAAAAAACCATACCATTTCGTAAAAAAAAAAAAAAAAAAACCAATAGAAGGCGGTGTGCTGTGCTGTTGTGTTTGGAACGCGGGTTTGCGGTGTTAGGAACAAGCTGCGTCCCTAACTCTTTTGCCGCGTAGTGGGCAGACCGACAGATAAGGGGCAATAATTAGACCGACTCGTAGGGGACAATAGTTAGACATTGCCCGTGGGACAATGATGTTTCTTGCCAGAGGAACACAAGTGGGATGATCATTTTCGTGTCGTACCGTCAAACATAAGGAGACAAGGTAGCGTAATGACTGGCAGCTGTGTTATTATTGGTTCCAATCTGCATAAGGGATGATTGTAAACATTGTCCCAGGCTCCCAGGTCGACGCGGCGGAAAATAGGTGCAAGATATCTCTGAGGAAGTAAAAGAGACCCGATTGATACCGACCGCGTCACCCAGTGTTGACTGGTCTATACAAATGTGGGTCTAGCACCATGTACCCAGTGCGCTGTAAGGTGTGTAAGAGGGTCATTTAAATTTTTTATATTTTTTTTTTATTTAACCAGTAAACGTGGAGTTATCATTTTCCTTGACCGACCGACACACGTGGGGTAATGTAATGAATAAAATTCCAGCTCCTGCCCATTAAGGAAGCAAACAGTAGTAACACCATAACCTATCAAGTGTGCAGTAAAATGCGGTTAATGAGAATGTGCTTGTAAAGGAACGGCATAACCATTACACCACCAGAGATAAGTTTTAGTATAGAAAGAGTTATATGAAACAGAAAGATTCAATGAAAGAAGCCATCTATTCCCTCTTCGGTCACATATTCTAATCAGCGGAGTGACCAAGGTGTCACAAACGATGAGTGGAAGTTTGTGAGTCCCCGCCCGCGGCAATGATGTAAGTGTAGTGATGACCGAGCCTGCCTATTGTTTAATGATGTCACACCCGGATGTAATCGTCTACCCTGCCCTGGAGAGACGCAGCTTTGTTTGTTTATTTACATTAGCCTTCCGAAGCTGAACCAGGGCGTCTATTGTGCTTTGATTCTGACCATATGGGATTGTCTCCCCTGTCTTCACATAGCTAGGAAAACTTTGTCTCATCTCAGCTCATCTTATCTCATCTCATCATGTTCCTCTTGTACCTTGCGGTGTCGAGGTGATGTATACACAGCGGGAGAGTGCCCGCTTATGGGCTTCATGTATCGTTATTCCCATGGGCTCTGCAATTCCCTCCGCCATCGTTTACGTGGTCGGTCTCTTCCTCTGCTTCCATCTGGTCTGCACATCATTGCTTGTTGTGGTATACTGTTAGTTGGTAACCTAGTTGCATGGCCAAACCATTTGACATGCTGCCTTCTAATAAAATCTAGCACTTTAGTCCTGATTTCTTCATTTCTGATCTTATCTTTCCTTGATACATTGAATATTCTTCTCAGGAATGTCATTTCTGTTGCTGTGATTTTTTCTTTTCTCTTTGTCTGTCATTGTCCAGGTTTGGCATTGGTAGCATGGAGTTGGTGGGAAGATTGAGTTGTAAAGTGCTTTCTTAGTAACTGTTGATACATGTTTGTTCTTCAGTATTGGTGGCATTTGTCCAGTGAGTTGGTTTGCCTTTTTTGCATCTATTTTCGATCTCGTCTTCTGATATGCTATTTGATGATATTATACTTCCTAGGTACTTGAAGCCTCCCTCCTTGGCGAAAGGGTTAAGGACGTTGTTCGTAATCACGTAAACTCACTATGAAACACAGCTGCCCGAGATTCGGCAGCGGATCGCGTCGCGCTGGTTACTCACGGAGGTATGTGAGACGATCGTTCAGAAAGAATGGCAGCGAAGCGATCGAAAGAAGAAGAAGAAAGAATAGCAAACTACTGAACGTAAAACTTGTCAAAACATCAACACCAGATTTAAAAATGTTGGTTTTGACTGCAATGTCCTGTAACAGAATGTGGGAAACACAAACAAACAAACAAACAAAAACCGGTACTTGAAACACTTTACTTGTTTCAAGGGATGTTCGTTTAGGTGAATTGTTGTTGTTTTTTCTTCTTTAGCTATAGTCATTACCACTGTTTTACTTGTACTAATTTTCAAATTAAAAATTTCGTCTGCACACAGAAACAATAAGAAATAGATCAGTACGACTCCTTGGGCTGATACTTCCCTGGATATCTTACGATATATGGGGGTTAGCATGGCTGAATGGACAAGAGCGCTCGTTCTTAAACATTCGGTTTGCTGATGCCGAGGTAACGGGTTCAACCCCTACACCAGTCACTTGGACCAAAATGCTGACTTCTCGTCATTGAATTGGGGTTGTAAATTACAAGTATCTTAGAAGTCAGAGTGGGTTCATTTGATGGCGAGGGACACTGGTAATAGAGAAAGCTAATCCACATGCAAAAATCAGTCCAGCGCACTAGAAGTATTAGCACATGGATGGATTATGCTTGAGTTCAAAGCCAGCGAAGTAAAAAACACAATAATAATTGTTAATGATATTCATTTGAGGGTTGATCAATTTGGGAAGCAGAAGTCAATGTAAACACCTACATCGGTGGACATTCTAAAAAATAACCTGCAGACATCCGGGCTAGACACTGCGCAACAGCGGCTTACTTAATCTTCTTATTTGTCCCGTAACAATTCCCCACCATGATTCTGTGATGTGATAACGCTATCAGGTTCTGTAGGCCTGGAGCAAGGAGGAGGAGGCGGCCAGCCTTTCCCTGACTGTGGCAACGACGGGCCCGGGCGTCGAACCCTCGTCCGACTCATGACATCACCGGGCGGAGTTGGCTATCAATGCGCCCGTCTGACGACTCATTATTGAGGTATCTTTATATAATGAATATGGGCGTCTACAAGCCTAACCACAGTTTTGTATTCTTGCTGAAAGTGGCGGATCTTATCGCGGGATCCCTATCGCTATGTTTATCATGTCTAGTGTTACCGGGACCCGAATGGGAGTAAAGAATATCGAGACTGCAACCTTCCACGCATGGCGTAAGAAGCGACTAAGAGGATACTGCCAGGGCATTGACATGTAACCAGGAGCCTTAAGGGAAGCAACGAATAGTATCACAATGTAACCTGGCAGAAAGGCCGTAAGGGGCGACAAAGGACGGTTGGGCTCAGGGCTGGCTTCCTCACAGGACCGTGTGGTAGATTTCTCAGTATGATGCAAGTCTTCTAAATGCCGCTCCTTAGATGCAAGTCTTCGAAATACCGCCCCTTCAAATTTCGATTTCGCAGATTATACCGCCCCCTTACGATACCGCCTGACGCAACCGCCTCTCTGTATCATACCACGGCACGGCCCCGTTTCTTCATCCTGTAGAAAACCTTTAGTCACAAAATTCAATCAATCATGAACAAGGCTACAGATAAATCCCCCCCCACCCCCCCCCCATCCCCCCCCAAAACAAAAAAAAAAATAAATAAAAATAAAAATAAAATAAAAAATAAAATAAAAGAAGAATAACCAAGCCAACCAAGAGGAAAGGACTCTCCTGTAGCGCGGAGTCGAGAAAGCCGCAAGGAGTCCATATCGCAGATTGCCTTCTTTTGTATAACTAGACAAGATTTAGTTTGGAACCCACAGGGCAAACGAAATAGAGGGGGACCTAAAAAGTCACGAAGAAGTAGAAACGGAAACGAAGGACATGGACAGAGCTGCGTGGGATAGCTACAGATGGGAATGGGATTGGGGAGGGGGATTGGAGTCAGTGAGTTGAAGCCCTAAGCCCCGTTTGGTAATAAGGGGCAAAAGAAGAATAAAGAAGAAGAATGTGTCATGTGGTCTATACTGCTTTGCGTTTGTTTCTGTCAGTGCATATCGATAGCTGTTATTGTGTTTGTTATTTGGTCGGGTAATAATGAGACGAACCGGTTTCCCTTGCGAAGAGTTTAACGACTTTCTCCGTAATCCCGTATATCCACGTGAGGAACACAGCTGCGTGAGATTTGGCAGCGGATCGCGTCGCGTTGGTTACTTACGGGATATGTGAGCCGGTCGTTCAGGAAGGAACGGCAAACTACTGAGCGGTAATCTTATCAAGAACATCAACAACAGATGAAAAATTCTGGTGTTGACTGCAACATCCTGTAAGGGAAATCCAACTTTAAAAAAAAATAATGCGACAAGAGGACTAGGAGAAGTCTGTGGCAACAGTGAATTACGGGGGTGTTGGAAACATGGGCCTACAGAAAGAAAGAGTGAGTGAGAGAGAGAGAGAGAGAGAGAGAGAGAGAGAGAGAGAGAGAGAGAGAGAGAGAGAGAGAGAGAGAGAGAGAGAGAGAAACTGCTGCATTTTTTGGCGAAGTGGCACAGGCGACGATCAATGTCAAACTTATCAAGCACACACGTTATAAATGTTTATGATAAAACACGATCGCCTGCTCCGATCGGCACAGAACACGATGATGGTGTTGTCAACGGCTTACGCGTTCCCCAACATTTGACATTTCCCTCCCGAGCCAACATGATATTTACCAACTCTGTGCTGACTGCCACTGTAATTGTTTGTATCCTAACATAAACACTTTCAACAGCATGTAAAAACAATAATGAGAATGAATCAAGCAAAAGATAACACGATCTGGCTTAGTGAAACCTCACTTCAAGTGAGGGATTCATTTTATTTCGCATATCCTTTACAGGACATTGCAGTCAACACCAGCATTTTTAAGCTGCTGTTGATGTCTTGGAAAGTTTTACGTTCAGTAGTTTGCCATTGCTTTCTGAGCGACCGGCTCACATACCTCCGTAATTAACCAGACCGACGCGATTCGCTGCCGAATCTCGTGCAGCTGTGTTTCGTACGAGAGTATACGGGATTATGAACAACGTCCTTAACTTCTACGCCAGGGAGTCCTATGAGGGAATCATACATACACACATTTAGGTAGCAATATAAACAGAGCTGAAGCAACAAATAGAGACATGAACATAAGAATAGAAAAGGCAAGAAAAGCTGTCTTGTCACTGGGAAATGTCTGGACTCAAAAGAAAACAAATTTAGAACAAACTTAATAATATTTAACTCTAACGTTGAATCAGGATCTATATCTATAAAACAGAGTGTATGTTTGTTTGTGGCTATTTATGTATTGGATGCGTTCGATAACGGTACATCCGATTGAGATGAAATTTTCTACACGTCTTCCTTTCATTCCTGTGCAACCGACTATAATAATTTCTTAATGTAAAATCTTCGACTTATTTAATAACATTTACTTTTCCATTTTCATTATATAATGTCTATATAGCAGGGGGACTTCACTCTAGAAAAGTTATTTCAAGGGGCATAACTTTTAATAACATTTCTATTTACTTTATAGTCATATTGTTGGACTTACTTGCACTATTGTTAAACTCTTTGTCTATAGTTATTTTCAGGCATATAAGTTATAATAAATAATGATATAATCTTTAAGGCATTTTCAAAGTTTTCATAAAAATAATGCATAATGCATAACATTGTAACCCATCTTTTTCTACAGTTTTCATTGAATGGTGTGTGGAAGGACATTCTTTTAAGTTACTGTGCGCCAAGAGCTGGGCGAAACCACGCCGGGTCAGATAGCGGCCTTTTGGCTAAGATCAAGTGTATTTGCTGGCCTCCAGTAGTGCGCTTGGTCTGGTCGGAGGCCGGGATGATCATTCTTGGTCCCTTGGCTAAGATCAGACGCATTTGCTGCCCCCGCAGTAGTGCGCCTGGTCTGGTCGGGGGCCGGGTGATCCAACAAAAAAAAAACCTCACATAAGCATCACTTTAAATGTGGGCCCGGTGGACCACTGTGGGCAATAGCTCACAGTGGGACTAAGGGTCCACGCCAAAAACAGGGGGAAGCGGGGAACCAGCTTGTCTGGGATGACCGCCAAACCCAAAAAAAAAAACACAGATAGATAGACAGATAGTCGGGAACGGAAGCTTATTTGACTACTTATATGAATTAAATGACATGCTCCACACCAGGGACTGGGTGAAGCCGGGCCGGGTCAGACAGACAGATAGACAGACAGACAGTCGGGAACGGGAGAGCTTATATGACTACGTATATGAATTAAATTAGATGCTCCCCACCAGGGACTGGGTGAAGCCGGGCCGGGACAGACAGACAGACAAACAGATAGTCGGGAACGGGAGAGCTTATATGACTACGTATATGAATTAAATTAGATGCTCCCCACCAGGGACTGGGTGAAGCCGGGCCGGTCAGACAGACAGACAGATAGACAGACAGACAGATAGTCGGGAACGGGAGAGCTTATATGACTACTTATATGAATAAATGAGATGCTCCCCACCAGGGACTGGGTGAAGCCGGGCCGGGTCAGCCAGACAGGCAGACAAACAAGCAGACAGACAGACTGATAGATAGATAGATCCCCTCCAGGGCCTGGGCGAAGCCGGGCCGGGTCAGCTAGTTGCTTTATAAAACGTGTTCCGATGTCTGGAGACCATATTCCCAGTGTCACCGGGCAGTTAGAACAGCTTTAATTTGTGGAGACTGACTTGTAATCTATACAGTTAAATGTTAGTTGCATGTCCTTTACAGGACGTCGCAGTCAACCCCAACCGTTTGTAATTTTCTAGACACTTTTACGTTCGGTAGTTTGCCATTACTTTCTAAACGAACGACGCCCATACCATTGTTAAAAATCAATGCAAGGCGATCTGCTTCAAAATCCCTGTAGCTTATTGTGAATCCGGGGTTTCCATTCCTATCATATATATATATATATATATATATATATATATATATATATATATATATATATATATATATATATATATATATATATATATATATATATATATATGTATATATATGTATATATATATATATATATATATATATATATATATATATATATATATATATATTGTGTGTGTGTGGGGGGGGGGGGAGAAGGGGGTGTTCCACCTAGTTAAGGTCAGTGTGCCTGATTTCAGCATGCTTTTGAGTTAAATTTCCTTCCTTTAAACATTCCACCTAAGGTACCCTTGTGTAGGTTTAATTTGCTAAAACATTTTCCCGTGCAGTTTTATCACAGCCTACTCTTTGCGATTTCCAACCACAATGGGAGAAGGCTAAGTATCCTGTCACACTACCCAAGACAATAAGGAAAACAAGTGTTATCATTAGACAGCAGTGGCTCATGAAATATTCCCTCCTTATGTTGAGATCATTAGAAAGCAGTAGTTCTAGGAAATATTCCCAGCCTTATGTTGAGATCATTAGATAGCAGTAGTTCTAGGAAATATTCCCAGCCTTATGTTGAGATCATTAGAAAGCAGTAGTTCTAGGAAATATTCCCTCCTTATGTTGAGATCATTAGAAAGCAGTAGTTCTAGGAAATATTCCCAGCCTTATGTTGAGATCATTAGATAGCAGTGGTTCTAGGAAATATTCCCAGCCTTATGTTGAGATCATTAGACAGCAGTGGTTCTAGGAAATATTCCCAGCCTTTTGATGGGATCATTAGATAGCAGTGGTTCTAGGAAATATTCCCAGCCTTTTGATGGGATCATTAGATAGCAGTGGTTCTAGGAAATATTCCCAGCCTTTTGATGGGAACATTATATAGCAGTGGTTCTAGGAAATATTCCCAGCCTTATGTTAAGATCATTAGATAGCAGTGGTTCTAGGAAATATTCCCAGCCTTATGTTGAGATCATTAGAAAGCAGTAGTTCTAGGAAATATTCCCAGCCTTTTGATGGGATCATTATAAAGCAGTGGTTCTAGGAAATATTCCCAGCCTTTTGATGGGATCATTATATAGCAGTAGTTCTAGGAAATATTCCCTCCTTATGTTGAGATCATTAGACAGCAGCGGTTCTAGGAAATATTCCCAGCCTTTTGATGGGATCATTAGATAGCAGTGGTTCTAGGAAATATTCCCAGCTTTTTGATGAGATCGAACATGAGTGTCTGAGCCGGGCATCATAACCTGATGATCATATCATGATGACATCAACCAACGACACATTTTTTTTTTGGGTTCTCTCGTCTTCTTCCTCTTTTGCCATACTGCTTTTTCCTTGAAACATCCAGAAAATTTGCCAACAGATGAAGTCATTTATTTTTCTTAATTTTGATGGCTAAATTTAATTCTTACAGAATTTGAGAGTCTTCCCTTGTTTGGTTCAAGAAAGTTCTTTCACTTTGGGTTTTCATAAACTTAAATTTCCAGGATTTCATAATTATATTGTTATTATACATGGTTGAAGATGTAATATTTAAAAATTATAACAATGACACCATGCAACAACGTTTGGGTAATGCTGTTTGTCATGAATACAGGCCTCCCACTGTACAAGACCCAATAACCACATTATTTTAATTTGTGAAGGGAGGAAAGCCAATATATAAAATTGTAATGAAGCCCATCTACACAGCATCACAGCTCAAGGGATGTAGTGTTAAGCACATTTACATCCATAAAGCGATTTATTGGGTATGATGTTAAGCCATTTACACACCATCAATGTATACATAAGGGACATGGTGTCAAGACCATTTACAAACCAGCAAAGTACATAAGGTACATGGTATTAAGCCAATTTACACATCATCACAGCACAGGAATATAGTGGGTATCATTCACGCATCGAGTATGCCCTGGCCATCCTCACTGTCAGCCCTACACAGATTGGAAGACTTGAAAAGGTACAAAACGAAGCCATGCGCATCATTTTGGGCTGCACGAGAGACACCAGCTGTGTAGCAATGAGATACCTCCTTGACTTCCCGACAATGGAACACAGGATCAAGATCTGGAGAGCTCGTGCATACTTAAAAATAAGTGCAGATGAGCAGCACCCTCTGCATGACGCTGTATTCAGAGAAAAGGGTGACAGGCTAAAGAGGGGCAAATCATGGATGGGTCGGGCGGAAGATGTCGTCGGACAGGTCTGCAGTCTTACCAGTATCAACCCCGGCAAGGAACGGGTGCCGGTGCCTCCAGCTTTTAAGTGTACCTTCTCCTGCATTATCACACTCGACAGACGGTGCAGAGAGCAGAACCCTGCCGCTGTCAATGCAGAGGTTAACGCGCTCATCTATGATCACTCAGATAGCCCCGAAGTGCTCATCTGTACAGATGGATCTGTTGTAAAGCAGCAGAGAAGTGCGTGGGCATTTACAGCCCGTTCAGCGGGCCGAACCGTTCAAGAATCCAGTGGTGCCCACTCTATGACCACGAGCAGCATGACGATGGAGGTGATGGCAGTTACACAGGCTTTCATATGGCTGGAATCACAGCATTATACCAACGTGTGTGTACTAAGTGATTCAATGAGCATGATTCAGAAGGTCGAAGCTGGATCTGTACGTAGACAGTGGACTGAGTCGCTGCGGAAGTCTGTTGTCCGCAAGGTCACCTTCATCTTCGTCCCGGGACATGCGGGAGTCGAGGGAAATGAACGAGCTGATAAATTGGCTGGCTCTGCACCCCCTGTAGATGGCCAGCCCATGGATCGTGCCGATGTTATTAACGCCCTTAAAGATATGGCGAGAACAGAGGATTTTGACGCCAGTGATTCCACATCGCTTTCCAGGATGAAAGACCTGGGAGTAAGAATCGGCACAGCCAGACGCGAGAGGTACATCGGGAAAACAAAGCGCCTCGTCAACAAACACAGAACTGGCACTATTAGCCACCGGACGCTGATGCATATGCTGGGGGGAGGATCTGAGCACCTATGGACATGTCCGGAGTGCAACGAAGATACCCCAACTGATAACTAAATAACTAACTAACTAAGGAATATAGTGTTAAACCCATTTACACATCAGCAAAGTATATAAGGACTATGGTGTCAAGCCAATTTACTGATCATCAAAGTATGTACCGTAACTGGCATGATGTAAAGTCATTACACATCACCAAGGCATGTAAAGGACATGGTGTTAAGCCCCTGGACATACTATCAGAGCATATAAGCAGTCCTGAGTGGTATATTTTGATTCTTCAGCTGGACATTTGCAACTTTCGGTAGCCTATCTGTATCCTCGAGTAGCATCTTTGGAGTTGTAGGTAGCATATCTGCAGTCTTCAGTGGTGTCCTTGGGGACAGAAACGGGGTCTTTGGTGATGTAGATTCTATGTTAGTTTTACAGAAGGGGCAGATGATTTTGGGTCTCAATTACATTTTCTTTGTTGCCTTGGGTGAATTGTTTGGGTGGGGGATTTTGAAAATGAGGGTTGTATATATATGAAACCTTGAATGTAGCACATGAATATGAAGTGTACTTTCTATTATATCATCATCATCATCATCATCATCATCATCATCATCATCATCATCATCATCATCATCATCATCATCATCATCATGTGCCATGGCGATAAGCATGGGTACTCGTGTTTCGTCATCTTACACGATCACCAGAGTCGTGGATCAACATTGTGTTTTTGTCTTGACCATGCTAAGTTGCCAAACCATTCAGATATTTACTTCTCTGCCTTCTCTTTGTTCTTTTCCCGTCAATCTTGCCAGTTGTCACCAAGTTCTCTAATTGATATCTTCTTATAACGTGTCCAAACAATTGTGACTGTTTATGTCTAATTTCTCTACTCAGCTTACTTTTGTCATCTGCTTCTTGTAAGACGTACTCATTGGTTTTTCTGTCTGTTCATGTATTCTTTTATTTGCCGGTCTCCCTGGCCTGAGTGTTAGCGACTTTCTCCGTAATTCCGTATATCCATGGAACGTAACTTGCGCTAGAATCGATTGCGGTTCTCGCCGCGTTGGTAACTTACGGGGTATGTCAGCCGGCCGCTCAGAAAGCAATGCCAGACTACTGAGCGTAATCTTGCCTAGTACATCAACAGCAGCTGAAAGATGCTAGTGTTGATTGCAACGTCCTGTAAGGGAGATGCAACATAACAAAAATGTATTCTTTGCATTTGCCTCAAAAATCACATTTCCACAGCCAACAGAAAAAGTAC
>JACEFZ010024815.1:0-29629 GCA_014155875.1 Cepaea nemoralis
AAGTTGCAGTATTCTGGTGAGTGTACTGATACACTGACTGTTATTCGTCCTAATAAAAACACTATCACAGTTTTTAATATTGCATACTGGTTGAGTAGTTGACGTTACTCAGCTGGTGTATTCGGTAATCTTGATAGAATATCAGGTATAACATTATCAGAGCCCTTAATATGGTGGATCTCAAAACTGAAATCTTGCAAAATAAGAGACCAGAGGACGATTCTGTTATTCTTCGGTCTACCATCTTTGATTACCAGCAATGGCGAATTATATGTCTGGACAAGAAGTGGCCGCCTCGTAGGAATTTCTGTAGTTTTAGAACACAATAACCCAGACTTAATGCTTCGAGTTCAGCTGCCGAGTTATTTTTGTCTCAGTTGGTTTCAGCTTACGACTGACATACAGGATAGGATAATCTACTTCTTCATACTTCTGCATTAGGCAGCCTCCAATGACGATAGTACTGGCATCTGTTTTTAATATAAATTGAGATTTTAAATTTGGTAACTGCAGGATGGGTGGATTAGAAAAAAATGGATTTCAATTTACAAATTGCATCTTCTAAACTGATACTCTTACAGATCTTGTTTGATTGACCCTTTGTCAAAAAATTTGAAAAAAAATTGAGGTGAATTCTGGCAGGTTAGGAATAAATTTGGCATAATAATTTACCAGGCCCAACAAACTCCTGACCTTTTTTTTTTTTTTTTGTTTTTTTTTTGTTTGGTACATTGAGGTTCAGGGTCTTTGACACAATTTTGTCATCAGTTAGTAATTTCCCTTGTGAAATCTTGTGACCCAAAAATTCTATTTCTCTGTAAGCTATTTCAATCTTTGAAGGTTTGACACTTAATCCAAAAAGTTTAATTCTGTCGAGGACTTGTCTAAGAATTTGTAAGTGTGTTGTCATGTCTTTAGTATGGATGCAAATGTCATCTATATAGGATTGGACATTAGTAATCCCATGTAATAGAAGTCTGGTCAGCCTAACAAAGGTGGGAGATGCGTTCTTTAGACCAAAAGGTAAATATTTCCATTCGTATAGTCCGAGTGGTGTGGAAAAAGCAGTAATGTGCATTGAATCAGGATTCATCGGGATCTGCCAATAGCCTTTTGTTAAATCTAATTTAGAAAATATGGCTGATTCTGACATATTTAAGATTAAGTCTTCACAACTGGGTATTGGTTCAGCATCCGCTTTTGTGACCGTATTAATCTTGTGGTAATCGATGCATAACCGTATAGTTAGGTTTTTTTCTTGACCAATACAATCGGTGATGAGAATTCTGAAATTTACTTTTGAATTATGCCATTTTATTCTTAGTCCAGTATCTCTTTGTCGAGGTCATCCCTATAGTGCAGAGGGATAGAATACGGTTTCAATCTTTAATTTTTTGGTTTCTGCGTCTTATTCTGCCTTTCTGTTAGCTGCGTCGATTTCTAGTTTCTTTTGTTCCCATTCTGCTGCACGTTCCTCCCTCGCTATATTTTCTGCGTGTGTTTTCTGACTCCATTCTGCCAGTTTATCTGCTGTATATCCTATTTTTTGCCCTAGTTCAATGCACTGTTCTAGTGTTGACATTTTCTCCGTTTAAGTTCTATTAAAATTTTAGAAATTAATTCCCTTAGAACAAATTTTGATGTACAACATTTGGTTATGTCCCTTAATTATTTACTTCTAGCACTTACACAAGTATGTTTTACTCAGACAAAAAAATTTGCATATGAGTACAATATATTCAATACATACGAACAATTACATGTGAAAAAGAATGAGTATCGTTTAGAGATACAAATTGTAAGAAATTTATGGGACTTATCTGGTTTACTGTAGTCTTTGCTGCACTATCGCTTTGTGGTTCTCCGCTTCTTTCACTTCTGCAGGAGACAATTTTACAAAAACTTCTCATGGCACACTCTGTTGTCGGGGAGGAAAACATTAGTAATTTGTCACAGTTATTTGTCGTCAAGTCAATGTCATGTTACTGGAGAGTAAACATTGTTATGTTATAATTGTACAGAGGGACAGATAGAACAGATTTTCAGAAGAACAATACCTGTAATATGACTAAACTTTGTCGTGTATATTTATCGTTTTTACTTGGCAAAGCCAAGAGCCGTCAATCTATTGATTTAAATTGTCTTGGGCTTGCCAAAACGGCACGAGCCCCCAAGTAATCCTGTCAACGTCTCAGATCTAGGGATAGAAGACTCGGGTTCAGACAGGCGATCAAAGATCTAACATAACTCCACGTGCAAACATTATCAATCTACTTTAATGTCAGGTAGATCTAATGAACGGTCACCTAGCACTTTCTTTCATAAGATCTTACATACATATCGACAAAGCATCATATAATTTATACATCACAGCATTAGTCTATTAACAACAATCTCTAGACTCTAAACCAATATCTATATGTTCTGTCCCTAGAAGTTAAACCCTCCTCTCAGTCCGCTGTCCAGTTGCTGTCCGCCCCTCGACACGGCGTGTCTCGCACACCTCGTGAGAGTTGCTTTTCATGCTTTAGGCGAACTCCGTCTGGGTCTATTGCGCAGTAGGCAATTCGACCCCTTATGTTATCGAACGTTCGAGACTTCGAACGTTTGGGTGGTTCTTATCTCCCTTCTTTGGACACTGGTTCTTTCCGTGTATTGTTTCCCTTGTACTATGACTGTGAGACTCTGACAGGTCTACGGTTTGCGATGTCCAGCTGTCGCGGAATGTTTATCATGTGTAACTTACTCACGATAGCTCCTCTCTTTAACCTTGTTCTGAGATTCCCTTCTTCTTCTTCCGAGCTCGCTGACCAAGAGTCAGTCAGAATGCCAATGGAAATGTCGGATTTTTGCATGGTCATAATAACGTACCTGGAATAATGCTGTTGTTGTTGTGTATCCATTAATAAAGATGTCAACCATTCATTTCATCCAGTGGGGTTGAAAGTACTGAGCCGTCATTCTAAGGTGGCTGATAAGGCTTATATTTGGCTCGAAATATTCTTTGACGGTGTGGGCAAAGATTTACTTGACGTTCCAGGAGGAGGATCTCCTGCAGTGGTTTTTCTGCCCAGCCTTTTCTTCACAGCTCTTGTAGTCTTTGCTTCATGTTGCTTCTTTGCTAATGTTTGCTTCACAAGTGACTGCAGCCTTGCGTAATTATGTCCGCCACGAATTTCGGTCTTTGGCAGCAGTCTGCCAGGTGTCAAGATGAATTCCAAAAGCTTTCAGTGAGATTTTCGGAGCGTTTCCCCTGGCCGCTATGGGGGCGATTACCACAAAGCAGCTCACGGTTGTAAAATTTAAAAAAAAATCGTTTAGGGAGCCTGTGATTTGGTATGTGAGTCAAGTGACCAGCCCAGCGAATCTGATTCTTCATCAGTAGAGTGTGGATACTGGGCATGGATGCTCTTTCTAGGACTTCAGTGTCTGGAATCTTGTCTTGCCATTTAATCTTCAGTAGCTTCCGTAGGCAGACTGTGTGGAAGTGGTTTAATTTCCTAGCGTGTCGCTGATAAACAGTCCAGGTTTCACAAGCATATAGCTGTGTGGATATTACGACTGCTTTGTAGACTTTCAGCTTTGTTTGCAGGCTTATTCCATTTCTGTCCCACACATTCTTGTACAGTCTGCCAAGAGCTGCGCTGCCCTTGGATATTATTGCATACACTTCGTCATCAATTTTAGCAGCTTGTGACACAGTGCTGCCAAGATAGGTGAATCTGTCCTGAACACCCAGTCTATGACACTTCACTCCGATATTCGGCACGTTGTGATTCATCCCTGGAGCTGGCTGGTACATAACTACAGTCTTCTCCACGTTGATATTGAGCCCAAAGTTGGCACAGGCACATGAGAAATCTGAAACGTTGTGTTGCATGTCTACCTCTGAGTTGGCATAAATAGTACTCTCATCAGCAAACAGGAGCTCTCTGACGGTGTGGCTGGTAGTTTTGGTTTTAGCTTTCAGCCTTCTGAGATTGAACAACTTTCGATCCATGCGGTAGTTGAAGTTTATTCCAATGTCGTTGTTCTCGAAGGCATTTGTCAGCATAACTGACTGCGTAGGTGCCAGGACACAGCCTTGCTTCACTCCATTGGTGACAGGAAAGGGCTCAGACAGCTCACCATCTTCATGAACCTGGAATGCAGGGCTTGGCCGGGGGACTGCACTGAATGGGAGGCGCAACAATTGACCCACGACAATTCGCAACCAGATGATGTAATCATCTACACGGATGGCCCCGTGCTAAGAGGTAAAAGAGGCCTGGAGGTTAATGGCAAAGGTTTGTGGACGGTGTTTGATGCAGGAGAACCTGATATATGATACCACGGCATCTAGTCTGAGAATGGAGGTGGAGGCAGTCACCGCGGCGTTCTGCTGGCTGGAGGACAAACAGTACACGCATGTGGTGATTGTAACGGACTCACAGAGTATGTTGAGCAAGGTGAAATCAGGCATGCACCTGGCAGGCTTCAATTAGACAATCACAAATAGAGAGCATCTGCTGGATTGTTTTAACTCAGGCCATGCTGGTGTAGTGGTCAGTTTGGTGCACTCTGGGGTAGTGGTCAGTTTGGTGCACTCTGGGGTAGTGGACAGTTTGGTGCACTCTGGGGTAGTGGTCAGTTTGGTGCACTCTGGGGTAGTGGTCAGTTTGGTGCACTCTGGGGTAGTGGACAGTTTGGTGCACTCTGGGGTAGTGGTCAGTTTGGTGCACTCTGGGGTAGTGGTCAGTTTGGTGCACTCTGGGGTAGTGGTCAGTTTGGTGCACTCTGGTGTAGTGGTCAGTTTGGTGCACTCTGGGGGTAGTGGTCAGTTTGGTGCACTCTGGGGTAGTGGTCAGTTTGGTGCACTCTGGGGTAGTGGTCAGTTTGGTGCACTCTGGGGTAGTGGTCAGTTTGGTGCACTCTGGGGTAGTGGACAGTTTGGTGCACTCTGGGGTAGTGGACAGTTTGGTGCACTCTGGGGTAGTGGTCAGTTTGGTGCACTCTGGGGTAGATGCGGTCGGTCTTTGGAATGGAGTATATAGTGCAGGAAAACAGATTGATCACCACGGCTTGGAGAGAATGGTGTATATAGTGCAGGAAAACAGATTGATCACCACGGCTTGGAGAGAATGGTGTATATAGTGCAGGAAAACAGATTGATCACCACGGCTTGGAGAGAATGGTGTATATAGTGCAGGAAAACAGATTGATCACCACGGCTTGGAGAGAATGGTGTATATAGTGCAGGAAAACAGATTGATCACCACGGCTTGGAGAGAATGGTGTATATAGTGCAGGAAAACAGATTGATCACCACGGCTTGGAGAGAATGGTGTATATAGTGCAGGAAAACAGATTGATCACCACGGCTTGGAGAGAATGGTGTATATAGTGCAGGAAAACAGATTGATCACCACGGCTTGGAGAGAATGGTGTATATAGTGCAGGAAAACAGATTGATCACCACGGCTTGGAGAGAATGGTGTATATAGTGCAGGAAAACAGATTGATCACCACGGCTTGGAGAGAATGGTGTATATAGTGCAGGAAAACAGATTGATCACCACGGCTTGGAGAGAATGGTGTATATAGTGCAGGAAAACAGATTGATCACCACGGCTTGGAGAGAATGGTGTATATAGTGCAGGAAAACAGATTGATCACCACGGCTTGGAGAGAATGGTGTATATAGTGCAGGAAAACAGATTGATCACCACGGCTTGGAGAGAATGGTGTATATAGTGCAGGAAAACAGATTGATCACCACGGCTTGGAGAGAATGGTGTATATAGTGCAGGAAAACAGATTGATCACCACGGCTTGGAGAGAATGGTGTATATAGTGCAGGAAAACAGATTGATCACCACGGCTTGGAGAGAATGGTGTATATAGTGCAGGAAAACAGATTGATCACCACGGCTTGGAGAGAATGGTGTATATAGTGCAGGAAAACAGATTGATCACCACGGCTTGGAGAGAATGGTGTATATAGTGCAGGAAAACAGATTGATCACCACGGCTTGGAGAGAATGGTGTATATAGTGCAGGAAAACAGATTGATCACCACGGCTTGGAGAGAATGGTGTATATAGTGCAGGAAAACAGATTGATCACCACGGCTTGGAGAGAATGGTGTATATAGTGCAGGAAAACAGATTGATCACCACGGCTTGGAGAGAATGGTGTATATAGTGCAGGAAAACAGATTGATCACCACGGCTTGGAGAGAATGGTGTATATAGTGCAGGAAAACAGATTGATCACCACGGCTTGGAGAGAATGGTGTATATAGTGCAGGAAAACAGATTGATCACCACGGCTTGGAGAGAATGGTGTATATAGTGCAGGAAAACAGATTGATCACCACGGCTTGGAGAGAATGGTGTATATAGTGCAGGAAAACAGATTGATCACCACGGCTTGGAGAGAATGGTGTATATAGTGCAGGAAAACAGATTGATCACCACGGCTTGGAGAGAATGGTGTATATAGTGCAGGAAAACAGATTGATCACCACGGCTTGGAGAGAATGGTGTATATAGTGCAGGAAAACAGATTGATCACCACGGCTTGGAGAGAATGGTGTATATAGTGCAGGAAAACAGATTGATCACCACGGCTTGGAGAGAATGGTGTATATAGTGCAGGAAAACAGATTGATCACCACGGCTTGGAGAGAATGGTGTATATAGTGCAGGAAAACAGATTGATCACCACGGCTTGGAGAGAATGGTGTATATAGTGCAGGAAAACAGATTGATCACCACGGCTTGGAGAGAATGGTGTATATAGTGCAGGAAAACAGATTGATCACCACGGCTTGGAGAGAATGGTGTATATAGTGCAGGAAAACAGATTGATCACCACGGCTTGGAGAGAATGGTGTATATAGTGCAGGAAAACAGATTGATCACCACGGCTTGGAGAGAATGGTGTATATAGTGCAGGAAAACAGATTGATCACCACGGCTTGGAGAGAATGGTGTATATAGTGCAGGAAAACAGATTGATCACCACGGCTTGGAGAGAATGGTGTATATAGTGCAGGAAAACAGATTGATCACCACGGCTTGGAGAGAATGGTGTATATAGTGCAGGAAAACAGATTGATCACCACGGCTTGGAGAGAATGGTGTATATAGTGCAGGAAAACAGATTGATCACCACGGCTTGGAGAGAATGGTGTATATAGTGCAGGAAAACAGATTGATCACCACGGCTTGGAGAGAATGGTGTATATAGTGCAGGAAAACAGATTGATCACCACGGCTTGGAGAGAATGGTGTATATAGTGCAGGAAAACAGATTGATCACCACGGCTTGGAGAGAATGGTGTATATAGTGCAGGAAAACAGATTGATCACCACGGCTTGGAGAGAATGGTGTATATAGTGCAGGAAAACAGATTGATCACCACGGCTTGGAGAGAATGGTGTATATAGTGCAGGAAAACAGATTGATCACCACGGCTTGGAGAGAATGGTGTATATAGTGCAGGAAAACAGATTGATCACCACGGCTTGGAGAGAATGGTGTATATAGTGCAGGAAAACAGATTGATCACCACGGCTTGGAGAGAATGGTGTATACAGTGCAGGAAAACAGATTGATCACCACGGCTTGGAGAGAATGGTGTATACAGTGCAGGAAAACAGATTGATCACCACGGCTTGGAGAGAATGGTGTATACAGTGCAGGAAAACAAATTGATCACCACGGCTTGGAGAGAATGGTGTATATAGTGCAGGAAAACAGATTGATCACCACGGCTTGGAGAGAATGGTGTATACAGTGCAGGAAAACAGATTGATCACCACGGCTTGGAGAGAATGGTGTATATAGTGCAGGAAAACAGGTTGATCACCACGGCTTGGAGAGAATGGTGTATACAGTGCAGGAAAACAGATTGATCACCACGGCTTGGAGAGAATGGTGTATACTAGTGCAGGAAAACAGATTGATCACCACGACTTGGAGAGAATGGTGTATATAGTGCAGGAAAACAGATTGATCACCACGGCTTGGAGAGAAGGATGCTGCAGGGAGTGACCAGAGGTTCTGAATGACAAGAATCTGAAGACAGAGCACGTATAGGAACATTCCGACTTATTGATGTCAGTTCTTGTCTCAAATCAACAACTCAAGAGGTCAGGGGTCGTGTTGTTATATCATTAGATATTCATTGTTTCCTGTAATGATCTCCTTTCCTACTCCAATAATGAAACCTGTATCCCCTGCACACAAAACCTCTCAGACTCAACTGCCACTAACTGACACGAAATCGATTATTGATCCTGTTAGTTTGAGCCCGCTACACTGTAGATCACATAAATGGGCCCGCTAACCTAAAGATCACATAACTGGGCTCTCTACATTGTAAATCACATAACAAGGCCCGCTACACTGCAGACTATATTACTGGGCCCGCTACACTGTAGTTCTCATAACTGAGCCCGATACACTGTAGATCACATAACTCATAACTGGGCCTGCTACACTGTAGATCACATAACTTGGCCTGCTACACTGTAGATCACATAACTGGACACGCTACACTGTAGATCACATCCATCCATCCATCCATCATGTGCCATGTCGGTAAGCGTGGGCGGTCATATTTTGCCATCTCACTTGATCACCAGAGTCGTGGATCAGCTCCGTGTTTCTGTCTCGACCATGCCACGTGGCCAAGCCATCCAGGTATTTGCTTCTAGGTCTTCCTCTTGGTCTGTTCCCTTCGATCTTACCAGTTGTCAACAAGTTCTCCAAAACATTTCTTCTCATAACATGCCCAAAACATTGTGACTGTCTACGTCTAATGTCTCTAATCAGTTTAAGATCTTTGTTTGTTTCTTGAAGGACTTGTTCATTGGTCTTTCTGGCTGTCCATGGTATTCTTGGCATTATCCTCAGAAACCAAATTTCTACAGCCATCAGATGTTTTTTTCAGCTTGACTGCTCATTGTCCAAGCTTCACATACATATAAAAGTACAGGTTCTATGTAGCATCTCAACACTCTTTTTCTCGTTTTAATTGACATCTTTTTATTGGTCAGTATGTTTTTCGTCTTGCTAAAGGCTACCTTTGCCATAGCGATTCTTGTTCTAATCTCTTCATGGCATCTCCCATCAGATGTTATTATTGTTCCGAGATAATTGTACCTATTCACTTGTTGAAGAATATTCCTATTTACTTGTATATTACACCGTGGTATTTCGTTCTTCCTAGTGACGACAATAATCTGTGTCTTTTTACAATTTAATTCTAACCCTCGTTGTTCACTATGTGTAACAACTGCATCTACTAAATTTTGCAGGTCCTGTTCATTGTCTGCAATCAAGACTGTATCATCTACATATCTAATATTATCGATACATCGTACCCCAATGTTGATTCCTTCCATATCTTCAATATTTCTGACAATACTTTCATTGTACAGGGAAAACAGATCTGGATACATTACACATCCCTGTCTCACACCTCTCTTAATAGGCTGATATTGCCCTACTTCATTATCAACTCTTATGGCAGCTTGTTGTTTCCAATATATGTATTTTACAAGTCTAAGGTCTTTTCCATCAATTTGTAGATCTTCAAGCATCCTTATCATGTCGACATGTCTCACTTTATCGAAAGCCTTTGTGTAGTCAATAAAGCAAATGATTAGATCTTTGTTTACTTCTATAGATCGTTCGATTACGGTTCTCAGTAAATACATAGAATTTACTGTACCCTTTCCTTCTACAAGTCCACATTGTTCTTCTCCTATTTCAGGTTGTATTTTCCTCCTAATTCTTTGCATGATAATTCTTAGCAAAATCTTCGTGATGTAACTCATTATACTAATTGTTCGATGTTGATCACATTCCAAGGCTCCTAATTTCTTTGGGAATGCAATAAATACATAATTACATAATTCATGAGGTATATTACCAGTATCATTTATTGTATTAAGCAGACTGGTAACTTTATCTATTCCATATTCTTCTAAAGCAGTAATCATTTCTGTTGTGACGCTGTCTGAACCGGGGGTCTTGCCAGATTTCATATGGTTAAGAGCATTCTGAAAATCCATCTTCAAAATTGCTGGTCCTTCATTATTATTTTGAACATCGTAGTGTTCGTCTCTGTTGTCGTCATAAAGGTTTTTCTCGTAATCTGACCATACATGTAAGATCTGATCTTTTTCTTTTATGACTCTTCCATTTTTTGTCTTTAGGCAGCCTGCTGATGTACGTGTTCTTTGATTAGTAACCTCCTGGATTCTTTTGTGCATTAGTTTCGCATTTTTACTGTTGTGTTGTTTTTCAATTTCTTCGCAGTTTTTCTCAAGCCATGTTTCTTTTGCCTCCCTACATAAGGTTCTGACTTTTCTGTGAATTTCTTCATATTTGGCAGGATTATTTTTGTTCTGTCTTCTTGTTTCCATTAGTTGTAAAATTTCTTTAGTCATCCATGCCTTATTGTCCACTTTCTTTAATTTTGGAATAGTTTTTTCTGCTGCACAACTGATTGAATTCTTCAGCATTTCCCATTGATCATCTAAATCTTGAAATAGGATCTCTAGATCAGACAATAAATCAAATTTGTTCTTTACTTATATGTTAACATTATCGTGTATTTCTTTGTCAGTTTTCAATGTGCACAAATAATATTTAGGGTTTCTTGCTACATACTTGACTTTCTTTAACTTTACCCTCAATGTGCCTGTAATTAATCTGTTATCACTGTAACAGTCTGCATTTGGAACTGTTTTTACGACTGTTAATGCATTTCGAAACCTTCTGTTAATCAGGATGTAATCTATCTGGTTTTTAATCCTGCTGTCTGGACTCATCCATGTCCATAATCTTCTAGGATGCTGTTTAAACCAGATATTTCCTACAACCATATCTTGTTCTTTTGCCCATTCTACAATTCTTCATTTATACATTGTAGATCACATAACTGCGCCCGCTACACTGTAGATCACATAACTGCGCCCGCTACACTGTAGATCACATAACTGCGCCCGCTACACTGTAGATCACATAACTCGGCACGCTACACTGTAGATCACATAACTGGGCTTAATACACTGTAGATCACATAACTGGAGGTAATACACTGTACATCACATAGCTGGGCCCGCTATACTGTAGATCACATAATTGAGCCCGCTACACTGTAGATCACATAACTGAGCTTAATACACTGTAGATCACATAACTGAGCCTGTTACCCTGTAGATCACATAACTGAGCCTGTTACCCTGTAGATCACATAACTGCGCCCGCTACACTGTAAATCACAAAACTGGGCCGGCCACACTGTAGATCAGATAACTGGACGTAATACACTGTACATCACATAACTAGGCTGGCTACACTGCAGATTACATAACTAGGCTGGCTACACTGCAGATTACATAACTAGGCTCGCTACACTGCAGATTACATAACTAGGCTCGCTACACTGCAGATTACATAACTGGGCCCGCTACACTGCAGATTACATAACTAGGCTCGCTACACTGCAGATTACATAACTGGGCCCGCTACACTGTAGATCTAATAATGGAGCCCGCTACACTGCAAATCACATAACTGGGCATGCTACTCTAGATCACATATCTGGACCCGCTACACTGTAGATCACACAACTGAGCCCGTCACACTGTAGATCATATAACTGGATCCGCTACACTGTAGATCACATTACTGGACCCGCCACACTGTAGATCATATACCTGGGCCATCCACACTGTAGATCACATACCAGGACCAGCTACCCGCTACACTGTAGATCACATAACTAGGCCCGCTACACTGTAGATTACATAACTAGACCCGCTACAATGTAGATCATATAGCTGGGCCTTCTTCATCATAGATCACATAACTGGACCATGTACTCGCTACACTGTAGATCACATAACTGGACCCGCTACATTGTAGATCACACAACTGGGCCGTCTACACTGTAGATCACAAAACTGGGTCTGCTACAATGTAGATCACATAACTGGGCCGCTACACTGTAGATCACATACATAGGCCCGCTACACTGTAGATCACATAACTGGGCTTGCTAAAATATAGATCACATGACTGGGCGCACCACAATGTAGATAACATAACTGGACCCGCTACATTGTAGATCACATAACTGGGCCAGCTACACGGTAGATCGCATAACTGAACCCACTACCCTGTAGATTACATAACCGGGCCAGCTACCCGCTACCCTGTAGACCACATATCTGGGCACCCTACACTGTAGATCACATAACTGGGCCAGCTACCCGCTACCCTGTAGACCACATATCTGGGCACCCTACACTGTAGATCACATAACTGGGCCAGCTACCCGCTACACTGTAGATCACATACCTGTGCCCACTACAATGTAGATCACATACCTGTTCCCGCTACACTGTAGATAGCACAATTGGGTCAGCAAGCCTGGTCATGCTCTTCTTCTCATATTTATGTGCACATTATCAAATGTCAAACGCTAACGGCTTATTTCTGTTTCAGCATCCTACTGTAACTTGCCACACGACACTGGACGTTGTAACGCTTATTTTCTTAAATACTTCTACAACTCACAGACAGGGCAGTGTCAAAAATTCGTTTATGGGGGATGTGGTGGTAAGCAGAACCGGTTTGAAACCATTCAAGACTGCCAAGATGTCTGCATATGAGGCAACAGGGTGTCAAACATCCAGGATTGAGGGTTGTCTGTCCAAAACTGCAACAACTAAGAACTGACCAATACATGTGTCTATGTAAGCAATAAACCTGCTGAACTGATCGTGCGTTTCTATTGATTTATTGTTAGTGAGTTTGTGATTGTCAGTGAGTGTAGGTGTGTGCTAGGGAATGTGTATCTGTCTGTTATTGACTAGTTGGTGCATAAATGTGAGAGTTTGTGTAAATGATGTAAGTATGTATGCAGGTATGCATGTACGTATGTATGTGTTTATCCATATGTGTTTGTATGTGTGTCTGTCTGCCTGGCTGTCTCATAACATGGTGATATGCATTGTTTATGTTCACAACTATTAAGTTACAATGTGGTGTTCCCCCCCCCCCACCCTATTTTTGTGAATGAAACATACACAAGAGATAGTTGATCTACGAAAGATGAGGGATTGGAAGGGCCGGATGTAAGACAGGCTGGGTGCCCATATTGTGACCATTTACAAATAAAGTGCCTCGTACATTGTTCTCCCTATCTCTTACTTTTCTCTCGCACCAACTTTTCATCTTTTCATCACACACACACACACACACACACACACACACACACACACACACACACACACACACACACACATACATACACACACATACACACACACACACATACACACACAAACACACATGCACACACAAGCACACATACACACACAGAGAAGTGTTTATTAGTGTGTATAGTATGTGACATTCAGCGACACAGAGACTGATTGTAACAGCAATGGTCAACATCTACTCAACATATGTTCGGAACATGGACTAATAATAGCAAATAGTTTTTTTTTCAACATCGTCGTAGCCACACCAAAACCTGGTATAAATGGAATGACATAAACCAAGCATCCCAAATTGACTTTATTCTAATTAGGAAATCAGACAGAAGGCTACTATTAGATTCAAGAGCACTCCCAAATACAGATGTTGATACTGATCACAAACCAGTCATAATAAAAAAGATTTCACCACACAGGAGAATAAGAAACAAAAAAGTAACAACACATATCATCAATTATAGGAGGCTGCAGGAACATACAGTTACAGACGAATTCAATCAAGAAATCCAAAACCTACATAAGAACATCCCTGATGACCACTCAAGCGTAGATAAGGAATGGACATGTTTCAAGGCTGCCATGCTCGACACACTGAAAAATAAATGTGGAACAAAGAAAGTAGGGCAAGACAAAAGATTAAGAACAGCCTGGTGGAACAACGAAGTTAAAGATAGCATATTCACAAAGAAGGTAGCATTCAAAAAGTGGATCACAACTAAATCTGAACAGGACTATATTATTTATAGAATAGCACGACGTAATGCCAAACGAACAATTAGAGCATCTAAAGATGATTCCTGGAGAATATACGGTGAACAGATGGCGACCCTTAGCAAAGACTACCCAAGAGAATTTTATAAACGTGTCACCACAATGAGAAACAGAGATGCATGTTACAACCCAACCACCATCATAAACAGCAAAAGAGGTATACCGATATTTAATCCACAACAAAGACTAGCAAGGTGGGCAGAATACTTTCAAGAACTACTTAACCCCACACATAACATAGGAAACCTCACTTTTGTGCCTAAACGCCAGGGACAGCAAGAACCAAATTTCATACCTGCAGAAGTCAAAGCAGTTATACAGAAAAGTCGTAAACACAGATCACCAGGTCCAGATGGAGTAACCACAGAAGCTATTCAGGCCTGTGGGGAAACAGGAGTTAAATGGCTAACAAGACTTTTTAACATAGCATGGGATGAAAGAAAAGTCCCAGATGATTGGCAACAGGCAATAATAGTACCAATATGGAAAAAGAAAGGCAATATGAGAGAGTGCGAAACATACAGAGGTATATCACTCCTAAGCCATATAGGGAAAATGTATGCAAAACTTTTGGAACAAAGAGCTAGACCAATAGTTGAACAACAGTTAAGCAAAGCACAATTCGGTTTTCGGAAAGGTAAAAGTTGCACTGATGCATTATTTACACTTAGACAAATTTGTGAAAAAACTATTGAATATAGTGACCAGCAGAATATAGTGTTTGTAGATCAGGAAAAGGCTTTTGATAGAGTAGACAGATACAAATTATGGACCATCCTTGAAGACTATGGGATAGAAGGGCAACTGCTAGAAAACATCATAGCCATGTACCACTCGAGCCAAAGTGCAGTAAGAACACAGGAAGGTATATCAGATATGTTCACAGTCAATACAGGAGTGAGACAGGGATGTGTGCTCTCTCCCCTGCTATTCAATATCTACATGGACAGAATTTCCAAAGAAGCAAGTCTCGACAGACCAGATTCAGAAAATTTAGAACTCTTTACTCCAGATGAAACAACTGACCCACAAGGAATAAATGAACTTCTATTTGCAGATGATCAGTGCCTGTTTTACAGCGATGAGGGCAGACTACAAAATCATATTACTAATCTGAGTTCAACCTGCAGCAGATACAATATGAGTATAAACACAGCCAAAACCGAAGTAATGCGAGTTAGCAGATCGCCAGGCCCACTAAATATACAGATAAATAACACACCTCTGAAACAAGTTAAAGAATTCAAATACCTTGGAAGTATGATCACAGAAGATGGCAGATTGGACAGAGAAATTGAAATCAGATGTCAAAAAGCTAGTGCACTTACATATCAACTATCACCCTTACTGAAACATCCAAACATACCCATGTCCGCAAAACGACAGATAATAAACAGCATATTCACACCAACCCTATGCTACCAATCTCAAACCTGGACTTTATCCAAATTACACCTTCGCAAAATCAACACCTGCGAAATGAGATGCCTGAGGAGAGCTGCCAACTTAACAATCCGAGACCGAGTACGAAATGCTACTATCAGACAGACTGTGGGATCAACACCTTGTGCCACATTTATTGACAGACAGAAGATCAAGTGGTTTGGCCATGTCATTAGAATGCAACATCAGCAACTACCATCACTGGCCTTACATCAAAGATCATCTGCGACGAGACCACGAGGACGTCCAAGAAGAAAATGGATTGACGACATCAGAGACATTGTACAACCTCACGGAATGACACTATCCAGTGCCGTCCACCGGGCGCTGGAACGCAAATTATTCCTCCCCACGACGCTTGACGGCAGAAGTGGAAGATGATGATGATGATGATGATAGTATGTGCACAAGTGCAATAACAAACATGTATAGTTTACTGTGGGGGTGGAGGGTGAAGTGAGAAATGAACGCAGGCGGACAGACATACATACAGACAGGCAGACAGACATACATACAGACAGGTAGACAGACATACATACAGACAGGTAGACAGACATACATACAGACAGGCAGACAGACATACATACAGACAGGTAGACAGACATACATACAGACAGGCAGACAGACATACATACAGACAGGTAGACAGTCATACATACAGACAGGCAGACAGACATACATACAGACAGGCAGACAGACATACATACAGACAGGCAGACAGACATACATACAGACAGGCAGACAGACATACATACAGACAGGTAGACAGACATACTATAACAGTGTGTAATATAAGACGAAGGCCGGTCGTTTGTTTGTTGATAAAACGTTTATTGGCTTAATATAACCAAGCTTCGATGTACACCTCCATTCGCTACTCAAGCTGGGTTCTAACTGCCCATACCAACCCAATACGTCACGATTGAGCATCTCCCCCCCCCCTTTCAGTCTCAATGCTCAATCGTGCTGTATCGGAGTTTTCCAATAGACCCCAATTATACCTACACTGTTACACCTCCCCATATTACTTAAAGAATTTTCCTTTTAAAGGAAAAATCTTTACTTCTAATCCCCATACTCTATTCCCTACTTGTCTTTTAACCTTCGCCCATACATCTTTTACTCTTCTCCCAGTGCTATGATCTGTCTATAACCTCCCCATATACTTCTTCTTCGTTTTTTTTTTTTTTTATTTTATTATATAATACTACGGTTAATCCAAGCAGTCCTTCTTTCCTTTTTTATTTCCCCAACATTTCATAGTTATCTACTACGTAATTCTTCATTTCTGGTTCTTTCTGGTTATCTGTATCAAATATACATATCATAAGAACAGCTCATAAATTCTGTGTCAAAAATTATGATCTTATACAATTCCTCATTCTCATAAATTCTGTGTCAAAAATTATGATCTTATACGATTCCTCATTCTTTCAAACCCCAGGACGTACAAAAACAATGTAGTTAGAAACAGTAAAGAAGTGGTGCGCACCAAATAAAGAACATGAAGAATGAATACACGACATGACCACATGGACATATTGTAAATGTACATTTAAGACATTCACCCTTTACCTCCCTTGCCAATAAAAAAATTTTTTGTAAAATAATTTTTTAAAACACCTTTAAGAAATATATTATTGTTCGTTATAAAACAATTTGGCATAAGTTTTCATGAACCTTTTATATTTCACATTGACATTGCCAACCACAATTCCGTTCCTCTTCCGTTATCTCACCTTTTACCATGAGCCCATGTTCATATTTTATGAACAACTTAAATATAATTAAAGCTGGTATTTCACAGCACCTATATCTTTCCCCCGTACAACCCATCCTGTTATTTTATAAATAAAGTGACGTGTGTGCAGACCCTGGATACGTCTATCCATTCGTGCATACACGTTCACCAACTATGGTTTCCCACTAGTTAATGAATGCATAGTTTCCCCTTACCTTGGACAAATTTGTTTTTATCAACTCTTTTCTTAACGAAAAACCTTTAGCAAAACCTCCTTCATTTGAAACTTAAATTTACTTAACTAACTTTACAAGCATTTAACTCAATATACCAAATCATTCATGTAATCAAAATAAAATGAACACAACCTCCAAATTAATCTAGAAGAAAAAAAACACATTTTAAAATGACATAACATGCATGTTATCAAATCAGAATAAAATATCCTATTCTACCTATCACTATTGGACACTTTTACGGACCAATAGTTCTTGTCAACTCAAATGCTATGAACACAATCACCCTACTCTAAACCAATTACTCAAACAATAACAATCATATTTCAAGACCAAATCAAGAAAACAAAATGAGGTATTACAACTTAGGCTCAATAAAACAACCAAACAACATCCCTCATTTTCTAGTAGTAACTCAAGCATAAAAACATTTCTTATATGACTCATAACTCATAAAACTTAGATTTCATAAACACCGTTTTCAACACAATTTTAACTCTCTTAAAATTACTACCAGCATTAGGCTCTCATAAATGACGCATATCCAGTATTTATATGACCGAGAAGACTAAACCTCCTATCTATATATCTGTTATTTACAGATCAATTATGAACATATCTGTTCTATCTAGATAAACAAATCAGTAATCCAGAATTATCTATTTATTATCTCTTAACAGCACATAGTATCCTGAATAAGCTCTTAAGTAAGCACTGTAACCTATATCCAACATTAACTCAATGTAGCCATCCTCTACTTATATTGTACTTGTGATCTGTCCTGTCTATTATTATTATAACTTGTTAACCCCTATCTTTAAACATTCACCCACTGTACTAATATCACAAGACCACTTTTTCCACCGTTTCGTATACTTCTTCTTGTTATCTACAGGTTTATCTATCTCTTACGTTTCCATTTCCTCAACAACTCTAAATTTCTCTGAATAAGTGCTAACTCTATATCAACATCTTCTTCTTCGTACAACCTACTAGCCTCTTCCATACTACTACTTGACTCTGACTTTTCATCCATTTCTTCTTCTTCGTCTGTATGTCTCTCTTTAGCTGCCGCTAATTTCTTCCGTTCAACATCCCACCTAATTTGTCGATCACTCTTTCTTAAGGATCTTTCTAGTATAGGTATATCGTCTCCGCTTGTTGAATCATCTCTAATTCTTCTCTGTCTTTTTACTTCTTTATCTCTTTGACTGTCCATTCTTCTTTTTGTTGCTTGTCTAGTATTTTTAAATGGAGCACCTGTGTCTTCTTCCATACTATCATAATGAGTTTCATTTGTCCCTTCTTCTTCCATTCTTTTCGGAATTGTCTGTTCTTGTTCTTCGTAACTTGGATTTGCTAACAACTGATTTTGTTCTGGTTCTTTTCTAAGATCTGGGGTTACTGTAGCTCTTCCAAGATCTGGAGTTATTGTAACAACTTGTTCATACCAAAAATTTTGCATCCGAATAACAATTATTATTATAATTATTATTTTCTATCTCATTTTCATCTCTTCTTAAGTGTTCAACATGTGCCCTTGCTATGTGTGCTGTGACCTGGTTCTTTATAACATACGATACATTACCCAGTTTTTCCAAAACGTAATAACCTGGAATCCAACGAGAATCAAACTTAGAGTTTCTTCTATGCTTTTTGTAATAAACTCTATCACCTACTTTAAACTCCTGTAATTTTGTATTTACATTTTTGTACTTTTTCTGTCTTTCCCTAGCTTTTATTATATTATTTCTTAATCTCATATGTGCTTTATGCATTTCTTGTATTATGACCTCTTGAAAATCTTCACCCATATATTTCCGTCTAGGTTTTAATAAATTATCTATAGGTAATATTGGTTCTCTCCCGTGTATTAAATAAAATGGCGAAAAACCCGTGCTCTCATTTTGATTTGTACGAATAGCGCTAAGAGCAGGTCCCAAAAATAGATCCCAATCTTTTTCATGTTCATCAATAATCTTTGCCACAATGTTGTATAACGTCTGATGTTGACGCTCGTTTTTTCGCATTTGACGAAGGTCTATAAAATGAGGTCTTTATATGTCTTATGTTTAAATCTTTTAATAACTTTTCGAATTTTTATTTACAAATTCTCTACCATTATCTGTAAGTATACTTTGTGGGCAACTAAACCTTGGTACGAACTCCTGTAAAAAAATATTAATGACAGTATCCGCGCTCTTATCTGGAATTGCATAAACCTCTGGCCAAAGACTGTAGATGTCTACTATATGAATTAAATATACATTTCCTGACAATGTTCTGGGGTGTGGACCTGATATGTCTAAACTAATCTTTTGCATTGGGAAGTGAGGAATATCTGTGTCCTGTAATGGAGACTTTATTGTTTTCATGTTCCTTAATCTGCACTTTTCACACGTATCTACATATTTGCATGCAGATTTAAATAAGTTTGGCCAATAATATTTACTTGTAAGTGCTTTCACTAGTTTGTCTCTACCGAGATGTCCATTTTCATCGTGATATGCTTTTAAAAGTTCATTTTCCAAATGCTTTGGAATATATTTCCTTAGTTGTTCGTTCTTTTCACACATATAATATAACTGTCCATCCTCTTGTAATAGCAAATAATTCCTTTTATATTTGTTATCTTCTGTTTCTCGTAACTTTTCCTTTATTTTGTATGATTCTTGGGTCCAAATCCTGCTCTTCTTTCATATTGAATTGTGCTAACTGTAGATCTTCTTCTCTATGTTCAGACTCTTGATCTGATGGTAAGCTATCAAATTCTCCCCCATTTATTATAGCAGAATCCAGAATATTTACCTGCCAATTCCTGTCGTCTATCTCTGGTTCGGCTGCCTCCACTTCTGTATCCTCTGATGACTGTGTATATGGAATTCTAGACAAAAGATCAGCGCATGTGTTTATCTTACCCGGTATGTACTCAATTTTCGCGTCGTACCCCTGAAGATTCAATGCCCATGTCTGTATTTTCCTGTTCTGCACTGGAGCTTCTAAAAAAGACTTTAAAGGCATGTGGTCAGTTCTAATAACAAAACTTGCGTTATGTAAATAGTAATTAAGTTTTTGAAGAGCGTAATGAATCGCGTAAGCCTCCTTCTCGATAGTACTCCATTTTTTTCTGTGATTTACTAAGCTTATGAGACAAAAAGTAGATAGGTCTTTCATTTTTAACCCCTGGTATTCCAGATTCTTTTCCTTCATATGGTTGTACTAAACATGCTCCTACTGCACTGTCTGAAGCATCTGTGTATAGTATTAACTGTTTGTTTAAGTCTGGATGCGTCAATAGTGGTACCAATGTTAAGCTGTTTTTTAAATAGTCGAAGGCTTTTTGACACTCATCATCCCACTTAAACCTGGCGTACTTGGCTGTTAAATTTGTAATTGGTTCAGCTATCCTTGAAAATGCCGGAATAAACCGTCTATAATACGCACACGTTCCTATAAAAGCACGTACTTCCTTAACGTTTGTTGGTGCAGGTAACTCTTTAATAATCTTTATTTTGTTCTGGTCTGGTTTTATACCCTCTCTATTTATAATATACCCTAAATATTTTGTTTCTGTTTTTAAAAATTGGCACTTACTAAGCTTCAACTTCACATCATGCTTTCTTAACCTGTCAAACACTAGTCTAATATGTTTCAAATGATCTTCTACATCTCCTTTGGTATAGACCAATATATCATCAATATAAGCAAGAGCGAACCTTTGCATACCCTCTAGAACTTCATTTATTAAGAGCATATAGTGTGAGGGGCGCTGTCTTGACTCCAAAAGGCATTCGTAAGAATTCGTACGAGCCCATGTGGGTACAAAAGGCACTTTTCCGTTGCGCGTCCTCTGACATCGGAATACACCAAAACCCTGACCTTGCGTCCAACGTTGTGAAATATGTAGAGCCATTAAGTAGCCCCAAAATGTCATCAATTACCGGCAGTGGGTATGCTACATTCTTGGTGATTTTGTTCAACGCCCTGTAGTCACAACAGAAACGACTCGAACCATCAGGCTTGGCCACGATGACCACCGGAGATGACCATTCTGACTTCGACCTTTTTATTATTCCTGCTTTCAGCATCTCCTCTATTGCCTTTTCCATTATTTCTCTGTTTCTTAATGGAGTTCTGTATGGTTTTAGACTAATTGGTGGATGATCTCCCGTGTCTATCTCCATCGTAACCGTCCGCGTCTTACCCAATTCCAAATCATTAACCGCAAACACATCTTGATTTTGCTTTATAAACTGTTCTAACACTTCCTTATTTTCTGGCGAAGCTTTTAACTGTGACAGCAATTCTTGTTCCCTTGTTATTTTGTCTAGTGAATGTATATGTACTTTATTTTCTCCGAATGGATGGATCAATTCATTCATTCTGATTTTCCCTCTTCTTCCGCATCCGCGTCTGTCACTTCTCCTTTCACTAGAAGTTTCCAAATAACTTGTTCCCAACACTTCTGTTCTATTCGTTGCCAATATTTCACTAATGTTATGATCTAACTTTGCTATCACACATCCTCTGTATAACTTGATTTCTCTCCCTGTGTTGTTGATAATCATTACTGGAAAGGTTAAGTGTTTATCCAACTTCATTACTCCATCTGGAACCTCCAAACCAGGCTCATCAATTATTTCTTCTTGTAACTCAGTGATTCTGACTGTGTTTCCTTCCACATAATATGGGTTTCTCTTCAGCTTCGCTTGTATTAAATTAACCGACTGTGGTTTTAATGTCGTTGTCATTTTGACCCTAACTAGTGCTGCTATATGCATATCCTCTTCCATATCTATATATACGTCTCTAAATTTTAACTTATGTAAATCATAAAAAAGTCTTATCCCATTCTTTATCAAAAAATCTCTTCCTATCAACATATTTCTATTTAAACCCCTCACTACATGAAAAAGGTGTCTTATGTTGATCCCTCCTAATTTAAAATTGATCATTGTTTGTCCAACTACTTGTAAATTCTGTCCAGTAACAGAGTGTAAATTATTACTACACTTAAATACTCTACAATTTCTTACTATTTTGTATAAAAAACTTTCTTTTACTACACTAACTTGAGCTCCTGAGTCTATTAATGTACGAACTCTATACTTCCCTATTTCTAATATACACGAGCTATAATCTGTTTTTTCTTCTATAAATTTCTTGACTTCATCCATTTGAAAATATTCTCTGTTCGATCTATTATACTTGTTATTAACATACTCTCTAATACTTGGGACCCTATTATTTACCCTCCTATCATAGGTCCTGTCTAATAGGTAGGGCGCCGATTTACCTGTGTTCTTGTACCTGTAAAATTCCTGTGTCCATCAACAACATTCCCAGTCACCCTATTATTATCATATCTACCCTGTGTATTCGACTGGACACGCCTGTTATTACAAAAACGAGAAACATGTCCCCGTTGACCACAAACCCAACAGACAATGTTTGTGTTATTTGTGTTTCTTACTGCCTCACTTGTAGGGTATCTCACATTTCTTCTTTCAACATAATCGCTCCTATTTCTACCTTGTAAGGTTTGTATACCGCCTCTCCTATTCCATCCGAATCTTGTTTGTCCTATCTCCATGGGTTCCTCAATTCTGTCGTCTCTATTACTTCCCACTTCTCGTCCTGTTCTTAATCTAAACCTTCGTCTCAAATTTTCCTCTTGCACCGCAATATCCACCGCTTGTGATAACCTCTCAGGGTTATCCCTCATCAGCTTAAGTTTCAAACCATCAGATTTGATGCCATCCACAAAAATCCCTACCAACATCCTTTCCACCTCCTCCCCTCGCACATTCTGTCCTAAGAATGCCTCTTCAGCCAGGTTAATCAACCTATCGCTAAACAACTGCACCGTTTCTCCGTTATTTTGTTTAGCCTGCCTCAACACCGAAAATGCATGTTGCGGATCCGTAATTTCTGCATATTTTCTTGCTAGGTCCTCTTTGAATTGTTCCCATGTCTCATCTACCCTAGCCTCTAATTTTCTTCTTATATGATCTGAGACCGGTTCTGTTGCCGTCTGATACGATAGTCTCATTTTCTCTTCATCTGTTGCCGAGATCAAATAGGCATATTTTTCTATAGAGGTGACCCACTTCTTATAGTCCTTAGCCTGTCCACTAAATTTCACAATTTCTGTTGCCATCCCCTGTTGTTTGACCACCATATTAAGTCGGCCTACTGCTGTTCCTACGCCTGTCAGAACTTGTGCTAAGGTGTCCTGTTCCGCCATGCTGAAAAAAAATAGCAAAACAAAGCAAGCAACCAATCACACAATTATAATTTCCCAAATCCCAACCAGCACAATTCAGTTGGTTATAATATTGTAAGATGTTACATTAATCAGAAGAAGCACCAACGATGTCCTGTCTGAGCATAGGAATAATGAACCCTGTCCTCGAAAAAAAAACTCAAACTGGTGGCAATCAGAAGAAGGTTCCTTGTAGATAATGTTCTGTACTCCACTCTAATAAATGAATTCGGAACCTCACGGGAGACCTCGAAATATACAACTCTGATTCTATTTCTAAATTACTCTGTTACCTTCAGTTCAGTTCAAGCAACCAGATCCCGCATTAGGTGAAACTCAGTCTCAGAGTTCAGGTGGTGGAGTTCAGATACCATTTCTCCTCCCTCAGGTACTTTCGTCCTTCTCATGGGCTGCCAGAAAATTCTTCAACCCCTGGTTGGGTCACATCTCATGGGCTGCCGGAAAATCTTCAACCCCTGGTTGGGTCCCTTCCTTGATTCTCAGGTGGGTACTTCAACGTCGTTTGGAATGGGTCATAGGATTAACGTGGCCCAAGGATGGATCAGGTGTGTTTGGGTCATAGGAATGACAAGGCCCAAGGATGGATCAGGTGTTTGGGTCGTAGGATCAACAAGGCCCAGAAATGGATCAGGATCAGCCAAGGCCCAACGATAATGGCGTGTCTTAAGAACTTATGGCCCGATCAACGATCATGCTGTCCTGACAACTCCTGATTAGCTCTTTAACTTTGAGGAACTTAAATTGCTGGTTTGCCCAAACTTTCAGGACAGGATCACTCCTGGTCAATCAAAATGATGTAAGGCAGCGGCTTTGATGGCTCTTGCTAACAGTCAACCTGCAGAAGGGCGGCCATACAAACTTTCTTCACCGTGACCTCTGCAAAACGGCTGGTACAACAAACTTCTTATCTGAAGTCTTAAAAAAGACTTACAAAGGACCACTCCTGGGCGAGCTTTTGGCCTTTGTATTCAGATATTATTACTATCTCGTCTTATAACTTGCTGGCCATCTTTTGGTGCGGCTGTTACCAGGTTCAATAGTTGTTTTTTCACGTGCCGCTTGAATCTTTCCGCGACGACGTTATTCAACTCCGACTTTGCATAGTTTTATCTTTCTCATTCTCAGGTTCGCATCCTGGTCGAGCGGCTCCATTTCGCCTCTTATAACAGTGTGTAATATAAGACGAAGGCCGGTCGTTTGTTTGTTGATAAAACGTTTATTGGCTTAATATAACCAAGCTTCGATGTACACCTCCATTCGCTACTCAAGCTGGGTTCTAACTGCCCATACCAACCCAATACGTCACGATTGAGCATCTCCCCCCCCCTTTCAGTCTCAATGCTCAATCGTGCTGTATCGGAGTTTTCCAATAGACCCCAATTATACCTACACTGTTACAATACATACAGACAGGCAGACAGACATACATACAGACAGGTAGACAGACATACATACAGACAGGTAGACAGACATACATACAGACAGGTAGACAGACATGCATACAGACAGGTAGACAGACATACATACAGACAGGTAGACAGACATACATACAGACAGGTAGACAGACATACATACAGACAGGTAGACAGACATACATACAGACAGGTAGACAGACATACATACAGACAGGTAGACAGACATACATACAGACAGGTAGACAGACATACATACAGACAGGTAGACAGACGGAAAGTCGGATGGATGGATAAAAGAATCGGTGGACAAATTGATCGAACGACCGACATCCAAAAAAACAGACATACTGACAAGCAGACATACAGACATATAGACACACACACACACACACACACACACACACACACATATATATATATATATATATATATAATGAAAATTGAAGGGAACATTTTTTTTAACCAAGTGGATAATTTTAAATACCTAGGGGCATTTATACCATCAAACGGAAAGTGCACAACGGAGATTAAGAATACAACAGGGCAAGCAGCAGATGCATTTCAGAAAATGAAAAGTACCTTATGCAATAAGTGGTGGATAATGTAAGTGATAAATACTCCGCCGCGGAGCAAACACGGCATGGGGGTTTCTGATCATCAGAAGTAGTCCCTTCCCCGAATGTTTCGGCCAATTTACATTTACCTACTTAACATCCTCTAGGAACTGTCCCGTCTGGGTCATGACTCCGGGCGTCTTTCCTCTGCCGTGCGAGACGTTAGGTTGATTTCGCTGTCCTTGTTGTTTGTGCTTGTCCTTTAGCTGTGAACATGTCCACTCTCAAGTCTCACCTTCCTCAGCGAGGAGAGCCTGTGCAGTCAGTGCTTGTGCCCACACACTACCTTAGCACCTGTGGTCGTAGGGAGCCAGCTTCTTCCCCAGCCATTGTCTCTATCGCCTCCATTCGTATGTTCCTTCTTCGTGACCCGTTCAAGGCGCCGCACTCTACTAGAAAGCCGGTTCTGACGGAAGACGACTACAGCCCTAGAATGTAGGTTGGACTTCGGCCGACATTTGAATGATCGGACGACTGTTTCCCCAACCGAACAGTCCTGTACTTAGATGCACCTCCCTTGCTCGGAGGGAAGTCTATGGAGTCGGCACGAGACAGTGCAAGTTCTTGCTCTTAGTTGAGAAATTGTTAATCTCTCTGCAGTTACCGCTTTAACCATACTAGTTGTGAGACTTGTTTCAATCCACGTTTCTGCAATTCCACAGATAACACGAAGCCTTTTCGGCTGCCTCACCCAGTTGTTTTTCTGCTCGAGTTCTCGCTTGTCCATTTATGCCCATTTGCTTTAACACGTCATACACGGAGTGGGAGACTAGACCTCCTGCGCCTATATCGACGGTAAATAGCCTGACAGTGTACCCTTCCAGTCTCAGACTAGCGACCATGTCAACGTACGTCTCTACCTTGTAGGTGTGCTGATCCTCCATATTTGATTCGTATGGGACTGTCAGCTCAATCAGCGTTAGCTGCTTGGCCGACGAGGAGTGAAGTACGATGTCAGGTCGCAAGCCAAAGTTTCGGATCACCTCAGGGTACTCCCAACGACCCTTTATATCCATGGTCAGTTCCCAGTCACCCGAGCCATCGAAAAAAAGTCGCTTAAAATTCGACAGGGTCGAATTCATTGCACCGGGTGTTTATCCCATATAGCCCAGAGAATGGTGTATATAGTGCAGGAAAACAGGTTGATCACCACGGCTTGGAGAGAATGGTGTATATAGTGCAGGAAAACAGATTGATCACCACGGCTTGGAGAGAATGGTGTATATAGTGCAGGAAAACAGATTGATCACCACGGCTTGGAGAGAATGGTGTATATAGTGCAGGAAAACAGATTGATCACCACGGCTTGGAGAGAATGGTGTATATAGTGCAGGAAAACAGATTGATCACCACGGCTTGGAGAGAATGGTGTATATAGTGCAGGAAAACAGGTTGATCACCACGGCTTGGAGAGAATGGTGTATATAGTGCAGGAAAACAGATTGATCACCACGGCTTGGAGAGAATGGTGTATATAGTGCAGGAAAACAGATTGATCACCACGGCTTGGAGAGAATGGTGTATATAGTGCAGGAAAACAGATTGATCACCACGGCTTGGAGAGAATGGTGTATATAGTGCAGGAAAACAGATTGATCACCACGGCTTGGAGAGAATGGTGTATATAGTGCAGGAAAACAGATTGATCACCACGGCTTGGAGAGAATGGTGTATATAGTGCAGGAAAACAGATTGATCACCACGGCTTGGAGAGAATGGTGTATATAGTGCAGGAAAACAGATTGATCACCACGGCTTGGAGAGAATGGTGTATACAGTGCAGGAAAACAGATTGATCACCACGGCTTGGAGAGAATGGTGTATATAGTGCAGGAAAACAGATTGATCACCACGGCTTGGAAGAGAATGGTGTATACAGTGCAGGAAAACAGATTGATCACCACGGCTTGGAGAGAATGGTGTATACAGTGCAGGAAAACAGATTGATCACCACGGCTTGGAGAGAATGGTGTATACAGTGCAGGAAAACAGATTGATCACCACGGCTTGGAGAGAATGGTGTTTATAGTGCAGGAAAACAGATTGATCACCACGGCTTGGAGAGAATGGTGTATACAGTGCAGGAAAACAGATTGATCACCACGGCTTGGAGAGAATGGTGTATATAGTGCAGGAAAACAGGTTGATCACCACGGCTTGGAGAGAATGGTGTATACAGTGCAGGAAAACAGATTGATCACCACGGCTTGGAGAGAATGGTGTATATAGTGCAGGAAAACAGATTGATCACCACGACTTGGAGAGAATGGTGTATATAGTGCAGGAAAACAGATTGATCACCACGGCTTGGAGAGAAGGATGCTGCAGGGAGTGACCAGAGGTTCTGAATGACAAGAATCTGAAGACAGAGCACGTATAGGAACATTCCGACTTATTGATGTCAGTTCTTGTCTCAAATCAACAACTCAAGAGGTCAGGGGTCGTGTTGTTATATCATTAGATATTCATTGTTTCCTGTAATGATCTCCTTTCCTACTCCAATAATGAAACCTGTATCCCCTGCACACAAAACCTCTCAGACTCAACTGCCACTAACTGACACGAAATCGATTATTGATCCTGTTAGTTTGAGCCCGCTACACTGTAGATCACATAAATGGGCCCGCTAACCTAAAGATCACATAACTGGGCTCTCTACATTGTAAATCACATAACAAGGCCCGCTACACTGCAGACTATATTACTGGGCCCGCTACACTGTAGTTCTCATAACTGAGCCCGATACACTGTAGATCACATAACTCATAACTGGGCCTGCTACACTGTAGATCACATAACTTGGCCTGCTACACTGTAGATCACATAACTGGACACGCTACACTGTAGATCACATCCATCCATCCATCCATCATGTGCCATGTCGGTAAGCGTGGGCGGTCATATTTTGCCATCTCACTTGATCACCAGAGTCGTGGATCAGCTCCGTGTTTCTGTCTCGACCATGCCACGTGGCCAAGCCATCCAGGTATTTGCTTCTAGGTCTTCCTCTTGGTCTGTTCCCTTCGATCTTACCAGTTGTCAACAAGTTCTCCAAACATTTCTTCTCATAACATGCCCAAAACATTGTGACTGTCTACGTCTAATGTCTCTAATCAGTTTAAGATCTTTGTTTGTTTCTTGAAGGACTTGTTCATTGGTCTTTCTGGCTGTCCATGGTATTCTTGGCATTATCCTCAGAAACCAAATTTCTACAGCCATCAGATGTTTTTTCAGCTTGACTGCTCATTGTCCAAGCTTCACATACATATAAAAGTACAGGTTCTATGTAGCATCTCAACACTCTTTTTCTCGTTTTAATTGACATCTTTTTATTGGTCAGTATGTTTTTCGTCTTGCTAAAGGCTACCTTTGCCATAGCGATTCTTGTTCTAATCTCTTCATGGCATCTCCCATCAGATGTTATTATTGTTCCGAGATAATTGTACCTATTCACTTGTTGAAGAATATTCCTATTTACTTGTATATTACACCGTGGTATTTCGTTCTTCCTAGTGACGACAATAATCTGTGTCTTTTTACAATTTAATTCTAACCCTCGTTGTTCACTATGTGTAACAACTGCATCTACTAAATTTTGCAGGTCCTGTTCATTGTCTGCAATCAAGACTGTATCATCTACATATCTAATATTATCGATACATCGTACCCCAATGTTGATTCCTTCCATATCTTCAATATTTCTGACAATACTTTCATTGTACAGGGAAAACAGATCTGGATACATTACACATCCCTGTCTCACACCTCTCTTAATAGGCTGATATTGCCCTACTTCATTATCAACTCTTATGGCAGCTTGTTGTTTTTTTTTTCCAA
>JACEFZ010024816.1:0-28496 GCA_014155875.1 Cepaea nemoralis
TTCAAAAAGTAAAAAACCCCAATTACCGGGGTTTTTGGGAAAAAACCCCCTTGCCCCGTTCCCAGCCCGTCGGTGGGGAAAAATTAGACCCTTTAAAGCGCCCAAAATTCATCATTACTGGCAGTGGGTACGCTACATTCTTATGATTTTGTTCAACCCCCTGTAGTCGCGAAACGACCGAACCATCAGGTTTGGCCACGATGACGACCGAATCCCACCTGCTTAAATCTGTTATTTCCCGCTTTCAGCATATCTTCTATTGCCTTTTCCAAAATTTTCCCTCTATTTTTTAAATGATTTCTTAGGGTTTTAACTATTGGTGGAGGGTCTCCCGTACTTTTTCCCTTGTAACTTTTTGTTTTTTTCCCCAATTCCAATCTTTAAATTGCAAATACACCCTGATTTTGCTTTATAATTTGTTCTAATTTTCCTTATTTTCTGGCGGAGCTTTTAACTGGGGCCAAAAATTTTTGTTCCCTTGTCACTTTGTCTAGTGAATGTATTTGGGCTGTATTTCTTCGGGAGGGAGGATCAATTCATCCATTTGTACTTTCCCCCCTCTTTTCCCGCTCGCGTTGTTATTACTCTTTCATTAAAGTTTCTGAATATTTTCTCGACTTTTTCTCCTATCCGTTGCCAATTGACTTTAAAATTTTTATGTTCTAGTTTGGCTTTTCACATCCTCTGTATATTTCTCTACCTGTGTTGTTATAATCATCACTGGAAAGGTTAGTATTTATCCAATGCTAAAATTCCATCCGAATTTCCAAACCAGGCTCATCATTACTTCCTCTTGCAACTCGTGATTCTGACTGTGTTTCCTCCCACATAATATGGTTTCTCTCCTTTCTTGTATCAAATTAACCGACTTGGTTTTAATTTCGTGGACATTAAATTTAACTATGCTGATTTTTGGGATTTTCTTCCATACCCAAGACGTCCCTTTAAATTTTAATTTTGTAATCAAAGAAAATCTTACTCCTTTTTTTATTAAAAAATCTCTTCCTATCCATGTTTCTTTAAATTTTACTACCCAAAAAAATGTCTTACGTTGATCCCTCCTAATTTTAAAATTTTACATTGTTTTTTCCAATTACTTGTAAATTCTTTCCTGTAACCGATGAAGATTTTTATGACTCTTAAAAATTTTTACAATTTTCATTATTTTATATAAAACCTTTCTTTAATTACCTAACCAGCTCCTGAATCATTAAAGCCGAAAATCTATATTTTCCTATTCTATTTTACACGAAATATGATTGTTGTCTTCACTGTAAACTGTTTGATTTCATAATTGAGAGCACTCTCTACTCGTCTTGTTAATCGTTATTAAAAATTCTTTACCTCTTGGGACCTTGTTATTTTCCCTCCTACCCTGGTCCATTTTAGTAGTAGGGTGGCGGTTTTTCTGCGTTCTTGTACCTGTAAAATTCTGTGTCTATCTTCCACATCCTATTAAACCCTGCTTTTTCCCCTTTCTACTTTGTATATTCGACTGGACACCCTTTTTTTTTCCACAAAACAGACCATGTCCGCGTTGACCACAAACCAACAGACTATATTTGTGTTGTTTGTTCACCTACTGTCTCACTTGTGGGATCCTCTTTTGTTTTTTTCATCATAAGCATTTCTATTAGTACCTTGCAACGTCTGTATACCCCCTCTCCTACCCCATCCAAACCTTGTTTTCCTATTTCCATGGGCTTTTCAATCTATCTTCTCGACTAATTCCTATTTCTCGTCCTGTTCTAAATCAAAATCTACGTCTAAAATTTTCTTCTTGTACCGCGATATCTACCGCTTGTGATAACCTCATCACGTAAACTTTAACATCGGATTTTTGCCATCTACAAAAATTTCCGACTAACATTCTCCACCTCTTCTCCTCGTGCATTCTGTCCAAGAAAGCCTCTTCAGCCAGTTAAACAAACCTTCGCTGAACAAATTTTACCTCTCTCCGTTGTTTTGTTAGCCTTCTCAACACCGAAAAGCATTTTGGACCCTTTTTCCGTCAGTGCTAGGGCTTCCTTAAAAGTTCCCATGTCTATCTACTCTAGCCCCTAACCTTTTTTGTCCGAAACCGGTTCTTTGCCCCCTGATACGCGTCTCATTGTTTTTATCTGGCCGGAACCAAAAACCATATTTTTTATGGATATCCATTTCTTAAACTCTCTGGCCTGTCATAAACTTAAAAATTTCGGCCATTCCCTGTTTTTTTATTACCGTATAAGTCCTACCGCGTTCCTACCCCCGTCAAAACTTGTGCCAAAGGGGTCTTGTTCCGCCATGCTGAAATATACTTATACAACCAAGCAACAATTTTACATTTGTAACTTGAATTTAAGAAATACAAACCATATACACCAATAACAGTTCGACAGCTAATAAGTTTACAGATTACCCTACTCTCGTTTCCTGATCCAAGCAAGACGTATTCTTCTAGATTCGCCGTCAGGTTAAACTCAAAGGCTGTATTAGTTGAAACCAACCGCGCAGTTTCAGGTAGTTCCTTCTTCTAAGTTAGTTTCTCTTTTTGGGGATGCCTCAGTACAGTACTTCAACCCTTGGTTGGTCCCTTCTGAGATGGAGTACATCAAATCGACGTCTTGAGAACGACTCACACGAAACAGAGCCCAAAAGAATTAGCGAGCGGCTCTTATTTGCAGCGAGCCCCGAGATAGTCTGAGTACTTCAAAAAACATGGGCCAATCAATGAAGGAACGAGACATTTAGCTGCTGTCCTGATTGTCTTTAAACAACGTTCCTTTTCTATCACGACTCAGTTGCCAGTGAGCTCCAAAACAAACTCATTAACGTTGTCCGAATTTATTAGTATTCTGGAAAAATTTTGAATAAATCTTAAAGTTTATTATTACTTTCTGCAATTTTGCTTTGAGGCGAGGCTGAACTTGATTGTGCTATTGAAAAATTCTTGTTCACCTGAGACAACGATCAGACTGGATTGACCTTCAGCAAAACTCCTGCTCGTTCAAGACAACGATTAACTGGCTTGACCTTCAGCAAAACTCCCGCTCGCTCGAGACAACGATTAAACTGGCCTGACCTTCAGCAACATTCCTGACACTTTCCCCTAGATGATGGACAAGAGGGGCCACCAGGATGGTGTTTACAGTTGATGTCCGCCATTTGATGACAATCGCAGGCGCTGCAACCCGTTAGAGCAAGTTGGTTTTCCCTTCTTCTCCTGACGCCAATTAATTTTGATAGCAAGTCCTTGAAAAGACTTACAGACAAACCACCCCTGGCCGGGCTTTTGGTTGCTGTATTTCTCACAGATAACTTTTTGCCATTTTTCCAACTGCGCTTTGTTATGTTCAATACTTGTTTAGAACCGTGCTGCAATACTGTCTCTGGCGATCGACCAAACGGACCAAAATCTTCATACTTTTTGAGCTACTTCGACTATTTTACAGTAGACATCTTTTTGAGATTCCGCGTGTTATACAGTAGACAGCATTTTGATACTCCGCGATGTTATACGTAACAGCATTTTGAGACCCCCGCGTTGTCCCAGGCTCGAATCCGTTCGTGGGCACCAACTTTCGTCTATAACGGAGTGAGACTAAAAAGGACTGTTGTTTTGTAAAAACAAGGTTTTTTTCCATTTGATGACAACTTCTACAAACATGGCGTCCTTTCAGTTCCAGGCCGGGATCTTGACTGCCCCGTGACAACCCACTACGTCACGACTTGAGCATCTCTCCTCCCATTCTCCCCCGATGCTCAATCGTGCCACAGCCTTTTCCCACCTAACACTAATACCCTACTTCTGTTACACATTCACTCACATATCCTCCACTCACAGCTCCCTCCTACACATCCACAACCCATCCCCCATCCAAACTTAAACATCTTCCACCCAGACTCCACCCCCACCCCGAACAATCCACAATACATCAAACCACTCACTCATGCCCCACCAACACATCCATCCCCAAAACATACAAATCAGACGTTTCATCTTCACCAACACAATACACAGCATTCAACACAAAACTCTCATACAAGACAAGAGACAGGGAGGTATCGCACTACAGGACATCAACACAAAAATACTGTCACTTAGAATCAGTCACATAGGTAAAATCATCAGACACCCAGAACAGAACAGACTAGCACTATACTACATAGGCCACAACATCAAACATCTCACACCCATTAACAATGCAACTGCACACTACCAAGGAAAACTGCCAACATTCTATCAGACATGCTTACAGGCAATACAAGGACATGAACAGTTATTACAGTAAACAACACACAAAATATACAAACATCTAGTTAGAGAACAAGCACCATCACTAAAACTTAGGATTAAAAGAGGACACAAATACTCCATGACTGACTTCACATGCACCTTTTCAAACCTACACAACAACCACATAACTCCAAAAGCTAGGGAAATAACATATAGACTGTTATACAGTATGACCCCCACAACACAGGTAGAAGCATACATATCCAAACAATGTCAATTATGCAGAAACAACACAACAGAGACAGAGGAACACATTTATTATACATGTGCAACAATTACTGCCACACGCGCAACACTCCAACACCTCATACAAACGCTCACAGGCAAACAAACCGACATATATAAAGCAATTTTTCTCAATACTATACCAAAGACAGCTAAGGACATACACACAAAACTACTTGTAGCACTTTCTTACTACAGACAACTTATATGGACCTGCAGAAACTTTGCCAGATACAAACACCACACATACAACACACACTTAATTTCCTTTATGTACACACACAAAATATCACAACTATTTCCATAGTAAATCATATGTATTCTTCCTTATTGTATTACAAATTTGGTGTACATGAGTGCGAGAAAGAAAGAAGAAACTGTGAGTGAATGGTGAGTGAATGATTAAAAAAGATTACATATGGTCAAATGACCAATGAAAAATCCCTTATGTAAAGAATAGTGGAAGTATAAATGCTTGTTTTATTTGCTCCAAAATGATGGTTTCAACCCTTATAGAAAAGGGGAAAAAGAAAAAAGGAGAAAAGAAAATCAACTCCTTCCATCCCAAATTACTACTTATAGAATGTTTGCTTTAAATGCACTACCACCACTACTAAGATTATCACTTTAGTAAATACAATCACATATCTATTATATTATTATTATTATTATTATTATTATTATTATTATTATTATTATTTTTAAAAATTAATTTTACTATTATTATTATCATTATTATTATCACTATCTTTATCTTACCCTTATTATCCTTAGTATCATTAATTTTATAAGCATTTATGATATCATCATTATTCAATTTACAACTTCATCTCCCATGTTCCCCCCTTTGCTTAAGGTTTGTTGCTTTTGCTACTACCCCCACTAATTGTTTCAAACATTTGTTCTGCCTGTACCATCATTAGAGTGGTCATGAGGGCATTGGTGGAGTGAAACCAATTGGTGGAGGTGTAGCGAGGGAAACAAAAATGTAAAGACTTCCCCTTTTCCTTGTATTCAGTACTTACCTTATTATCCTTAGTATCATTAGTTTTATAAGTAATACTGATACCATCAGTAGTAATTTAAAACTTCATCTCCCCTGTGCCCCCCTCCACCCCCCTTAGCTTATGGTTTGTTGCTTTTGCTACTCCCGCACTGGTTGTTTCAAACATTTACCCTGCCTGTACCATCATTATGGTGGTCATGAGGGCATTGGTGGAGTGGAACCAATTGGTTGGAGGGTAGCGAGAGAAACAAAAATGTAAAGATTTCCCCCTTTTCTTTGTATTCAGTATTTATCTTATTATCCTTAGTATCATTAACTTTATACGTATTATGGATATCATCATCATTATTTTACAACTTCATCTCCCCTGTGCCCCCTTTGCTTATGGTTTGTTGCCTTTGCTGCTACCCCCACTGGTTGGTTCAAACAAATTTGTCCTGCCTATACCATCATTACAGAGCGGCAATGAGGGCTTGGCGGAGTAGGACCAATTAGTTGGAATGTAGTGAGGGAAACAAAAATGTAAAGATCTCCGCTTTCCTTTGTATTCAGTATTTACCTTATTATCCTTAGCATCATTAATTTTATAAGTATTATGGATATCATCATTATTATTTTACAACTTCATCTGCCCTGTGCTTATGGTTTATTGCCTTTGCTACTATCCCCACTGGTTGGTTCAAACATTTGCCCTGTCTGTACCATCATTAGGGTGGTCATGAGGGCATTGGTGGAGTGGAACCAATTGGTGGGAGTGTAGCGAGGGGAAACAAAGATGTAAAGATTTCCCCCTTCTCTTTGTCACCCCCTTTGAATCATGTGAGTGAGTGTTGAATGAATGAATACAAAATCACATATGGTTACCAAACCAATGATACTGTAAATACATGTGTTAATACAAATGCTTGGTTAATTTTTATGTAAAAAAAGAAAAGAAAGAGAGAGCAAAAGGGGAAAAAAAATGAATAAACCCTTACAGTTAGGAAATAAAAACAAGGAGGAAAAAACAACCAACTACTTTACTCCAACTATTATTAAAAACTGCATTTTGCATTTGTATGTACCTGCTATGCTATGTTAACACCATTCCAAAGAAAATCTTCCTAGCAAATGGAATCACATGTTGTAAAAATGTTATCATTTTCATAACTAAAATTACCATTGATGTTTGTTATATTTTCTGTTATTAACCTCAGTATGTTTCTTACTTGTCATCATTATTATTGCTATCATTAGTAATAAACAAAACAAAAAACCTTTTCCCATGTGCCTCCCTCCCCCACACCCAATCGCTCATGGTTGTTGTTGCCTTTGCTGATACACACACCGGTTTGGTTCAAATATTTATCCGGCCTTTACCATCATTGCCCAGGGAGTGGGGAAGAGGGCATTAGTGGAGTGGAACCAATTGGTGAGAGGGTTGCAAGGGAAACAAAAATGTAAAGATTTCCCCCTTTCTTTGCTACCCCCCCCTCCCATTCACATGTTAATGTGTTTAAGGAATGGAATATGCTAATGGATAAGTTTCCTATGTTGTAGACACAAAATATCACAGATATCTCCTGAGTAAACACAAGTACTCTTCTTTATGATTTTAAAATTTAGTACACATAAGTGCGAGAAAGAAACAAGAAAATGTGAGTGATTATTGAATGAATGAATACAAAACCACATATGTTTACCAAACCAATGAGATTGTAAAAATTTGTGCAAATACAAATGCTTATTTTACTTTGTAATTTAAAAAAAAAAAAAAAAAAAGAGGAAAGGGAAATAATGAATGAACCCTTACAAATAAGACCAACAATTTTTTTAAAATAAATAAGCAGGGAGAAAAAGATAACCAACTCCTTTTACTTCTACTATTATTGAACATTGCAGGTTGCAAATTGTATGTACCTGCTATGCTATGCAAACACCATTCCAAAGAAAATCATTCCAGCAAATGGAATCACAGTTTTGAAAAATGTGATCATTACCATAACTATTCTTACTGTTATCACCCTTAGTAGTTTAAATTTTTGTCATCATTATCATTGATGTATTTGGTTTTATTTGCATTATTATTGTTGTTTACCTTACCTTGCCCCCCTTCCCTTGCTCATGGTTTGTTGTTGCCTTTGCTGATACAATCACCACTTGGTTCCAATAATTATCCTGCCTTTACCATCATTACCAGAGAGTGGTGATGAGGGCATTGGTGTGGTTGGTCCAATAGGTGAGATTTTGACAAGGGAAACAAAAATGGGAAGTTTTCCTATCTACCCCCTTCACATGTAAATATGTAAAATGAATGGAATATGCACACGACACATACACGCCGACATGCAACGCTCCGTAAATACACCCACACAAATACTAAATACACAAAATGCATGTAACAACACAAACATTATAAATGAAACCACTACCCTTTCTGCCCTGTAAACCCGGATACTGTCACACCTCCCATTCCCACCACCTTGATACTGTTTGTTTTGTTTTGATTCTGCCGCCGCCATCGCCGATTGTTTCAAACATTTTATACTGCCAGTTTCATCATTACGAGTGGTGGTGATGGCATTGGAGGTTTTGGAGCCGACTGGAGAGTGAGGCGGCAGGGGAAATAATATCGGTGAACCATCATCATGCTGTTTGTTTTTGTAAGGCTTTACCCCACAACAAATTCAATGTAGAAATGTTCCAATGTATAAAATGTTTGTAATTTTTGCGCATATGTCACCTACGCGTCCACATGCAACGCTCTGTAAAAACACAAACAATACACTTCGCAACGATTTAAACACTGAATAAAAGTTTTAAAAAAAAAGCAATCCGAAGTCTGGATACTCGAGGCATCTCGAGTGATGGAATAAATCATTTTTCAAGTCTGTCATGTTGACTTCGGTCTACTTATCGTAGGTGTCGATATCTACATGAGTGGGGTTCGATATCAACATGCTCGATCACCAACCACCGCCACCGTGGTGCCCCGGTTCGGTTCGGTTTCGCCCCGGTTTGCGCCGGTTCGGTTTGCGCCGACGTCCGGTTCGCGCCGCTTCGCAACCCGTCCGCCCGCCCGCCACCCGCCTGCCCTCGGGACCGGAAGTCAATCGGAAGTAGTAATCCGGTTGCAGTCAGCCGGACAACCGGACGTACCCAAGATAATACCTGCCAAAAATTCAAAAATGAGGTCCGTTTTCAATCTGGAGCTATACCCTTCTTATTGTAAAAATTGACGTCATCTATGACGTATTGCTCCAGATTTCATCATCTATTACCCCATACGTTACTACTGACATGCCCCACCATAACATCTCTCCACCCACACACACTTACCCACAAACATACCGAACACACTTCTTCCACTCACACACCTCCAACCCTCCAGCCATAGAAGGGAATGATTCCATGAAATTGGTCGAGAGGAACACCACAGATATACACTCTTTCCTGGCCCCTGGGGAACGCATCTATACACTCATTTTAACAAGCCCGGGCCTGTATAACGAATAATTGCTAGACTACTCTGTACACTTTATATTGCGTGTAACAACGCACTCACCCACCTACACAAGTCAGACAGAAGAATTGTATTTATTTATGGTTGTACTGCTTTTGTTGGAGTGAGCACGTGTCTGTACTTATTTATGCCTCTACTGCTTCTGTTGGAGTGTGCACATTGAGCAACTGTATTGATTTATGCCTCTACTACTTCCCTAACCCTAACCCTAACCCTAAAGGCGTTAGCCCAAGGTCTCTTGGAAGGGAAGTTAAAAAAACATGGGAGGTACAGATACCTCCCGTGCAACTCCGACACAAACAATTTCCGACGGAAAGGTCGCCATGTGCGATTCCTTCTCGATGGCGACCTTCAACGCTGGAGGCGTCAGCGGCTCGCAAACAGCCGCCAGGAAATTTACTAGGCGCAGGGGCGGGGGAGGTAGGTCGAAGAGAAGCAGTGCTTGCAACAAACGCAATACAGGCGGCCATCGTGGAATCAGGAGAAAGAGCAGCCGAAAGTAAAGCGCTCAGCCAATTTGAACTGATAAATTGAATATTTTTACTTTTTTTTAAGGCCCTTTTTAGGGCCACCTCAATATTCAACCTTTGTTGGTTTTTATACAAGTTCAATTTTTATTATATGTTTGTAAAATGTAAACCCTAACTCTAACCCTAACCCTAAACCTACCCTTACCCCTACCCTTACCCCTAACCCTAACCCTAACCCTAGCCCTAACCCAAACCCTAACCCTAACCCTTTACTCGCATAAGAAACAAGACAGTCCACATTATTTAGGTGTGTCGTGAGAAGGAGAAGTCTGGAGTATATCGTCAACACGAGAAAAATCAAGAAATCCACACTGAACGGACTAGAAGTAAAAAGAAAGAAAGAAAGAAAGAAAGAAAGATAAATCGCCAGACATGTCAGCGGTACACCCGAGACCTTGAGACTTACCGGTACCTATGACGTCTGAGTCTGGTTGTAATCAGAAATGCAGCAAACCGTATCTCAGTGGAGTCAGTTCTGGAGGCGTTAGCTTCTCTCCGTGAACCGAAGGGCAAAACTTTGATGCACCTGAGACGATACGGTTTGTGTTTGTTTGTTCGGTGCTGACGAAGACTTAGGCCGCAACGTTCAATTTGTTTCTTGTAATCGTGTTTTAGCAATGCTCACAATCTACTTCTCGTTGTTTGGTGATTCATTCATTGCCATTGCTTTCTAATCGACCGGCTCACATAACCTGTAAGTTACCGACGCGGGGAGAACGGCTACCAATTCTCGCGCACGTCACGTTACTCACGAGAGTATACGAGATTACGGAGAAAGTGATGTAACTCCTGGACAAGGGAGACCGGCAAGAAAAAGAACAGGGAAAGCAATAGCTACATTTCAGAAAATGAAAAGGATCATATACAATAAGTCACTATCATTGGATGAAGGAAAGAGAGCGCTGAACACACACACACACACACACACACACACACACACACACACACACACACACACACACACACACACAGAGAAAGAGAGAGAGAGAAAGAGAGAGAGAGAGAGAGAGAGAGAGAGAGAGAGAGAGAGAGAGAGAGAGAGAGAGAGAGAGAGAGAGAGAGTTTCGTCGTTTGGGGCGTGCTGGATTCGCACTACGAGCGCTAACAAGTCAAGTCGCATTATTCTGTCAAGAAGCCTGATACGCGGGAAAATGCCATGTTGAAAGTCCAGCAACAAGAAACACGTTGTAGCCAAGATGTGCAGCGTGGGAGCCGACAACAAGAATAAGAACGTGGAGAGCCCACCTGCTAGCTGCATCAAAGAGCCTGATACTATAGCTATTACTGAAACTACCATGAGGGAGAAGATTGACAGCCCAACACAGTCAAAAACCAAGACAGCAGAGGAGGAGAAAGACACCAGTGTCGGAAACAGCGACTCAAAAACAGTCCGATGGGTTGTCAAGCAGATCCAAGTGGAGCTGACAGGCGAAGAAATCCTGAAGCAGCTACGAGAAGAGAATCTTCACACCCGATTGGTGAAGGCGGAGCGGTTCCTCACCTACTCCAAGATACCAACAACCTTGGCAGTGGTGACATCGGAGGGCAGCGAAATGCCGACCACAGTATCAATTAATGCAGCAACCAAAGAAATTCATCACCAGAATCACTCAATGTTCCAGATGTCAGAAGGCCTGCCATAGCAGAGCAACGTGTCGCAGTAACACGGAAATCTGCCGATACTGCGCCGATCATAACGCCTTCAAGGAGTGCCCGCTGGCTAAGATAGACACCGACTTCCGAGCACCCAACAACAAAAGAAAGTACGCCAACTGCCTGGGCAAACACGGAGCAAGATACCTGGGCTTTCCGTACCTGCAAAGACACAGAGACGTCTTAAAGATCGCCATCACCACAAAGACGCCATATAAGGAAGCAATGCGGAGGTGCGGGACAGCCACGGGTATCTCGCAAGATGAAAGAGCTCAACTACAAAGCCAGATCGACGAGTTAAAGAAACAAGTCAAGACACTGCTGACGCCTAACCCGACCAGTGACAACGAGAATCTACTGGCGGAAATAAAGGAAATCCAGCAAAGCACCAAGCGAGAAGTGGAACAGTTGACCGCGTTGAAGCAGGAAAACGAAGAAATGCTACGAATCATAAAGCGGAGAGAGAGTGGCTAAAAGCTGAAATGAAATCAACTCGAAACAAACCAATAGAAGCCATGCAAGAGACCACAAAAAGCCGCATGAAACCCAACAAAAAAACCGAGCCGGAGCCGCAAGATAAAACCAGCAGCCGAAACACGACGCCCGGGACGTGCAAGGGGAAACCAACATCCCACCAGACAGCCGAGGAGAGGCAGGATGGGGAGCCTTTCGACGACATGGGGTGGTTTGGAGGGATACAACCTACCCGGGAGGAAATGGAGGAGTACGTAGAAGAAGGAAAGAAACGGACAAGGCAAGAGGAACTCAGGCACGAGGAATACATGAGGAGAAAGGAAGCAAAAGGAAAGAAGGTGAAGAAACTCAAGTTAGTTAGTTAGTTAGTTAGTTAGTCGACAGATCATCCTCGTTGCACATCGGACCATTCAGTCCATAAGTGCTCGGATCCCCTCCTCAGCAAATCCCGCAGCGTGTAGCGGCTAACGACGCCAGTTCTGTGTTGGTTTATCAATCTTCTTTGGCTTCCTGCGTAGTGTTCTTGTTTGGCCACCCCTCTTTTAATTTGCTGCTCTCGCAGTCTGGCCATTGTTGTAGATTCACAGTCATCACTTGGTTCTTGCAAAAGTCTCACTTCTCGTAGAGCATTCAGAATGTCAGCCTGGTCCATGGCGCGTCCGCCCTCAACAGTAGCCTCACCTGCGAGCTTGTCAGCCCGCTCATTTCCTTGTACTCCCGCATGCCCTGGCACGAAGATGAAACTAATCTTTGCCAGCCGAGACCGCTTCAGAGGCAGCAACCATTCTCTTCGGATCGACCCCTCCTCTATCCTCTTGATCATGTTCATTGAGTCGCTAAGGAAACAAGCCCTAGTGAATGTCTGTGTCTCGAGCCATGTTATTGCTTTACTTACTGCCATGACTTCCATGGTCAGGCTACTTGTGGTTTCAGTGAAAGCACCAGAGTCCTCCTTCACAATTCTCCCTCCGGCCCGAGCTGTAAAGGCCCATGAGCTTCTCACATGTCGGACGACCGACCCATCTGTGTAGATGACCGCGTCACTGTCTAGCGAATTCTCGAAAATCAACGCTTGTACTTCAGCCTCAACAGCAGCCGGATTTTCTTGTCTGCATTTTCTATCTAGTTGGATGCAAACTGAAAAGGATGTGCAGAAGTCTGTTGGCACTTGCACCCACTCCTCGCCAGGTTCTAAGTCCTCAAGTGAACACACCTGTTGAAGAATGTCCTCGGCTTGACCCATCCACGACCGTCCTCTTTTTAACCTGCTGCCCTTCACCTTCCTAATTTCACTATGCAGTGGATGCTGTGTGTTTGCGTTAATTCTGAGGTAGGCACGTGCCCTGCAAACTTGCATTCTCTCTTCAATGGTTGGAAAATCAAGAAGGTAGCGCATCGCCCTGCATGCTGTATCTCTTGTACATCCAAGAATAATGCGCATAGCTTCATTCTGTATCCTTTCCATCCTTTCTATCTGCTTATGGCTGACAGTCAGGATTGCCATTGCATACTCCAAAACAGACATGACCAGCCCCTCGTACAGAAGACATAGATGGCGCTGCTCACAGTTTGCTGCCGCCATCACCCGCATCGCTGCCAAACCCCGCTTGGCCTTTGTTATCACCTGGTCTATGTGCACATTATAAGCAAGGCTTCGATCAAACCGTATCCCCAGGTAATTCATTGCCTGCGTTCTTTCCACCGTCTCTGAACACAGCATTACAGTTGGTGTTGGATTGTTGACAATATGATTATTCAACGAGAACCAAGTCACTGTTGCCTTTGTTGGGTTGACCATTGCCCCAGCTTCATCACACCAAGTACTTATGCGATTGAGTTCGGTTTGTAGTTCCACAGCAACCTCCTCTCTATCCTTACCCTGACGATACACTAAAACATCATCGGCATATGACAATGTCCTGCCAGGTCCAGTGATCTGCTCACTGGTGATTCTCACTGTGTAGGCGTTGAACAGTACCGGAGATAATGGTGATCCCTGTGGTAGGCCAGGATATATTGTTGTTGGTTCCGAAGTCCAACTGCCACATCTAAAAACTACTTTCCGTTGGAAGAGAGCTGCAGCGATCCAACTAAGGAGGAATGGACTTACGTTTAGTTCAAGAAGCTGAAACATTAAAAAATCCAGTGGTACTCTGTTGTATGCGTCCTCAAGATCAATCGCTGCAGCAACGGTTTCAGTGCCTGAGTGGAAACCTTCATAGACATCGTGGGCAAAGACTGCTGCATTGGTCCAGGTTTCTCTTTTTGGACGGTACCCACCCAGGGTAGGTGGGAAAACACCTTGCCTCTCTAGTTGGCTTGATATTTTCCTGGCAATTACCTTCTCCAGCAGCTTGCCTATTGTATTCTGCATGGTTATAATTCGATATCCCTGAATTTTCTTGTGGTCTTTGTCAGGCTTCGGCAAGGGAATCAGATAGCTGTGTAACCATTCCTCCTTGATGCTAGCACTCCCTATACTGTTGTTGTACATGTCTGCTAGTTTCTCTAGCTCATTGTCGGTACACCTATTTATGTCGTCGTATCTTATGCCATCAGGACCTGGAGCACTGTTTTTTGATCGTCGAAGCACAGCCTTGATTTCTTGCACTGTCACTGTGTCTTCATCCGAAGTGTTCTGGGCCTTGCATCTGTCTGAGGTGACCTCCTTGGCCAGATTCCGGCCTCCCATGTCTGTCTGGTTGCTCTGCTCAAGGTAGCGTTCAAAGAGGGCTTTGCCCTTGTCCTCGTCAGTCCTCTGCCAGATGAGGTCAGCACCTTGGAAGTCAGAAATGCTCTTATTCTTGACTACACCACTCATGCTTTTATGTAGTCGCCAGAACAATTTCAGTGACTTGTCTGTGCTTACTCTTTGACACACCTCTGCCCATTTTTCGCTTTTAACCACCGTGACCAGTTTTTTGAAATAGCTTACTTTTGTGTGCATCTCTCTTTCTAAGTGCAAGCAGGGACTAGGATGACCAGCTCTGTTCTTCTTGGCATTTTGCCATCTCCTTACAGCACTACGCTTATCCACCCAAGCCTTCTCCACCTCGAAACTCCACCACGGTGGCTGCTCCCAGCTTTTTTTCCTTTTCTTCCTGCCCTGAAACGTTCTGCGCTTGTCACGTCTTATTTTACTCACCACATCTTGCCCTGTACTGTCATACTGGAACGTCTTTACCTTTAGCTTGTGCTGCCTGGTTCTGCCTTTCTCCACCAATATGCTGCATGGGTGGTGGTCGCTGCCATGGTGTCCTAGGACACCCCATCTACACACTGTAGTGAGTGAAGGTGAAACTAGCGCCAGATCAATAGCACTGTCCTCATCGCCTGGATGGCTTGCTGTCCTGGTGACACAGCCACTGTTAATACAAACCAGGTCGATGGTTTCCAGTGCAGTCTCGAGGTCCTCCCCTTGTGTATTGGAGGAAGTGTTTCCCCATGATCTGCCTTTAGCGTTGAAGTCACCAGTGGTGACTCAAGGGGAAACCCCAATAGAATACTCGGAGATAATCTCTGACTATGACACCGGCATTGAGTACTATATCGAGGACGGAGAGATCGTCCCATGGCTGACAACTGAGGAAGCAATTGAAAAACAGCAAGAACTTAAAAACGAGAATGAAAGAAAGCGCAAGGAAGTAAATAGCATCGAAAAGCTTCTACGTGCAATACACAGAACAGAAGGCAAAAATACTAAATAAAAAGTCCTTATAAGGACTGCAGCCAGTCAAGCCAGACGAGCCAGGAGCCTGCACCAACAAAGAAATCCACAAGAACAGACGAGCACAAAGGATAGCTGCCGACCGATCCCCCCAGCTGACGTCTCAGACACAAACCAACATAATCAGTCCGAGATAGGAATCACAAGACAAGAATTAAGGTGAATAAACCCACAAAAACCACGGACCTCAACAATAACCGACGCTGAGGAAGCAGGTTGAACGAGGCCGAATTTGGAATTTTTGTTTTGAAAATAGGAATTGGAATTGGAACACACACAGGTGGACAGACAGACAGACAAGCAGCCACAGTTTGATACGAATTCTGTCCGTATTCTGGGTATATGGTGCTAGACCGTATTGTACAGACATCCAGAGGGTAGTGTGATGTCACTGGGTATATGTTGTTAAACCCTGTTGTACAGACATCCAGTGGGTGTTGTGATGTCACTGGGTATATGTTGTTAGACCCTGTTGTACAGACATCCAGTGGGTGGTGTGATGTCACTGGGTATATGTTGTTAGACCCTGTTGTACAGGCATCCTGTGTGTGTGATGTCACTAGGTGTATGGTGCTAGACCAAGGTGTACAGACATCAAGTGGGTGCTAGACCATGTTGTACAGACCTCCAATGGGTGCTAGACTATGTTGTGCGTTAGGGTTAGGGTGGTGTGGTGTCATTGCGTATATGGTGCTAGACCATGTTGTACAGACCTACCGCGTTGAAAATTCCGGTTCTCGTCCGATCACCGAAGTCAAGCAACGTCGGGCGTGGTTGTACTTAGATAGGTGACCGCTTGGGAACATCACGTGTCGAATTGAGCTCTGTTGAGTAGAGTTGAATTGTCTATTCTTCTGTTGATATGAGGCGAATTGAGTTGTGTTCTGTTAAGTTGAGCTGAGTAGAGGTGTATTGAGTTGTGTTGAGTCGAGTAGAGTTGAGTAGAAAAGTGTTGAGTTGAGTTGAGTAGAGTATATTTGAGCTGATGCGAGTTGCTTTGCTTTGTCCTCTGTTGATTTGAGTTGAATTGAGTTGTGTTGTGCTGAGTTGAATTGTGTTATGTTGAGTTGAGTTGTGTTGAGTTGAGTTGTGTTGTGAGGAGTTGAGTTGAATGAGTTGTGTTCAGTTTAATTGAACTGAGTTATGCTGCGTTGTCTTATGTTGATTTGAGATGTGTTGTGTTGATTTGAGTTTAGTTTAGTTGAGTTGTGTTTTGTTGAGCTGAGTTCGGTTGAGTCAAGAACCGACATCATTACACTCAGAGCACTCCCATTAACCCTCACTCCTCATCTTCAACATTCAACGAAGAGTTCCATCACTAATCGTACCGATGCAATCTTTTTATTTGTCCGTTTGCTTTACCTCTTAATGACGACTCTACTAGACCCTCTGACCACCCCCTGCTGCCGAATTTTCTCAAAAGAACGATAGGTTATCTGTTCTTTACATTCTGAACATGCTCATAGAGGCTCTTAACCACTTCTGGCTTACCATGCATCAAATCCCCCCTTAATGATGAGGCACCAGCCAGTCTGTCTCCTGTTCATTCCAAGCCACACCGGAGTGTCCTGGAGAAAAGATCCAGCGAATGCTCACAACCCGCGACCTCTGAATCGCTGCATGTCAGTCTTCGTAGATGTCAGCAGACTTTGTGAACTTGTCACGATAAATAACCTTAAATATGATGAAAGTAGCCCAGATCCCGGCTATATTGATGAGTCACATCTCTTCTATGTTCACATCTTGTAGAATGTCACGTGTGGGCGGGTCAAGGACACATTCTGACCAAGACAGGAAACGCATTCAGACGCTGGGCGGGGTGGGCAGAGAGCTGAATTCCTTTCTTCAGCAGTTTCGAGACACTGAATTCAGTAATCCGCTTCACAATATAACACTTCAAACAAAGACTAGGAACATCAAACTAATACAAGTCTATACGCCAACAATAACAACAAATACAACAACAACAACAAATACAACAACAACAACAACAACAACAACAACAAAATCAACTGGTAGTACTACTGCCACTACTACTACTACTACTACTACTACTACTACTACTACTACTACTACTACTACTACTACTACTACTACTGCTGCTGCTTCTGCTGCTGCTACTACTACTACTGCTGCTACTACTACTAATACTGCTGCTGCTACTACCCCTGCTACTGCTGCTACTACTACTACTACTACTACTACTACTACTACTACTACTACTACTACTACTACTACTACTACTACTACTACTACTACTACTTGTGACGAAACGCCTACAGATCGGCAGATCTCTGCATAATATCCCTTTGAAGGGAGTGCGATGCGTTGGTCTCCCTTGAATTTAATATCAATTAATAGGGGATTTCCCATCTGAAGTAGTGCGTGGCGGCGCTATACTAGTTATTTATAGAGAAATCTAGAATGTTCCCCCAAGTGCGTACGTGGTCGAGATCTCTAGGTTCACGAGTGCTTCATGCAGCACGGGTTGGTAGAACTTGTCGTGACTCTGGTTTTCTCCATGGTTCATGGAATTCACGCGGCCCGTGTAGGCAAGTTGAAGGCGCACTGAGTTAGTCGTGATGAGTTGCCAGCCGGACCTCAGCGTAAGACAGATCACAGCCACAGGGCTGCTGTAATTTTGATGTCAATGTGCGCGGCCAGAGCGGACATCTGCAGTCGAGTTTGTGATTGTTAAATCACAGGATCTGTTATTGCTATACTGAAGAAGATTCGAGAGCTTCACCATGAGCTCTATGGGCCCACTCATTCCAGTGCCTATCAAGAAGTTGATTGAGGCCATACTGGGAGTGGTCTTCTGATTCTGCGAGATCAATGTTGGAAGGAGCTGAGTGCTGAATATGTCGGTAGGTCTAGGTTAGGACCTCCGCCAAGAGTCCGACGAGTGTCATCCGATCCCGAGAGGATCCAACACTGAAACGTCTGGTGATTCTAGCCAGTGAAGCACTGGTGAAATTCAAACTCAGTGTAAACCTTGGTGATTGCAAGGTCGTGAACTTTCAAGTTGAGCAAAGTGATCATTGTTACCGGTCACCATGGCCTGTGTGCTATGCTTCCGGCCCGGCTGGGTTGTCATGGGACACCGTGTATAATTTTATGCTTGAATAGTGTATCTACATTGGTTTACCTTTATGAAGCCAACACGTGGTCCAGTGACCTAAGACATTGATTACATAAGTGGTGGGAACACCAGAGGGACATGTTTGTTAAGGTAGGGAGCTACCTCATTCCAACGTGGTGAACTGTTGACAGTGTATGTTAGGTTGTGATTGATACCCATCGATCAGGGTAGTTACATGAGACTGTGTGAAGATCTATTGGTCCAAGGACATGGAAATAAGGTGAAGTGTTTAGTCACCTGATAGACTTTGCCAGTGACGTTTTGTGTTCATGTGGAGCAACCGCTCATTTTGTAGGTGACATATCAGTGTGTGGGTCACTTATGAGATAGAAGAGTGACCAGGCTCTTGTGTATTTTGATACGGTGCTACATGTACTTTTTCTGCAAGTGGGAGACCGCTAGTATTCTAGGGTCGGCCCAGACTTCATCAGGAGTGTGACGGGTGATATAGTACGACAGCAAGGAAGGATCCTTGATCATCGGTGCAGTGTCAGGTCAGGCAGTGGTACTGCGCTTGATCAGCCCGTGATTGGTTCTCTGTGGGAAGAGGGAACTTTGGAGAGGCAGCAGACCTTGGAGTTCCGGTCCACTGGAGGAGCCTGGGTGAGTCGCTACCACGACTGGACAACCGCACGAGCTATCGTCCGCCTCCATGATGAAGAATACTCATCTGCATATCTGATCTTGTACATAGTATCTTCTAGTCTGGCTTTCAGCCATCCTTCTCTGTGTTGTGGTTGACTTAGTTCAGAATTAAATTTTGTTCTCGTAGCTATGACTTTGTGCAGTGATATGACTGGTGTCTTGTCCGAGCCCCCTTGGGGTAGGGAACCCTAGGTGAGGGAGGGGAGGTCCAGCTGTCCCGGCTTGTGTGGGGCCTGGTAGATGTAGAGTGCTATTGAGGTGGTTGGAACAAAGGCTGGGGATATTATCTATCGTGGCAAACCAGTCCAAGCCCCGGCGGTCTTGTCACACTACTACTACTACTACTACTACTACTACTACTACTACTACTACTACTACTACTACTACTACTACTACTACTACTACTACTACTACTACTACTACTACTGCTGCTGCTGCTGCTGCTACTACTATTACTACTAATACTGCTGCTACCCCTGCTGCTACCCCTGCTGCTACTACTACTACTACTACTACTACTACTACTACTACTACTACTACTGCTGCTGCTGCTGCTACTACTATTACTACTAATACTGCTGCTGCTACCCCTACTACTACTACTACTACTACTACTACTACTACTACTACTACTACTACTACTACTACTACGACTAATACTACTACTACTACCCCTGCTACTACTACTGCTGCTGCTGGTGCTGCTGCTGCTGCTGCTTCTACTACTACTACTACTACTACTACTACTACTACTACTACTACTACTACTACTACTGCTGCTGCTGCTGCTGCTGCTGCTGCTACTACTACTACTACTACTACTACTACTACTACTACTACTACTACTACTACTACTACTACTACTAAATATGTTGACGTGTCCTTTAACAACCAATCAGCTTCAGCCATCTATGCTTCACGTGTCTTTCAATCATTGTTGTGGTTGGAGATCTCAATTTAACGACTACACAAAATGGTGCTAGATCTTGTTGTACATGCGTCCAGTGGGTGGTGTGATTTCACTGGGTATGTGTGCTAGACCAGTGGTTCTCAACCGGTGGGGAATCCCCCCCCCCCAGGTGAAAGGGGCACGGGCCACAACAGGTTGAGAACCACTGTGCTAGACTATGTTGTACAGGTATCCAGTGGGTGCTAGACCATGTTTTACTGACATCCAGTGGGTTGTATGATCTCACTGGGTATATGGTGCTAGACCATGTTGTACAGGCATCCAGTGGCAGGGTGACCAGATCGCCGTGATCAAAAGACGCCAAGCCACGAAATAAAAAAGCCAAAATAAAGCCAAACATTGCCTAGTAAAAAGATATATTAAAAATATACTTATATCACATGAAGACCTCTTCTTCAAATAAGTATTCCTCTTCATTGTTGAAATTCAGTACATGATTCATTAGAATATACTATTCCAGCTTTGAAATCATTCAACATTTTGGATGAAGGTACAAATTCATTACAGCACTTGTTTGAAGATAATGGTTCTGCTCTAATTCTAATAATTGCTTCTAAGAGAGACAGCTGAAGTCTATTCCTTGCTTTGGTTTTTATGCATGTTAAAAGAGAGAACATCCTCTCCACTGCGGTATTGCTAATAAGTGTTATTAAGCAAGTAAGAACAAAAGAAGCAAGCTCTTTAAATTGGGGATGTTTCATGACTCCTTGCCAGAACTGCTCTGCATTTTTAGGCAGTCCATTTTTCTTTAAATTGTTCTTCTTCCTTCCAATCTATAAAATTTTCTGTATTGTTCTTCAATAATAGTGTGGTTTTCTTCAGCCAAATTCAAAAAGGGCAATTTCGAAAATAGTGGTCTAGAAGCCTGGTTTAAGGTTATTCCAGGGTTAAAATTGGTTAGATCTTTAAATATATTTCTTGCTGAAGGAAGCCGCTTTCTAACTTGATAAAGTGCTTCTTCTCGCACTGATAAGCATCTTTCTTTGAGATCTAAGACCTCTTGTTGGCAATTAATTTTTGTATCAGAACTTTTCTGAATGTAGTTATCACACTCTGACAGGAATTTGATGCCAAAATCAACATTAGAAACATCTTTTTTCTTATTATTGGTATCATAAGTCCTACTATTACGACGCTTATAATGCAAAAATAGTTCGTCATGTAATTCGTGAGGATCTGCCTTACTTTTCTGAAAAAAGGCTATTTAACCTTTCGAATTCCTGCATAATAGGGGTTGCGAAATGAAAATAAAGGTAGTGTCTTTGATCTAGAAGCATTTCCTTTATAAGTCGTGACATTTAGTGTAATAATTTGCTAATTCAGCAGAAATAAAATAAGCCTTGAGTTCTTCCCAATTTATTAGAATGTTGAACATTACTTTTCCCCGGACAATCCAGCAAATAGAAGAAATTATCTCAAAGGAAGTGATGCAGTTCTAGCTTGCTGAAATTCTGTCGATGAGTTCATAATTTTGAATAAATCTTTAAATGCTTCTCGTCTTAGATTGCTATGTCTAAACCAATTTGGTATTTCTGTCAGCAAAAGTCCAATGTTTTAAGGTAGTTTTGACACTGTATATTTGATGCACAATGCTAATGAATGGCAAACACACTTATACTGAACACATGAAGGAGATACATCTGTCATTCTGGACCAAACTGAATTGTTGCATCCAACCATACTGGAAGCACCATCGGATGCAAAACCAATGCAATTTTTTAATGATTGATTACATTTTTCAATTTCATCCTAATTTTCAGCTAATTTAACTTTGTCATCAATTTTCTTGCTTATTGTCACCACTGAAAGTGTTTTTTGTGAAGAAGATGGCGCGCTCCGCTTGTGTTTTTCTGTTGTTGCATGATTTGCGAGATTTGAAAATCTTGGAACAATATTACAATGGCACAGTTTGCAATATGCCTGTTCAGAACCGTCAGTGGATTTCTTGAGCCACACAAATGTCTTTTCCCATTGATCATTATATTTCCGATTAGTATCATAAGATGGTTTCCACTTTGGCATGATAATAGGCTCAGTCAATAATATTTAATAAGAAATACTTGCGACTTGCGATTGCGATGAAGGTATAATTAATTTGAAAACTTAACTAAACAAGTAAGCTGCGCAGTGCGTCAGTGCGTCAGTGCGCATAGAACATGGCCAGATAAGCTTATCGTTTTGCATGTGTTTTTGCTTAAAAATAGTAACACAAGACAACAATTAACTTGAAAAATTCAAAAATAGGCATATATACCATTAAATTTTTTTAAAAGCCAAGAAAAAGCCAACAAGCCAAACTGACTTTCTGACGCCAAACCTGTTTTAAAAAAGCCAAATTTGTCAAATTTGGCTTCAAAAAAGCCAATCTGGTCACCCTGTCCAGTGGATGCTAGACCATGTTATACAGACCTCCAATGATGCTAGACCGGGCGTGGTTAGTACTAATGTAAGTGACCGCTTGGGAACACCACGTGTTGTAGACATGTTTTTATTTGTATTATATGTTGTGTCTGTGTTTTTAGCCGTGTACAATATATTTTGTTTTTAGGTGTCTGCTGCACCCACTCGTTCCGTAGCATTGTAGCACACCGGACAAATCTACAGGTGCTCAGTCTCCCTCTGAAACCCGCCACAACACCACGTGTTGCAGGCATTCTCATGTTTTAATTGTCACCTCATTGAAATGTTGTGTTCTAATTAAGTCGCTGGGTTTTTAAGAACCGTAGCTCACCGGACAAACCCGCAAGTGCTCAGTCTCACGCACACAAAGACAGGACAGATAGGGAACTCTGGTGTATTCAGGAAAACGGTTAAACTGATGCCAATATATAGGTGCTGAACAGTGTCCTCCTCAAGTGACATTAGACATAGAGAGAAGGAGTCCCAGTTCATGAAGAAGTAGTCCATCATGTCACCGCGGATTAACTCCTGAACAAGTGCACAAGGGCCTCCTTCTTCAGGAGGGATGCCGCGACTGATACTTCCACCTTCAGGAGGAAAGCCACGCTGGCACATCTTCAGAAGGAAAGCCACGCTGGCACATCTTCAGGAGGAAAGCCACCCTGGCACATCTTATGGAGGCAAGCCACGCTTTCACATCTTCTGGAGGCAAGCCGAGCTGGCACTTCTTTCTTCAGGAGGAAATCCGTGCTGGCCCCAAGGCCTCCTTAATCAGAAGGAAATCTACACTCACATCATGAACTACTTCTACGTGAAGAGGGGATCCGTCTCTCTCAGAAAACCTCACTTGAGATGAACACCTCTTGACCACTGACTCCATGGCACCCCCAACCAGGTCAATAAGTTATCGCGCGGACCTCAGAGAGAAGTGTCCGAGTAGAAGAACCCGAACCCTACAAACGTTGTCAATAACAGCTGGACTTTCCCAAGTTCTCTCGGAGGTCCGGAGGCGAAGATAAATAGCCACACATGGCAGCGGTACACCCGTCACCACAACATTCTGGTAGTCATGGAGTCCGAATCGGGTTCTCTCAAAGATAATTTTATCAATGTTGATTCCCTGATTGATGCGTTAGACGTTCTTAGGGATCCCAGAGGGACCACCATGATGGAGCTGAGAAAATATTTCACCAGGACTCTTCCTTGTGATGTGCCATGGAGACTGATCAGTTCTAAAATCAAAATTGCTTTAAAGAAAGGTGTGAAAGAAAACAAACTGGAAAGAATCGGGAGATATCGCTTACATTCCACGGTTTGTTCCTTCAAGGAAACTTCATTGTAACAAGCGTGTAACTTTTCTTCTTGATGGTGAGCTTGAAAGACATCATCGGGAGCGGCTTGCAAACAGCCGCGCAATCATGATCATACCCGGAGGACCGGGGGGCGCAGGCCGAAGCGAGGCACTGCTCCCAAAAAAGCTAAGCTCCGTGGACAGGAAGAGAAATAAATTCAATGAGCTAATATTGAATTTATGAAGTGACAATATTTTTTTTTTATTTTTAAGGTCCTATTTAGGGCCACCTAACTATTCAACCTTTGATGGTTTTTATACAAGTGAAATTGTTTTTATATGTTTGTAAAATATTATCCCTACTCCCTAACCCTGGACTACTTCTTCATGAACTGGGACTCAGTCTCTCTATGTCAGTTGAGGAGGACACTGTTCAGCACCTATCTATTGGCATCAGTTTTAAAGTTTTCCTGAATACACCAGACTTCGCTATCTGTCCTGTCTTTGTGTGCCTGAGACTGAGCACTTGCGGGTTTGTCCGGTGGGCTACGGTTCTTAGAAACCCAGCGACTCTTTCAGTGCCAAACAAAATTTGGGTCCTCCTAACCCCTTCACTCTGAGGTCCCCGCATGGTGGGGGATGCCATGGAGTCAGTGGTCAAGAGATGTCCAGCTCAAGTGAGCTTTTCTGAGTGTAGATTTCCTCCTGAATAAGGAGGCCTTGGGGCCAGCGTGGCTTTCCTCCTGAAGGTGGAAATATCAGTCGCGGCATCCCTCCTGAAGGTGGAAGTACCTGTCGCGGCATCCCTCGTGAAGAAGGAGGCCCTTGTGCACTTGTTCAGGAGTTAATCCGCGGTGACATGATGGACTACTTCTTCATGAACTGGGACCCAGTCTCTCTATGTCAATGTCAGTTCAGGTGGACACTGTTCAGCACCTATTTAATTTATTTATTGGCATCAGTTTAACAGTTTTCCTGAATACACCAGAGTTCCCTATCTGTCCTGTCTATGTGTGTGTGAGACTGAGCACTTGCGGGTTTGTCCCCTTCCCCTTCTCACGACACAACTTAAAGAATGTGGAATTTCTTTTTTCTAATGCGAGTAAAGGGGTAGGTTTAGGGTTAGGGTTAGAGTTTGAGTTAGGGTTTATATTTTACAAACATATAATACAAATTGAACTTGTTTAAAATCCAACAAAAATGCTTTAAAAAAAAAGTAAAAATATTCAATTTATCAGTTCAAACTTGGCTGATCGCTTTACTTTTGGCTGCTCCTTCTGATATCATGATGGCAGCCTGTATTGCGTTTGTTGCAAGCACTGCTTCTCTTCGACCGACCTCCCCCGCACATGGAAATTGTTTGTGTCGGCGTTGCACGGGAGGTATCTGTACCTCCCATGTTTTTTTTAACCTTCCCTTTCACGGAGACCTTGGGCTAGCACCTTTAGGGTTAGGATTACGAAAGTAGTAGAGGCATAAATAAATAGAGCTGTGCAATGTGCACACCCCAACAGAAGCAATCAATCAATCAATCATGTGCCATGCCGGAAAGCGTGGGCGGTCATGACTCGCCACTCCACTCGATCACTAGTTTCGTGGATCAGCTCAGTGTTCCTGTCTCGTCCATGCCATGTGGCCAAGCCATCCAGGTATTTTCCTCTCGGTCTTCCTCTTGGTCTGTTTCCTTCGATCTTGCCAGTTGTCACTAAGTTCTCCAATCCATTTCTTCTCATAACATGTCCAAAAAATTGTGACTGTCTGCGTCTAATTTCTCTAATCAGTTTACGATTTTCATTTGTCTCCTGTAGTACTTGGTCATTGGTTTTTCTGTCTGTCCATGGTATTCTTTGCATTTTCCTCAGAAACCACATTTCTGCATCCATCAGATGCTTTTCAGCTTGACTGCTCATTGTCCAAGTTTCACATCCATACAAAAGAACAGGCTCTATGTATCCCCTCAACACTCTTTTTCTCGTTTTAATTGACATCTTTTTATTGGTCAGAATGTTTTTCATCTTGCTAAAGGCTACTTTCGCCATGGCGATTCTTGTTCTAATCTCTTCAAGGCATCTCCCATCAGATGTTATAACTGTTCCAAGATAATTGTACCGATTCACTTGTTGAAGAATATTTCCATTTACTTGTATATTACATTGTGGCACTTCTTCCTTCCTAGTGACGACCATAACCTGAGTCTTTTTACAATTTAATTCTAACCCCAGTTGCTCACTGTGTACAACAACCAAATCTACTAATTGTTGCAGGTCCTGCGCATTGTCTGCAATTAATACTGTATCATCTGCATATCTAATGTTATTGATGTTTCGTCCTCCAATGCTGATTCCATTTATATCCTCTACATTTCTGAAAATATTTTCACTGTATAGGGAAAAAAGATCTGGAGACATCACACATCCCTGCCTAACACCTCTCTTAATTGGCTGATACTGTCCCACTTCATTATCAATCCTTATTGCAGCTTGTTGTTTCAAGTATATGTTTTTTTATAAGTCTAATGTCTTTCCCATCAATGTGTAGATCTGCAAGCATGTCCACCATGTTGACATGTCTAACGCTATCAAAAGCCTTTGTATAGTCAATAAAGCAAAGATGCATATCCTTGTTTACTTCTATAGCACGTTCAATAACTGTTCGCAGCATATACACAGCATTTACTGTACCCTTTCCTTCTACAAACCCGCATTGTTCTTCCCCTATTTCAGGTTGTATCTTCTTCCTCATTCTTTGCATGATAATTCTTAGCAAAATCTTTGTGATGTGACTCATTATACTAATTGTTCTATGTTGATCACATTCCTAGGTTCCTGATTTCTTTGGGATTGCAATAAATATAGAGTTACATAATTCAGTTACATATATCATGATTCGCTTAAAGACTGATCATCGCAAGACAAGGACAGAGACGTTAAAATTAGCAACTTGGAACGTTCGGACGTTAAACAACGACGGAACATTAGAGAACATAAAACAAGAAATTCAAAGGGAAAAAATTAATATCTTAGATATGTGCGAAACGAGATGGACAGGAGCAGGCATCAAGATAGAAGAAGATTTCAAGATTATTTATTCTGGAGGTGAAGTTCGTCATAGGGGAGTGGCAATTATTCTGGACAGGAAAACATCAAAATCTATTCAAGGATATTGGGCCGTGTCGGACAGAGTTCTACTAGTTAAATTAAGTGGCAGACCTTTTAGCATAAATATTATTCAAGTATATGCCCCAACAGGAGAATCCAGTGACGATAGTGTAGAAGAATTTTATAATGACATAGAGTCTGCCTTAAAGAAATGTAAAAATTCAGAAATAACCATCTGTCACACGTCGTTCTGGATGATAATATCAATGTTCTTGATGATCTTTGCGTGATATTGTCGTATGTGGTCGTTGTCTAGGTAACGATGTTCATGGTGTGTCAATTGAGCTATCTAACTGACTCTTAATCCAACTCACCCCCGCAGTGCATATTCACCAGGCATTAAACAAGATTCCGTTGGCGCACATAATCCTTTATTACAGAAATAAGACGGACAAACGGAACATGTTTATACATCCAGAAACAATGTAATCCATAGAATATAAATATCCTCCTCACAATTTAACCAGCACACATCAATGCCTTCTCACGGCCTGCTTCATATCTCAAATTCACAAGACAGGTAATCCAGCTACTATCCACGGCTGGATCTCCCACAATACAACCCACACATTGGGTTGGAGCCACTGCTCAACTATGCAACCCACTCTGGGTTTAGGCCCTCAATCCCTATAGAACCCACTCTGGTTCAGGCCTGTCTTCACAACTCGGAGAACAACACACCCCGTTGTACGTGGACTACCGACTCCTTCGGTATCTCAAACTCAACTCCCTGAAACGACCTGCCCCGCAGTCAGTCTCTTCTCTCACTGCCCTTCCAGTCTCCTGACTTCACACAACACACCACTGTCTTTCGCCCCATCCGCCTTAGGGGTCTTTTCCCTCTACCCTCACTATTTTATTTCTCAGGACTGGCTGTTTTCTCATAGCCAGGTCAGTCACTTTCCTGTCTCCCACTCTCATCTCCATTCTTCCTCATGCCCGGTCACTCACCTCAATGTCAATGACCCAGGCTTATGTCATCACCCCCCTCTTAAAAGAAAACTTCGTTTTCAAATATTGGGAGACTAAAACTTACTAAACATGTGACCCAGACATATTGCCTGGGTAGCCCTAAGTATGGCTGCACCTTACTCTAGCTACCACACTACATAATACATCAAATGCTCATATTACACTCCTATATTCATCACACATAAATACAACCATCTATCTTGTGTATCAATGCATGAACTAATACATCACCTAATAATAATAATACATCATAGAAAAGCATTATACTTATGTACCCACAGGTCTCTTACTACTTCACGACCACACAATACTATTTGTGTACCGACCCTATATCAGGTGGTTCTGTTCTTGCATTAATCCACCTCTGATTCCTGTCGATGCTGTGTCTACCTTTCATGTACCCATGACTCATGGTACCTCTACAATTACAACATCTGTTTGCTATCCCTAGCCCTTGGTCAGTAATATCGCGAAAACTCTTTTGACCTGACCTCAGTAATTATCGCCCGATCTTATCATCTT
>JACEFZ010024817.1:0-17500 GCA_014155875.1 Cepaea nemoralis
TAGACACTCATACAGTGGACACTCAGGCCAAAAAAAATAAACATCTCACTTGCATAACACTCAACGACTACACCCTAAAGCAGTCACTAAGAACTCCACCTTCTGTGGTAAATATCACCCCAGCCCTTCACAATTTTCACATCTGTCATTGCATTCTTTCGTATTCGCAAGTGGAGTTGTTTCGGAGAATTCTGGGGGTTTAGTGCTTTGTGCCACGCTCTTTCGCGACGCCCTATGGAGAGAACCCATTCATGAAAAATTGAAACGCGGTGCAATTAAGTCGATATTCTCATCTGTAACTCCCTATAATCTTTCCGTCTTTATATGAATGCGTATGGGTGTGTGTATGGGTGTGAATGTGAGTGGATGTGTTTATATGAGTGTGTATGTTAGTGTGTCTTCGCTAGCTCTGTGGCGGACTTACGAATTATGTCCGTAACCCTAACACTAACATATACACTCATATAAGGGCACCCACTCTCATACGCACCCATATACACCCATATACAGAAACGAACTCACATACACACCCATATAAATACACACACTCACATATACATCCATACACACTCATATTAAAGACAGTCACTGGCCATAAACACATTCACATAGACACTCATACAGAGGAGCACACACTCATGCACAACCATACACACATGCTCACTTACATACACACTCACACACAAACATACACACTCATATACACACAACCATACACACTCACACGCAACCATACACACTCACACACAATCATACACACTCATATACACACAACCATACACACTCACACACATATACACATACACATTCACGTACACAAAACCATGCACACTCACACACAATCATACACACTCACACACCAAAACACTCACATACACACATTTAATTTAACACACACACTCACACATACACACACCCAGCACAAGTTTGTCACTCTCTTAACCTAGTCGCACTTCTCTTCGACCCCTACACTCAACCCCCACCCCACCACCTCCTCCCCAAAAAACGCGGGAGTAGAACCTCGGTCTCATTAAGCCAGAACCAGGTTAAAGTCACAGCACACGTGGCATCGCCATTATCTGCACATCCAGGCACAACCAGGGTGTGTGTTTAATAGACTGTACAATCTACCTGTACGATGGCGGGAACCTCGTGTTATGACACAACCATTCATCAGATGTCTTTTGGGTTTACTGAATTCAGCGTATTTACTGTTTTCCTTGCCTCCTCCTTGTTGTTCTTGGTTTATTCTGCATGGGCTATATTTAATGAACGTTCTTTCTTTCTTTCTTTCTTTCTTTCTTTCTTTCTTTCTTTCTTTCTTTCTTTCTTTCTTTCTTCTTCTTCTTCTTCACTTTCCCCATCTTCTTCTCCTACTACTTCTGCAAGATGTTCTTAATTTTTCTCACATTTAACTTCTTACTCCCTTCAATAACTTTCTTCTATAGCCTCCTAAATCCTACCCCTCCTCCTCAACCTCTTCCTCCTCATTGTTTGCTGGATCTTCAACAGTGATGGGGATGAAAGAGCCCAGTAATAGATCAAAGTCAAATTGAAAAACACAAACAGTAACAGCTCAAGTAACAATAATTAGTAATACAGGCTCCTTGCTGTCTTGACAGACAATATGCATTGTCTATGTTTATATCATCCATTTGAAAAACTTGTTTTCCTATGTGAATGTAGCATGCACAATTGATGAACGAAAGATGAGTGACTGGATGAGTGAATGTAGACGGGCCTACGTGCCCAATTTGTAACCCTTTGAAAATAAAGATTGTTCGTTCGTTCGTTCTTTCTTTCGTTCGACAGACGACAGTTTGTTACATTGTGCTTCAAACAATGGCATAATAACTGCAACCCATGACGAGAACCCGCATGGAGTTGTACCACTCCATAGCAGAGCCTGGACTGATTTGCAGAGACCAGGTGTTGCCTTACAGCATGATCACTCTCTCGACCTGCGTAGGTTACTCCAGAGGAAAGGTAACACCAATACATCTGGATCAAGACAAGCTGCAGAAGCTGCCGGATCAGCAGAGCAATACTCTCAATAACTGTCCACCTGTCACCAGCTGACGACCAAGGCTTAAGGCCTAGTCTGCTACATTTAGTCTTTAGGTTGCAGTTCCTCGCACCAGGATAAGGCTTGTACCCTCCCAATTGGGATCCTTCGCCTGAAACCATTAGCTCAATTTGGGATGTCGGGTTTTGTGAATACCGCCAAACATTCGGCGCTGACAGAAAGCAGACAGTACTTTCTACTGTCATTAATTAGTAATGAGCTCCGCTGAAAGTGGATTACCGCATTATCACAAGATAGGCAGGGCGATCTGATCGTTGTCTGCGGATTACGTCACAGAACACGTGGTGTAACATCATCATCATCATCATCGTCATCATCATCATCATCCATTGCCTTGCTGGCTGGCGTGGGCGATCATGCTGTTCCCAAAATTGCGACCTTCTACAGCATGGGTCAATTCGTGTGTTAACTCCCTTTCACGCCACGACACAAGATTGTCAAGAATTTTTTCTCACTGTTTTCCTCTATCTCTCTTTCCATAGGTTTTGTTTTCCGGTTGTTACAATCTGTTCCAGTATTTTGTCTGGACATAACGTGGCCACAAATTACTGACTGCTTCTTTCTGATGTTTGTAATAAGTTGTCTTGTCCACCTACCTTCCCACAAAATGTCCAGATTGCTTTTTTTTTTTTTGGCTGTCCAATTAATGTTCAACATTCTTCTGTAAAACCTCTTCTCCAAGGCTTCCATTGATTTTTTCACCTGTTTACTAACTGTCCAAGATTCGCAGCCGTGTGATGAAATTGGGTCTAAGTAACTTGCAATAACTCCCTTTCTAACTTTCAATGACTTTGACTTATTACACAAAATGCTCTTCATTTGATAGAATGTCGTTTTCGCTTGTCGAACTCTGTTCTTTGTCACTGTGATACATCTTCCATCAGATGTTATCCATGTACCTAGATATCTGAATTCTGCACTTATCCCAAAATAACATCATTTACTTTAAGTACACATTTAGGCATAATCTGTTTCTTTGATGTCACCGCGATTTCTATCTTTCTAATATCAAGCTAACCCATTTTGTTTTCACTTTCTACAACCATATTATCATCATTTCCTGTAGTTTCTTCTGACTTGTTGCTATCAAGACGGTGTCATTAGAATAAGATAATTTATATTATGTCTACCAACCAGGATCCCTGATATATTTCCTGTAGATCTCATTATATGTTCAGTGTACAATGGGAACAAATATATAGCATAGTCTATATACGTACTGTTACATCTAATACACTGGGCTGATTTTTCCTTGTGGATTTTCTTTCCCAATTATCAGTGTCTCTCGCCATCAGAAGAATTCTTCTGAGGTACTTGTAATCTACGTACGCAAGTCAACAGCGAGAAGTCAACATTTTAATCCAATTAACTGGTGTAGGGATTGAACCCACTACCACGTCAACAGCACACGGGAATTTTAAGAGCGACCGCTCTTTATCCACGCTGACCTCAAAACGTGGTATCACCATCGTCTGCACACATTCAGGCTCAACCAGTGTGTGTGTGTGTGTGTGTGTGTACGTGTGTGTGTGAGAGAGATAGACTCTACAAGCTACCTATGAGATGCGGGTAACCTCGTGTTTTGACACTACCATTTATCAGATGTCTTGGGGGGGGGGGGGGGGGGGGGTGTTAGTTGAATTCCGTGGGTTTACTACAAGGGGGCTTCAAATGAAAACCTTACAAGTGTGAGAGGAATTACATGAACCATGCCATTGACTTGTAACCTTTAAATGTTGTTTTAAGGATGTCAAGAGTGTTAAGCATGTGGCATAACGGTGCTGACGAACACGGTGACGTAAAAGGGACAGTTTAAAGATGACCGTCCCACTTTTGACATGCACCAAAGAGGAGCAGAGTTCTATTATCCGTTATTTATTTCAGTAAAGGGGTGAAACCTATAGACATTCATCGGTCAATGAAGGTCCAGTCTGGTAATGCATTCCTGTCAGTCCAGCAAGGGTATGTGTGAAGTACGGAGTTTAAAAACGGCGTGACTTCTGTGACAGACAGTTCACAACCGGGCCAGGCACACTGAGTAGTGACCTCAGAGTGGTTACACACGCAACTAAGAGATGTTTATTTTTTATTTTTACAGGAATCCAAGCACGTTATTGGTGCTGGAGGACTTGCATTGAACGCAGTGTTCTTTACCTTTTCAGAATATATTCACCATTAAAAAACATGCATTCAAGATTTTCATTTGAGGCCCCCCGTACAATATGGCAGCTGTTTTTCTTGCCTCCTGCTTGTCCTTGCGCGTATTTTTTCCTGCGGTGTCTTTGGTTAATGTTCTTTCTTTCTTTCTTTCTTTCTTTCTTTCTTTCTTTCTTTCTTTCTCATCCTCCTCCTTCTAATCCTCCTCCTTCTTCCTCTAATTTAGCCAATAGTCAATCAACAGCCAATAAATCGGCGACCTTCATCACTGACCAATAAAAACACTGAATAAATCAACAACTTAACCAATGACCAATTAACATTCAAGAAATTCACAACGTAACCTTGTAACCAATGCGATGAGTTTATCAACGGAAGCAAGAAGTAGGATTGGTAGGGTTTGCAGAGGCACAGTCTTGTAACCAATGAACACTGAAGAAACCCATAACTTAACAAATAACCAATGAACGCTGAAGAAACTCATAACTTGACCAATAACCAATGAACACTGAAGACTTTCACAGTTCACAACAACACCACGCTGTTTATTCATGCATTATGGTTCTGATTATAGAGAAACTCATTACCACATTTAGCATTGATAATATTCGGGAAAATAGGCTTTATGCAGCATGCATAAAAATGATAATGTGTAAAGTGGCATTGTTGGTTGGTTGGTTAGTAGGTTGTGTGTTTGGCTGGTTGTTTGGTTCATTGATAGATAAGTAGGGTGGTTGGTAAGTTGGTTGGTTAGTTGGTTGGATGGTTAGTTGGTTGGTTAGTTGGTTGGATGGTTAGTTGGTTGGTGTATTATTTGGGTGTTTAGTGGTAGGCTGGCTGGTTGGTTGACTGGTTAGTTGGTTGATTGATTGATAAGTAGGGTGGTTGGTTAGTTGGTTGGTTAGTTGGTTGGTTGGTTAGCTGGTTGGTGTTTTGTTTGGGTGTTTGGAGGTAGGCTGGCTGGTTGGTTGACTGGTTAGTTGGTTGATTGATTGCTAGGATGGGTGGTTAGTTGATTGGTTGATTGGTAGGATGGTGATTGATTGGTTGGTTGATTGGTAGTTTGATTGGGTGTTTGGTTGTTTGGGTGATTGATTGGTAGGTAGGGTAGTTGGTTCGTTAGTTGGTTGATTGGTGGGTAGGTGGTTGGTTGATTGCTAGGTTGGGTGGTTAGTTGATTGGTTGATTGGTAGGATGGTGGTTGATTGTTTGGTTGATTGGTAGGAAGGTGGTTTATAGATTTGTAGGTAGGTTGTTGGTTGATTGCTAGGTTGGGTGGTTAGCTGGTTGGTTGATTGGCAGGATGATGGTTAATTGGTTGGTTGATTAGTAGGCTGGTTGAGTGTTTGGTTGTTTGGGTGATATATTGGTAAGTAGAGTGGTTGGTTTGTTAGTTGGTTGATTGGTAGGTTGGTGGGTAGTTGATTGCTAGGTTGGTTGGTTGATTACTAGGTTGGTTTGTGGATTGGTTGTTTAGGTGATATATTGGTAAGTAGAGTGGTTGGTTTGTTAGTTGGTTGATTGGTAGGTTGGTGGTTGGTTGATTGCTAGGTTGGTTGGTTGATTACTAGGTTGGTTTGTGGATTGGTTGTTTGGGTGATATATTAGTAAGTAGAGTGGTTGGTTTGTTAGTTGGTTGATTGGTAGGTTGGTGGTTGGTTGATTCATAGGTTGGTTGGTTGATTACTAGGTTGGTTTGTGGATTGGTTGTTTGGGTGATTGATTGGGTGTGTGTGTCTCCTTTCCTAAGACATGAATTCAATGGAATTGCTGTAAAACTGTAACAATTTAGTGAGCGAATCAACGAAAACGTGGAGTGGAATAGGTCAGCGTTACTAGGATAAGTGAAACAATGGACTTTGCGGCTAAAGCGTTCCTCAGCACACAAACAACACATCAACAACACATCAACAACACATCAACAACACTCTAACAACACCAACAACACACAAATAACACACCAACAACGCCAACAACACATCAACAACACACCAACAACACACCAACAACACAACAACACATCAACAACACACCAACAGCTGATTTGAGTTTAAATGAGTTGAGCTAAGAACCGACATCACTGCACTCAGTACATCCCCATACGTGCTCCTTCCCCTCGTTCAACAGTCAGTGACGAGTCATATTGCTAATTGTTCCAATTGCTATCTTATTGAATGTTCTCCTGGTCTTCCCTATGAGTTTTGAGAGTCGTTTAAAACCCCTGCCAAAAGCCGGCATATCATTCTCTTCACATACGGATTCTCAGTCTGTTTCCCCACTTTCTCCGCCTGGTCCCACAGGCACAGACAATAAACATACATTGTTACAACTACATAAAAAACTCATCATGACAATATATCGCACGAGAATTAGAAGTGGTTCGAGTCGCGCCAGTGACTTATGAGAGTATGGAGCCGGTCGCTCAGAAAGACGTGACGTGCTGATGAGCGTAATCTGGCCTATGAATCAACATACAGCTGAAAGATGCTGGTGTTGACCGCAATATCCTCAAACAGGATGAAAACACGGGCGGGGAAAAAATATATAAAGATTACTTATCTGTAGTAAATAGCTGTCCTGTTATGGACACTACATGTGTGTAGCACGCGCCTAGTGTGTAGGCAGAAGTGAACATACCGGAAATGAGTGCTGAACTGGATGAAGGTATTGCCGGTCGGCAAGGCACATGATAATGAAGATAGGGTAGAGGCGAAAGGGATGCGGTAAAGGTTCAATCACCCAAACCCACAAGTTCTCAACAAGACTCAGCTTTAACTCTAATATAAAGTCGGTGCAGTGCTGTTCTGGTCGTCTGGGTCCTGAATGGGGCGGCATTTATCGGGGTCTGGTCGGTGTAGAGCAGTGGTTCTCAACCGATGGGGAATTCCCCCCCCCCCCAACCCCCGGGGTTAATTTTAGGATTTCCAGGGGAGGAATTAAGATTATTTCAAGATCGCTTTAATACACAAATCGATTACGTGATATTGTTTTTCCCCTCCATATTTTACGGTTCTGTACTTCTCGCCCTTCTGAAATTCGTTTTATAATGTAAGTATTTTTTTTTTTTTAATGGTGCATTTCCCTTGCAGGACGTTGCAGTCAACACCAGCATTTTTTAGCTGCTATTGATGTACTAGGCTAATTTTACGTTCAGTAGTTTGCCATTGCTTTTTGAACGACCGGCTCTCACACCAACATGTTATAACACAACGCGACACGGTCTGCTGCACAAATCGGCCGCGGCTGCGTTTCGAACGCCTGATAAGCATTCTGAACATATGGTGAAGGGGTGCATGGGCCAAAAAAGGTTGAGAACCACCGGTGTTGAGAGCCTTCTCCAGCCCACTAGGAACTACCATCTCCGCGGGGACTGTGCTACAGGCCAGAAATACGCGTCAACTGGAAGAGCGGTCAGCACAGGACCTTCGCACCGGCGGAGAGGGATATCAGCAGGTACCAGGGTCATGATTCCGCACAGGACATTCTATGAATAGGCTGAGGTCGTCATGATTCAGCACAGGACATTCTGGGAATAGGGTTAGGTCGTCAAGGTCCTTCCACGGGTTTTGGTCATTTCATTGTAGAGTCGATACCAATGCTTCCAGGGAGTACTGATGCATAGTAAGTAAAGTTACAGACCTTTATAGACGTCTTAATAGATTCAGTGCCCCAAAGTGGAATTACAATATTAGACAAAAATACTCATCATTTTCAGTGCCCCGACATGACACTACTATTTAAGACAAAATACTAACAGATTCAGTGCCCCAACGTGACACTACAATATAAGACAAAAATACTTAACAGATTCAGTGCCACAACGTGACATTACAATATAAGACGAAAATACTAAACAGCTTAATTGCCCCCAACGTGACGTAAGACAAAACTACGTAACAGCTGTAGTGCCAAATAAAAACATATTTCTACCAACAACAATGGGTGCCGGAAAATAGGAAGGAGAGTTATGTCACAGTTATGGCTTAAAAGTTGATTAATATGGTAGCAGGCATGTTGTATACCAAATTAAAGGGAGTTGCAAATGAAAACTACTGTATTGATATTTTAATTATATTTTGATTTGTAAGCCCATGGTAGTTACGTTACATTTGAATAGGACGATTTATCATCCCATGGCATTTACATTGTTAAGCAGCATTGGGCATATGTTCATAGAGCCACATATCTCTAGAAAAAGCTGAACTCGGTGGGTGAGTACCACGCCAGGTCGCCTGTACTCCCGTGGTCAGTACCTCGCCAGGTCGCCTTTACTTACTCCCGTGGTCAGTACCACGCCAGGTCGCCTGTACTCCCGTGGTGAGTACCTCGCCAGGTCGCCTTTACTCCCGTGGACATTACTTGGTACCCATTTTAGACTGGATCGACCTGGGAGCGCACGTTAATTTTTAAAAAAAAACATCCGCCCCACAAGCAAACAGACAGAAAAATAGACTTCAGATAGACAGTCGGCAAACAGACGTCAAGGTACTCACGCTGATACGCAGACAGACATGAGACATAGAAGCGTGTATCATTCAGACACATAGAAAGAAAAATAAACATTCAGACAGACAGACAGAAACTCTCATAGGACAGATAGACAGACAGAAACTATCATACAACAGACAGACAGAAAAATAAACAGAGATATGAGCTCTGATGCAGACAGACAAGGATATATACAACATACAGAGAAAGAAATAAAATCTCTTAGACATAAGAATAGCCGACGGATTGACATAACAGATAGACAGAGAAGTAGGAACTCTGATAAAACAAACAGCAAAGAGAGAGACAGAAGTATGAACGCTGACACAGACAAACAAAAAACAGAAAGAGAGAGAGGGAGAGAGAGAGAGAGAGAGAGAGAGAGAGAGAGAGAGAGAGAGAGAGAGAGAGAGAGAGAGAGAGAGAGAGAGAGAAGTAAGGAACTCTGACACAGACAAACAGCAAACAGACAAACAGTGAAGTATGAACTCGAATACAGACAAACAGAAAGCAGACAGGAACGTAGAAAATTCTGATACCAGACACATCACAAGCAGACAGACAGAGCTGTGGGAACTCTGATACAGACAGCCAGTCACACGGACAGACAGAAAGGACATTCAGACAAGCACTCATCCTGTAAAGTCCACAGACAATGACAGGCAGACCGGCGACAGTTACGCACAAAATCAACTAGGCCTTGTCAATCAATGTAATTAAACTGAAGAGGCCCGCAAATCGATACCCTAAGGTTATCAACCACTGGATCAGAGTTGTGTCCAGAACGTCTTTGACACGGCGCGTGCGTTCTCACGATCCTTGTTGCCAGAACTGTTTCCTGGTCTGCATGTCCGGGTCGTTGCTATGCTGAAAATAAAATAATAATTGCTGTAATAAATTGTTAGTATTTCTTTCTCTAGCTTGGAGTTCATTTTAAACTTCGTGCCTCTCTTCTCTACTTTCTATATTATCGTTCTTTTTGTTGTAATCGAGGATTGGGATAACTACACATAGATGTGTGCTTCAATCAAAGATTGGGACAACCATACATTGATGTGTGCTTCAAGCGAGGATAGTGACAACTACACATTGATGTGTACTTCAAGCGAGGATTGGGATAACTAAACATTGATATGTGCTTCAAGCGAGGATTGGGACAACTAAACATTGATGTGTGCTTCAAGCGAGGATTGGGACAACTAAACATTGATGCGTGCTTTAAGCGAGGATTGGGACAACTACATGTGTGCTTCAAGCGAGTATTGGGACAACTACCTGTGTGCTTCAAGCGAGGATAGGGACAACTTTATGTGTGGTTCAAGCGAGTATTGGGACAACTACACATTGATGCGTGATTCTAGCGAGGATTGGGACAACTACATGTGTGCTTCAAGCGAGGATTGGGACAACTACACATTGATGCGTGCTTCAAGCGAAGATTGAACCACATGTCGAACTGTCTGATAGGTGTCAAGATGTAATTTCCTTAGCGTGCCCAATATAGAAAATGTAATATAGGTGTACGACATCATACAGCAGGTGTTTGTAGCTTGAGTACAGGGAAGATTGCATGAGGGATTCTCATCTTGTACACCAACAAGTCCCCTAACAACACCCTTATGTGGGTGCGTCAAGTGGTAGGATCGTTACATTTTTAGTCCTTAGAGCGTGGGGGAGCAGACAGTGAATCTTTCCCGTCGGCAGCCAAGGAAAATGCTAAGAATACCATGGACAGACAGAAAAACCAACGACCAAGTCCTACAAGAAACGAATGAAAACCGTAAACTGATTAAAGAAATTAGACGTGGACAGTAACTATTTTTTTTAGGGGGGGATTTTTTGGATCACGCTATGAGAAGAAATAAATTGGAACACTTGGTGACAACTAGCAAGATCGAGGGGAAGAGAACAATAGGAAGCCAGAGAAGTAAATACCTGTATGACTTGGCCACGTGGCATGATCAAGACAAGAACACGGATCTGATCCACGACTCTGGTGATCGAATGAGATGGAAAACATGACCACCCACGCTTACCGACATGGCACATGATGATGATGATGATGATGATGATGATGATGATGATGATGATGATGATGATGATGATGATGATGATGATGATGAGCTAACGGCGCCTGCAGGCCTTGAACCGCAGTCCGACTGAGAACAAGCCATGTTCTGCATAAGCTTACATCTCTACCAACACGCTGTTTATTCTCAAATTGTCTGTTCCTTCTTCTGTTCGTCTGCCCTTTATCTCCCGTTGGGACATAAGATGATTTCTGTGTGGCGAGAGGGAGAGTAGCGCTCTAGCTCTTAAACTTCCGGTACGCTAATGACGAGCAAGGTCGATGTTTTCCTACACATTAGTTTGGACTTTAACATTGACCGTTCGTTCAGAAAGCAGTGGCAAACTAGAGAACAAACCATTGCCTAGAAAATTAACCTGCGGTTAGGGTTTGATAGTAACGTCCTGAGTAGGTCATGCTTTTGGTGAGTGGCACGAGGGGGGAGGTTATGTGGGGGGAGGGGGGGGGGTTATAGGTCCTCAACCAAACCAGGCCCAGCCATCTTGCTATCTCCGGTGTAGGGGTTGAACCCCTAAACTCGGTATCAGCACTGCGGATGTTTAAGAACACGCGTCGTTATCCATTCAGCCATGCTGACCTACTGAAAAGGTCCAGTGAATAAAGGCACGAGGAAAAGACGCTGGCCATGATGGATAGAAGGGCAGAATGTTAGATGTGCCCAATTCTTAACCCTTTGAAAATAAAGTTCGTTCGTTTCGTTCGTTCGTTCCTGCAGCTGCCTCCATGTCCTCCCAATATTATCCATCAGTTTTGTGGTTGTCTTCTCCTTGTTTGTTTAGATTGCTTGCTTATGTTCGCTGGCTGTGAACTCCAGCGCGAAGTCATGTATGTCGGATGAAAACATCCTGTTGTCCAACATCAGTGTGACGTCATATAGGACCTGAGGTTTGCGTCAGTATCCGTTGTCGCATGTCTGGCTTATTGGTGTGCAGACTGTTGGTTCCTCGCCGTACATCTGAAGAATCAGCGATCCTACAACGTTAGCCAGGACCCCGAAGGGACCTATTGCCTAGGACGTATGACTAGGACGTGTTCGTAGGTCTTGACCAGTATATAACCTGGCCCTGGTGCCTTGGAAACATATCTGCGTCCCCCTGTTTGTTTAGGTTTCGCGTTATTTCGTCTGCCTTGTGTGTTCCAGACAAGAAAGTCAAATTATAATTACCTCGGATTTTTCTCCATGGCCAGCGTCTTTTCCTCGTGCCTTTATTCACTGGACTTTTTTTTAGTAGGTCAGCATGGCTGAATGGATGACGACGCGTGTTCTTAAACATCCGCGGTGCTGATGCCGAGTTTAGGGGTTCAACCCCTACACCGGAGAGTTGGACTAAAATGTTGACCCATCGTCCTTGATTTGGAGGACACAAAGTAGTGCAGCTTTACATAACAGAGTTACGACACATACAGAACGTTGCGGCGGTTAGCCTTCATCAGCAAACAAACACATTCACAAACACAACATACAGTCAAGGAGAACTCCTGTGACTACATTAGAAGGTGATGACAGGACGAGAGGAACAAATGCATGGAAAAATGGAAGCAATGAAGAGGAAATGAGAATTGACAAAATGTTAATTGAAAAGAATGTTAGTCGAAGAAAATGTTTAATAGAAAAACTATTTATAGAGAAAAAATCAAACTGTATACTCACCTCACGTACGGACCTGTGAATGTTTACGGAAATCTCAGGTGTATTTTTATAACGGTGCTGGATGTTACGGTACAGTGAACACATAGAAAGAAGGGGGCGGGGTAGGAGGCGTGTAAGATTGACCACGGCCCCATTGTGTTGTTGGTCTTAGTGGACTGGTGTGCAGGATCACGCGTACTACATAGACACACTTCAACAGACAAAATGCTAGTGTATGTGGACATGCAAGAAGAGAGAGAGGGAGAGAGAGAGAGAGAGGGGAGAGCGAGAGAGAGAGACAGACAGAGAGAGACAGAGAGAGGAAAAGTGCCTGCGACCTACCGCATGGGGTATATTGTAACCTACGAAATAGTCAGTATGGTTGCTAGTCATACAACGCGCTTCAGGAGCCCCTCGCCCAGTCCTAGAGTTGTTGGGGGTTGTGTAAGATCCACCACTGGCAATGCACGTGAAGAAGGTATGCACAGAGAAGCCGAGATGTAAGAGGAGAGAGAGAGGGAGAGAGATAGTGAGAGAGAGAGCGCGAAAGGGGGGAGAGGAGAGGGAGAGAGAGGGAGAAGAGAGGGGGGGGAGAGGGAGGGAGAGAGAGAGGGAGAGAGATAGAGAGAAAGGGAGAGAGAGAGGGGGAGAGGAAGAGAGAGAGGGAGAGAGAGGGAGAGAGAGGAGGAGGGAAGAGAGATAGAGAGAAAGGGGAGAGAGAGAGGGGGAGAGAGAGGGGGAGAGGAAGAGAGAGAGGGAGAGAGAGAGAGAGAGGGAGGGAGAGAGGGGGAGGAGAGAGGGAGAGGGAGAGAGATAGAGAGAAAAGGGAGAGAGAGAGGGGGGGAGAGGAAGAGAGAGAGGGAGAGAGAGGGAGAGAGAGAGGGAGGGAGAGAGAGGGAGAGGGGAGAGGGGAGACTCTCTCTCCCTCTTTTTTTTCCTCTCCCCCCTTCTCTCCCTTTTTCCTTTTTCCCCCCCCCCCTTTTACCCCCCCCCCCCCCCCCCCCCCCCTTTTTTTTTGGTTTTTTTTTTTTTTTTTGGGGGGGGGGGGAAAAAAGGGGGGGGGGGATTTAAAAAAACCCCCCCCTTTCCAGGGGGGGGGGCTTTTTCCTTTTCCCCCCCCCCCCCCCCCCTTTTTTTTTTTATGATTAGGGGGAAAACCAAAACAACCTAATTTCGAGGGGGTTAACCAATACCCCCCCAAAAAAAAGTGGTAGGTCGCAGGCACTTTTTCCTCTCTCTGTCTCTCTCTGTCTGTCTCTCTCTCTCGCTCTCCCCCTCTCTCTCTCTCCCCCCTCTCTCTTCTTGCATGTCCCATACACTAGCATTTTGTCTGTTGAAGTGTGTCTATGTAGTACGCGTGATCCTGCACACCAGTCACTAAGACCCAAAACAAATGGGGCCGTGGTCAATCTTACAAGCCCCCTACCCCGCCCCTTCTTTTTTTTTGTTTCACGTACCGTAACATCCAGCACCGTTATAAAAATCACCTGAGATTTTCCCTAAACATTCACAGGTCCGTACGTGAGGTGAGTATACAGTTTGATTTTTTCTCTATAAATAGTTTTTCTATTAAACATTTTCTTCGACTAACATTCTTTTCAATTAACATTTTGTCAATTCTCATTTCCTCTTCATTGCTTCCATTTTTCCATGCATTTGTTCCTCTCGTCCTGTCATCACCTTCTAATGTAGTCACAGGAGTTCTCCTTGACTGTATGTTGTGTTTGTGAATGTGTTTGTTTGCTGATGAAGGCTAACCGCCGCAACGTTCTGTATGTGTCGTAACTCTGTTATGTAAAGCTGCACTACTTTGTGTCATTATATATTGTTTAAACTTTCACAGCTTTACCGCAGTTCCACCAAATTTTATGCATACTTTTGATTTGGAGGACGAACGTTCGAACGAACAAACTTTATTTTCGAAGGGTAACAAATTGGGCACACAGGCCCGTCTTACATTCGGCCCTTCCAATGACTCATCTTTCGTTCATCAGTACATAGTGCATTTACATAGGGAAAACATCATTGTCAAATGAATGTTGTAAACGTAAACAATGCATGTTACCATGTTATGAGACAAACCATTCCATCCCCTACCCATCCGCGTGTCCCCCCCCCCCACACACACATCCACCAGCAAACCACACAATACCCACAGGCACATACATGCCCCCATCCATCCACCCATCCCCCAACCCACACTTCCCCCCCCCCACTTACACCATCTCCCCACCCACACACATACATCTCCCACCCACCAAAACCCCCCACACACATCCCCCAGCAACCCATACACAAACCCAGGCACACATGCATGCATCCACCCATCCATACCCACCCACACATTCCCCACCTTCATACATCTCCCCATCCACACGCACACATCCTCCACCCATCCCATAACCTACCAACATGCACCCACAAATTACAAGTACCTCTGAAGTCGGAGTTGGTTCGCTTGTTGGTGAGGGACATTGTTAATAGGGAAAGCTAATCCACACGCAAAATTCAGTCCAAAACTACTATAAATAGTGTGTATGGACTACGCTTGAGTTCAAAGTGAACGAGAGCAAAAAAAAAAAAAAAAACTGGAATGTTTGTAGTTCTCTCCATGAGCTCCACATCGGTGATTCTGTAATACCATTTTATTCCCACTATTCTGCAGGCACGAATTGTCGAATGTTTTTAGTTTAGTAGTCATTCTGTTAGTTGTTCCCCGTGTATCTGACCCATACAGTAGTATTGTCCTAACATTGAAGTAACAAATTCTAAGTTTGGGGCTAAGTTTAACCTCCTTTGGCTTCCACAAGTGTCCTTGTTCTATCAAAGCTCGTCTTGCCTTTTACATTCTATTTTAATATCACTATCAGTTCACCCATTTTTGTCCCCGGTGCTTCCCAAATAGGTGTATTCTTTAAATGATTCCGCCTCTAGAAGTGAGGTGTCACTAAGGACTACTCCAGTTCTTTAAAATCGCCCCCCCCCCCCTCTCCCCCGCCCCAATCCAGTTGATATTCACTATAATCACGATTCCCACCATTCCAGTTTATGATTTATATAATCACACACCCACCACTCCAATTAATGCTCTTTATAATCACGGTTTCACCCTCCCCCTACTCTCGATTAAAGCTCTATATAATCACTGTCCCCACTACTCCAATAATGGTCTATATAATCACGCCCCTTCCCCCCCCCCCCCTTTAAAAAAAAAAAAAAAAACTCCAATTAATGCCCCATGTAATAACAAAACGACACCCTTTACACCGTCCCTGGTGTTCCTGGAGAACACAACACGAGAGCCGCTACACCCGAGACTGGCGAGGCCAAACTTTGCGGGATATCCAAATCAAACATTGTATCTTTGCCGAAGTTGGACCAGATCACAGGTTTAGTTCATTGATTACTCCAGGCATGGTTGCACACGACGTCACAGCAATTTCATTACATTAGAGACAGTATATCTTTGTTAGACACAAGTCTATTCAATGTTCTATATTGCAATAATAATGTAGTTGCTTATTGTGAGATTTTTGTGTGCTTCCAACATATTTCCGTGTGTCTATTGACGGTTTAGTGAGATTTCGCCGTATTGTGAGTACCAGCTTACCTTGTTATTTCAGTTACATAAATAAACACAAAAAGTATTGTTTGGCACTCACAGAAAGAGAAGAAGGAAGTAGAGACTAGAGGACGCACTATACAACATAGAATGTGAAAGCTATTGCTACCGACCGCGATTCGAACCTGTCACCTCCAAATGACGCTGCAGTAACAAGTGTACTTCGACGCAAGACCAACTAGACTGTCTAATTGGTCATGCATCGAAGTACACGTGTTCTTGCCTCGAGGCGCTGTCGCCATTTGGAGGCGACAGGTTCAAATTTCGGTCGGTAACTATAGCTTTCAAATTTTATGTTGACTTAAGTGTCCTCTAGTCTCTACTTCCTTCTTCTCCTTCTGTGAGCGCCAAATAATACTTTGTGTGTTTATTTATGTAACTGTTTCAAGTGGCCTCAACGGGTTCCTCCATTGATTGCCTATCATTATTTCAGTTTGAATGTCTGTTTTTCTCTGTTCGTCTGTTATTCTATTCGTTCATGGAAATGTGCAATCAATCAGCTGCATGTAACTTTATAGTTTCCTTTTCACTTGAAACTTAGTTTGCGATTTTTAATCCAGGTATCTGTGTCTGTGTTTCTAGACTTTTCTTTTTCCATTTGTACAAACACGAGAGCTTCTGAATTTCGCCAACCTCTTTTCATCTCTGTCTTCCAAGCTCTTTCTTCATCCTTCCTGTGTTCGGATGGATTGCAGTGCTAGCGGCCGCTGAGCTATGCGTACCAGTAGTATACCTTCGATATGCAACCTAGGGGAAATATACTGAGCTGTCCTTGCGGTTCGTGTAATGGTTAGAACGTTACAGACACAATGACTTGAGCACTATGGGGCGAGTGTTTGATGTTAGCACTCGACGCTCGCTATCCGAGGGGGGAAATCGCCACCTGATCCTGCGTGAGCTCTGGCCGATAACATGTAGTGGTCCTAACACTTTATATAGCCCCCCCCCCCCCCAAAAAAAGGGTTTCTGCCACGGTACATTCTTCTTCTTCTTCTTCTTCTTCTTCTTCTTCTTCTTCTTCTTCTTCTTCTTCTTCTTCTTCTTTGCTGTTCTTCTTCTACTTCTTCTTCTTCTTCTTCTTCTTCTTCTTCTTCTTCTTCTTCTTCTTCTTCTTCTTCTTCTTCTTCTTCTTCTTCTTCTTCTTCTTCTTCTTCTTCTTCTTCTTCTTCTTCTTCTTCTTCTTCCTCTGCTTTTCCAGTCCTATGCTTTGTATCCCCAGCAGCTCCCTCCTGGTCCTGCACATTTCATTCACCTCTATGCCAGTTCTCTTCCCCTTGTATTATTTCATCTTCCTCTGTTTATTTTCCCCTGTGGGTTCCAGAAGAAAGACGTTCTACACACTATTAACAGATTATCTCATGACATGTCCTATCCAGCGCAGCATCTTGTCTTCACCGCTTGGCTCACTTGCAACTGTTTTGTTCTCTC
>JACEFZ010024817.1:22500-28839 GCA_014155875.1 Cepaea nemoralis
AATGTGATGAACAGAGGAGAAATGTGATGAACAAAGGACAGAAGTGATGAACAAAGGACAGAGGTGATGAACAAAGGACAGCGGTGATGAACAAAGGACAGATGTCATAAACAAAGGACAGAGGTGATTATCAAAGGACAGTGGTGATGAACAAAGGACAGCAGTGATGAACAAAGGACAGATGTCATAAACAAAGGACAGAGGTGATTATCAAAGGACAGTGGTGATGAACAAAGGACAGCGGAGATGATCAAAGGAAGCAGAGATGATCAAAGGCAGTAATATCCGAGCTTCCTAATTATTTAGTGTGTTTTGTAATTCTGTCTCGCTGTAGTGCAAGGTGAGCGGGCTCCATCAGAAGCACGTGAGTTTAGTTAATATACAACATTTAGATGTCGGCATGGCTGAATGGATCACATCGCTCTCTCTTAAGACTTCCGGTGTACTGATAGCGAGTTAGCTAGTCCAGCCCCTACACCGGTCAGTTGGACTAAAATGATGTCTTCTCGTCCTTGAATTGGGGACGTAAACTACAAGTACCTCAGAAGTCAGAGTGTGTTAAGCTGATGGCGAGGGACACTGGTAATAAAGAATGCTAATTCACATGCAAAAATCAATCCAATGTGGACTATGCTCTTGTAGAAAGCGAGCGAAAGGGAATAAAATAGTCCCTTTCCAGGGATGTCTAGTACGTGGGAGTGCAATGGTTCTTTCAGCGAGGCATTGTTGTCAATTGAGGTCGCAGGTTCACATCGCTGTGTGCCTACAGCATTGAATCTATATATTGCCCGTTGTGTCCTCTTCTTTACTTTTACAGGTGTCGATCAATACCGTGTATTTATTGCACATGTCACACGATATATATATATATATATATATATATATATATATTATATATATATATATATATATATATATATATATATATATATATATAATAAGAATTACATATTGTGGTGGTTTTGAGTTATCGACGCGTATCTATTCATCCCCAAGTAGATGTTTGTTTTTGTTTTTGTTTTTTTCAAGTGGGCCCAGATCCCGCTCAACTGTGTACTTTTCTATGTCGATGATCGATCGACAAAGGTCGATGCCCTCTTGGGCGTATTGAATTTTCCCTCACTGCTGGCGATTGCATCTATACAAACAACTTGAGTTCTTATTAATTTTACATGGTTTTGTACGGTAAACTAACACACAGTTTCGTTAAAGCAGCTTGCATTTAATAAAACGCTATGCATGGATTGCAGATTTATTAGATAGTATACGGTAAACCTAGAATACGCTGTTGACCGTAATCAGAATGAGGGTTTAACATGGTTTACACGATTGGTTGGTTGGCTATTTCGTTGGTTGAACTGTCATTTGGTTTGTCAATTAGAGGCTAAATATTGGCCCTCGGAGATAGATATCCACTTGAAGCTAGAGTATTTGGGAGTTTCAAGGAGCTGGCACTTACAGCACCATATATGTAAACACAAGGTGTTGTGTGGAGATATTTCGAACAAGGGCGAGCCAAGAGAGAAGTAAACATGTCAGTAAAGGATACTGTTGCATGTCTTAAGGCATACTGGGCAAGAAGAAGAAGGGGAGGAGGGGAAGAAGAAGAAGAAGAGGAGGGCGATGAGGAGAGGAAGTGATTAGGAGAAGGGAAGTAGGCGGGAGGGAGGAAAGCAGGGGAGAAGGCGTGGAGGGAAGGAAATAGGGGATGGGCAGTGAAGGGAACGGGTGGGAGTCTCCGTGGCGAAGTTTTCAAGCGTCTGACTCGGGCTCCGAAGGCTGCTGGTTCGATTCCGGGCCACTTCCTTCGGTTCACGAGTGAATTTTTAAGAGACTTTGGGGGGGCATCGCTGGAGCTACGGAGTTTGTGCTTTGTACGACGCTTTCGGCGAACTGGTGCGGGAAGAAACTGAGCCATATGGGATAACATCTCGGTGCAGTGAAGCCGACCCTGTTAACTTTTAAGCGACTTTATTTTTAAGAGAAAGGGTTGAGAGGAGGATGAGGGAAGAACGAACGGAACAAACGAAAGCACTTTATTATCAATGACTTAATAATTGGGCACGCAGGCCCGTCTAACATTTTGCCTATCAATCACTCTGTTTCATACATTATTTCATCCGTAGATCACTTATGAGAACAACAAAAATATCAAAACACGCGTCACAAAGGCTTGGGGAATAAGCGGAGGAGGAGGGAGGGAAGCTGTAGATGTTTGTTGTGGAAGTGGAGGAGTTTGTGCCGGAGGATGTGACAATGGACCACTTCAGCGGCAATCAAAACTGATTGGGAGCAGGGGAGATAAGTTCCAGCGGGAAATGATCACAGTCAGTTTTGTCGGTCTCACGAGTGATGGGGACTTTGTCTGATCATGTGACTATAGTGTACATCACCTTCATCATCATCATGTTCTTTGCCCAAGGACTGGTGTTGATGTTATCTGATTATGTCATTCCACAGCTTCCTATTCCAATCATCATCATCATCATCATCATCATCATCATCGTCATCGGTGTTCTCAGTCCAAAATGTTATTTAATAAAGATGGCAATGAATGAATCACCCAAAAAAAAAAAAACGAGAAGTAGATTGTGAGCTTTACTAAAACACGACTACAAGAGACAAATTGGACGTTGCGGCCAAAGCCTTCGTATAAGATGGCAAGAGTACTGCCGAACTGGTACTGGGCAACGAATGGACACACACAATAGCTAGGACAAAAAGACTCAATGTCTGTCGAGCTGCCTGCTTGTCTGTGTCAATAAGTCTGTCATTCTGATTGTCTGTCTTTCTGATAGGCAGGCATAAGGAGGACATCGTTCATGTAGATCTGTAAACAGACAGGCATCCAGACAGACAACAAACACACAGACAACCAGACAAACTGGCAACCAGACATAATCTCAGACACGAAAACAGACACACACACACACACACACACACCGCGAGACCGAAGACAGACATCAAGACACTCACACAGAAAAAGAGACACGCCGCCTTTAAGACAGATCTGACATAATATCAAACAAAGAGATCACCAAACAAATAGACAGACACCCAGGCAGCCAGACATACTGAAAAACAAACACAGACAGCCCGGCAAACAGACAGACACTATACCATTAGCAACATACACACAGACCGACTGATAGATAAAACGGCCAAGCCGTGGATGTCTATGTGACAATATTGATGCGCTAACATATGGGCGATTAGGTATATGGCGGGATTTTCAGACGCCTGCGGATCGATTCACGTATGGATATATATGGATCGATTGTGGGTTTCATGGATTGGTCAGGAGATGTATGGATATAACGAATGCAAACACCAAAGTATTGCTATATACGTGGCAATATATATAGGTGAAATAAGGGTGTTTAGAACAATGCAGGCTTGCATGAGTTATTTCAAGGCTGTAAGGATCGATCGATGAGTGTATGGATCAAATGAGACTTATTTGGGTCAATGGAGAAACGTATGGATTAAAAGAATAATATATGTATTACTACTAATACTTCTGGCACGTTGCCGTCTTGACAGACGATAGTTTGTTACATTGTGCTTCAACAACAATAGCATAATAACTACAATCCATGGCGGTTCGTTCACAATGTTAGGTTTAATAGGTGATATACTGATTGTCATATATTTTTGAAGGGAGTGGGAGATCACTGTAGTGCATACCCCATCTCTAACAAAAGATGTAGAGCCCCATCCTCTTCTATCTTCAATAACCCCAGAATATGAACCTTGAGTTATCTGCAGGCCTCGTTCTATTAAATTATGTCTAGGAGATATAGATTATGGCCCTGGTAAGAATGGTAATTTACTAATTGGGAATCTGCCCCTTCTCCAATGATTCTTTAGCTCTGGAGCCCCCTTTTAGTTTATCAAATCTGAGGAAAGTCAGGAGAATTTTCTCAGCCTGATTTAGATGAAGAAAACATGGATGTTGAGCAGTTGATAGGTATAGAGTCTTTTTATTTCCCCCATTTTAGTAAGTCATTATGAGTTAATTTCTTTTAACAATCAAACACATAATCAATCACATTAGATTTTTGACAACATGATGTACAAAAGAAGTTGTTGACAGATAGGTTTGAACTTGACAAATTAACAGAAGGTCAATTCATGTTAATCATTTATTGACTGGCCTGAGCCTTCTGGTCAGTACATACATCTCTATTGTGATTTACACAAAGTAATAGAACAGTTGCACATTGGACCATTGTCCCAGACAATCAATAACAAGCATCAATATATGAGATGTCAACAAGTGTGAAAACATAGTAAACATTTTGATGTTGTACATATTAAGTATGATAGTGGTGTCTCAACCATAAACATATATTAGTTTTTCCTGAAATTGGGTGTGGGTTCTACCAATGAGTAAAGTAACCTGGTGACTGGAGGATTAGGTAAGCCAGGGTCCATTGACTGATGGACCCACTTCAGGTCTGCCCGTATAGCTCCTCTGAAGGCCTCCCCATGCTCTGCTCATAGCGAAGTCGTCCTCCCTCTCACTTGTGGTTCATCTCTTTCTCTCGGCTTCCCTCCCTCAGGTCTGATTTAGGTGGTTAGTTTGCTGATGTGTTGGGTGGTTGTTGGTATGAAGCCACCAAGATCACTGATGAATATTCGCATAAATATAAACATTCCTACCAATACAATAATAAGAAGTAGGTCGGAAGAAATCTAAATTCCCGAAGTAGGAACCAGTTCCCCTCCCCTCTTTTTCTCTCTAAGCTAGTGTTGGGTTAATTTGGGGTGGTCAGAGTTTATCACACTGTGTACGCCTTGTGTCAACTTGTTCCTGCTGTATGTAAGTCTTCATTTGACCGGGGTCAGTGAACGTGTACAGTGAGACAATGACAAGAGTGAGAAGGTGTCAAGATGCATGTAAATAAATGACATACATTTATAACATTTCTTCTACTCAATGGTGTTCACAATGTGTATAAATAATTCTCTGTGTTTTCCCAATTAACTACTTCTTCTTCTTGTTGTGTCGAATAACTCTCTTACCATTATCTGTTGTTGTTGTGATGTTGAGTGTTGTGTTGTGTGGTGATGAGTGGTGTGGAGTGGTGTTGTGTTTTTAAGTTATGTTGAGTAATGAGTTAAGTTCACTTCGCGTGATGATGTTCCGCGAAGCACACTTTCTCATGTATTGCAGTTCTTAAGTGCTCTTATCTAATTAAAATTTGACATAAATATAAATATTTATTTCGCCAAACCCTATTAATTCTATAGACAAAGGAGAAAGGAAAGATTGATTTCACTTCAGCTTTCTAGATTGTAAATAGGCATAGATAAGTCTGTTTTAGAACAAGGCACTTGTTCTAGTACACGAACTGTCATGTCAGCTGTAGATAGTGATAGCATCTTTTACAATGTTTCTGGTGAAATGCACAAGGATTGCTTTCGAATCATCACTTCTCACAGTTGTTTAGAATAGAATGTAATAGTGGAATGCACTTCTAAGTTAATAATTATCCTTAAGAATATCAGAGATTGTAGTTTCATCGAAGAGACTATTCCGCCCGGGAATGGCTTTGCGTCGTTAGAATCTACAGTCGAGCATTTTTACATTTCAGAGGTTTTTAATTAATAATAATACATTTCAATTGACATCACAAAACATGGGTTCACATTACTTGATACTTGATACATCGGGTTCTTAGTCTAATCAAGGGCCAACAAAACGTACCTCGGATCCAGACTTTTGCCTTGTCCATTGAAGTTTTTGGTCACACAATCTTCTCCCATCCGTCCATGGAGCGAGTTCAGACAAAAGTGCGGGCTTACTACATTTCTGATGAAATAGTAATTTATGTTAATTATGCACTGGCGCGAAGGCGGGTCACGTGATTGTTCTATCCAATGGTTTTCCGAGCTTGGTCTGATGAAATCTTTCCAAGAATCCACGTCATTTGTCACTTGTTCAGTTCCAGTTTTGATGTTAAGTTTTAAGTCCCAATCTCCAATTGCGTTTGTGAAGTCAATTTCTTTTAATGTTGTTTCCTCTTTTTGCGGCATTTGTTGATGAAATGAATAATGTTGGCTGCGTTATGCCACACTGATGGAGTCAGGGATGTAATGATCAAAAGCATATCTGGAGGGGTGTATAAAATGAATGATGGTTATGTGGATCGATGTAGGGATGCATTGATCTATGGATGAGTGTACTGATCAACAACGGGTTGTTTGGAACGATTGAAAAATTGGGGATCAATGGAGAGTATGTACACATAGATTTATTGAAATGGTAATTTAAATACATTATGCTTAACTGGCAAGTCAAACGTTTTTCCCCCCCCCCCCCTTTTTTCCTTT
>JACEFZ010024818.1:0-104214 GCA_014155875.1 Cepaea nemoralis
AAATACTGGGGTGCACAAAGGACACACAAATTATCTGCATGAGGCATATCCTGGCGCTACCTACAATGACGGATAGGCATAGGGTCCTTCAGGCCAAATGGTACCTGAGAGATGCAGACAGGGATCACTCGCTGCATACAGCAATGGATATGGTAAAGGGTCATAGATTAAGACGAGGCAGGTCCTGGATGGTACAGGCAGAACTTTCTATAAGTCAGGTGTGTGATCTAGAGACCAACAATCGTGAAAGAGAGTGGGTTGAAATTCTGGATGACATGACGGACTGGCACAATGTAATAATAACACTGGGTCGTGAGTGCAGAGAATGGGCAGCGGGCCGCACTGAGTTTGAAGTGCAACAGCTGATCCAGAGCAACACACATCAAGGTGACATAGTCATCTACACCGATGAGTCAGTGGTGAGAAACAGACGTAGTGGCTGGGGCTTTATTGCAAAGGCTAATGAGCGAGGCTTGAAAAAGGAGAGCCTGGCATATGAGACTACGACCTCCAGCATGAGAATGAAGGTGGAGGGAGTAACAGCGGCATTCCGGTGGCTAGAGGAGACTACTGCAACACACGTTATGTTCATATTGGATTCAAAGAATATGCTTAGCAAGGTGGAGAAAGGAATGTTTCGTGTGGAGTGGCTCTTGTCGTTTCAGAGGTCACAGATTGTGAGAATTGTGTGGATATTTTGCCCTGGCCATGCGGGTGTACGGGGGAATGAACAGGCTGATAGGCTAGCAGGGACTGCACCTCTTGGTGGTATCTTACCTAAAGACAAGGGGGAGGTGGTCGTGCGCTTGTAGGACCAGGTGGAGAAGGCGGAGGAACAGATTGAGAACCCATATGTGGAAAGAATGAGATTGCGGGGGATCGGCAGGGGTTCTGGAAGAATCTCAAAACTGAGAGGGAAGACCAGGAGAACATTTAATCATATAGCAGTGGGAACGATTAGTAGTATGACTCTTCGCTGGCTGTTGAACGAGGGGACTGAGCACGTATGGGAATGTCCTGAGTGCAGTGATGTCGGTTCTTGACTCAACTCAACTCAACAACTCAACTCAACTGGCCTGTAGAAGACTGTAGCATAATAAAAATACTGTTCCATGTTGTTGGTACATCTTGCTGCAGCTTACACAGTGATGACTCGGTACAATTTTGCAACTCGCTTATGGTCTGATCTCTTGTGGTTGTGTTTGCAGCACTATGTTTAAAATGTCCGAAAATTTTTCGACGTACGGTTAATTTATATAAGTACTGCCCAAACTACAACATATCCAGGCCAACCTTCTGGCCTAGAGAGACAACAGTGGAAGATACAATCTATGGACCGCTGAATGAACTAAAAAAGACTATTAGATTCATACAAGAGACAACAATGCAGTTATAGACATATTTCAAGCTAACGAAAGAAGAAGAAGAATTTGTATAAGTGATGGGAGAAAAATTTTCGATTAATGGTTAAAAAAAAATTAATCGTAAAATAAAAGTAACGATTAATCGATTAATTAATCATTAACTTCCGCAGCCTCAATATATATATATATATATATATATATATATATATATATATATATATATATATATATATATATATATATATATATATATATATACTTTGTCTGTTTGTCGATATATTTACAGATGGATCCAGCCATCAATGGGTAGTATTGTTTGACGCTCACAGAAGGAGAAGATAGAAGTAGAGACTAGAGACACTGTTTCAGTGGCCTCAACTGGTTACCAACTTGATTTACTGTGTAATACGTGTACAACATTAGAACCGACCAATCATTTCTCTTCTTTGAATGTTTGTTAATATACTGGACACAGCATTTACTGTCCGATGTGTTTGTGTGTTTGTTGTTTGATCTATGTTGGTTTAATATAAATTATGAGACCTATGGTGCTATCTCAATGGTTTGATCGTATTCCATAGTCGTAGGTTCATGTGTATGACAGACATGATTAATGAAGACACTTTTTTGACGGCAGGCATGGCCATGGGGATACATCGTTATTGTATGACACAGTTTCATCCAATAACACCAGTGGTAACATACATGTACACTTATTCAGCATAAACTCCTCCGGGAACGTCCCCTGGTGCAAGGAGTGTCTAGTTGGTCATGCGTCGAAGTACACTTGTTCCTGCATCGAGGCGCTGTGGCCATATGGAGGTGACAGGTTCGAATCCCGGTCGGTAACTATAGCTTTCAAATTGTATGTTGTCTAGTGCGTCCTCTAGTTTCTACTTCCTTCTTCTCCTTCTGTGAGCACCAAACAATACTATGTGTATTATTTATGTAACTGTTTCAATGACCTTAACTGGTTCCCAAACTGCTTCCCAATGGGTAGTATGTCTATTATATCCATCCATTCACAGAACTAGCATATATAAAGGCAGCCTTGTATATGAACCATGCTGGTAACACTAAAAGGGTCGCAACACAATATTCCTTCACGTGGCAACATACCTGGAGTTGAAGAGGCCCACAGATTGGCAAATGAAGGCCGAAGACTACCCCAGCCTGATACAGACACAATTAACATATGATGAGCCTTGCGATTAATAAGAAGCAATGGTAGAACCAAGTGGAAATCAGAGCACCCTGTCAAGCAACGATACAAGTGATGCGTATTACCAACTCAGTTGAAAAGAACAAGTAACCATCTTCAGACTTCACGCATGACTCAACCTCACAGGACACAACAGACTGATATACCACATGTTTAATATACTAAAGATGGGAGATGCTGATAAGTGCACTTGTGCAACTGGTGGAATGGCCAAACATTTCATGCAGGAGTGCCCAACATACACCCGAGAAAAGTATTTTGGCCTACACCCGCTCCATTTGAGGACAAACTCTATGGCATACTGGCTTCTGAAAGTGAACGAATAAGAAGAATACCCATCCATCCGTCCGTCTGTTCGTTAGTCTGTCTGTACACCCGCCCGTATACATCCGTCTGTGTGTCTGTTGGTCTGTCTTTATGTCGATCTCTCTATCTTTCTGTCCATGTTTTTGTCTGTCTGTCTGTATGTCTTATGCTGCATGCCTGTCCGTCCACAAAATTAACTATCCATCTATCTCTTCATCAGTCAACACATCCACGTACCCATATGAACCCCCTATATCAATCCACCGAAACGTACCCACCTAGTCCGTCTGTCTGTCTGTTTAGTACAAACTATTCTTTCTGTTTGGTTATATTACTTTATCCGATTTTGTCTTTCTGTTTGTCTCCCCATGCTATGTGTGTGCTGCCTGTCTGTCTATCTTTCCGTCTGTATATATACCTTGCTGTTTGTATGTCTGCTCCCCCCCCCCCCTATTTCTTCTCTCCCTGTACGCCTACTCATCCATTGTGTATATATCTCTGTGTTTAAGCCCCCGAAATCATCGTACGGCTAGAGTTTTTCTATCTGAATAAATTAAACCTACATTTATTTATATGCTTCGACGCCTGTTTATATCAGCAATCATACAGATCGTAAAGATCCTCACAAAGTCTGAATTGATTTTCGTTGAGTCCAACTCCCCCATAGAAACTTCCACAATAAATCAACAACAATTCTAATATGATCCAGAAATGCAATTGTGTATTCCGTGTAACACTATTTCATCTCCTGTATTTCTCCGCCCCATCCCTCTGCTGTCCTCTTCTCTTTGTTGTCCAAACAATCGTTATCGGATTTTAGAGGAGCATCCGCAAGGCCATCTCCATAAATCCGCTAAATTGCTAGCTGATGTCACAGGCACCAAATGAGCTATAAGAAAACTCCCAGAATGCTTCACGTGCTGGCAGAAATGTACGCAGATTCTGAAGTCGTGTCGTGAGATATTTGTCAATGGCTGAATATGGTATCAGTTGAGTGAGTACTTTTAGAAGACTTTCTTTTCATCTTGTGTGCACCCTTGTGACTATAGGAAGAAAGTATTATGACCAATAAAAAGATGTCATTTGCAACGAGAACAAGAGTGTTGAAGTGCTACCAAGAACCTGCACTTTTGTATGGATGTGAAGCATAGACAATGAGCTGACAAGCTGAAAAACATCTAATGGTTGTGGAAATGTGGTATCTGAGGTAAATGAAAAGAACACGGACAGACAGATAAACAATTGACCAAGCCCTACAAGAAACAAATTAAACCCGTAAACTGGACAAATAACCGTAAACTGATTAGAGAAATTAGACGTATACAGTCACAAACTATTTGGTCATGTTAAGAGACGAAATAAATTGGAGAACTTGGTGACAACTGGTCAGACTGAAGGGAAAATAACAAGGGGAAGGCAGAGTAGTTAGCTAGTAGTTAGTTAGTTAGTTAGTTAGTTAGTTAGTTAGTTAGTTAGTTATTCGACAGATTATCCTCATTGCACATCGAACCACTCAGTCCATAAGTGCTCGGATCCCCTCCTCAGTAAATCCCGCAGTACTAACCACACCAATTCTGTGTCGGTTTATTAATCTTCTTTGGCTTCTGGCACAGTGTTCTTGTCTGGCCACACCTCTATCAACTTGCTGTTCTCACAGTCTGACCATAGTTGTAGATTCACAGTCATCACTTGGTTCTCGCAAACGACTTATTTCTCGTAGAGCATTCAGTATATGACTGTGGCTTGGAGAGATCAGTGATATAAAGCATGGCTTCTGGGAGAAGAGACAGCGGTCGACTAACAGGAAGACTGACACAGAACAGTGAGGAGACCTGAGGCATGAGGCAGAAGAAATGGCCAGAGATCGAGAACTTTCGGTGTGCCGTAATGAGGACGACGTCGTCAAATGACTTGCTCGATGATCATGACAATAAATAACCACACGGCTCCATGATAATAAATAACCACACGGCTCCATGATAATAAATAACCACGCAGCTCCATGATAATAAATAACCACACGGCTCCATGATAATAAACAACCACACGGCTCCATGATAATAAATAACCACACGGCTCCATGATAATAAATAACCACACGGCTCCATGATAATAAATAACCACACGGCTCCATGGTAATTAATAACCACACGGCTCCATGGTAATAAACAACCACACGGCTCCATGCTTGACCCAGCCTTATAGAGCTGGCATAACAAATTATGGGAAATTATACATAGATAACGTCCATCGAGTATTAATCGGTGTCAACAAATATGGACGTAGTCGTACGAGGGGACTTCACATGAAAACCTTAAAAGTGTGATATAAATTAAAATAATCACGCCATTTGTCTTGTAACCTATCAATATTGTTGTTAAAGATGTCAAGTGTGTTAAGCACGTGACATCACGACGTAGACGAACCCGGTGCCGTTATAAGGTCATTTTAAAGAAGGCCACCCCACTTTTGACAATCACAAAAGATCGAGTGGAAGAGAGACAGAGGCATACCAAGAGAAATGATGCTGGATGGATTGCGACGATAGCATGGAAGAATATCAACAGCGGAGTTGATCCAGAAAAACCAAAGAATGAGATCTGTGGAGAGTCATGAACGCCTACGCCAGCCGGCACATCACTTGATGATGATGATGATGATGATGATGATGATGATGATGATGATGATGATGATGATGATGATGATGATGATGATGATATTATGATGAGGAATATGCAAAAGACATGAAAATGGAATCCTTTACGTTTTAACCCTAGGGTATAGAGGATTTGCAATCCTAAAGAAATAAGGAGCCTTGGAATGTGATCAACATCGAACAATTAGCATAATGATCCACATCCGAAGATTTTCTTAAGAATCATCATGCAAAGAGTAGAAATAGGGCAAGAACTAATGTGGTTACGTAGAAGACAAGGAGACAGTAAATGCTGTGTATTTGCTGAGAACATCAATTTAGCGTTAAATAGAAGTAAACACAGACCTACATCTAGATAGCTTGGCCACTTGGCATGGTTGAGATACGAACACAGAGCTGATTCACGACTCTAGAGATGGTGTAGGATGGCGAAACATGACCACCCACGCTTATCTGCATGGCACATGATAACGTTGTAGAGATATATGACGGTATTCAGTTCATTTTATGGTGGAGTTTCAAGCGCAGTATTTGCCGACCCAGTCGTCATTAGGGTCTTAGCAAAGACTTACTCTAATAAAGATGACAAAGTATCAATGGCGGACAACGTAAAACAGATCTACAGCTTGTGGACATTGCACTCGTAGTATTAGAGAGTGTGAAAAGGAACATTCCTTGAATATTAATAAAATAGAAACAGTCCAGGATGAGAGACTTGGGAGTAAGAATTGGCACGGCCGGACACGAGAGGTACATCTGGAAAACGAGGGGCCTCGTCAACCAACACAGAACTGGTACTATTAGCCACCGGACGCTGATGCATATGCTGGGGGGGGGGGGGGGGGGGAGGATCTGAGCACCTATGGACCTGTCCGGAGTGCAATGATGATACCCCAACTGATAACTGATAAAATAGAAACAACGGTTTTACCAAAGAAATAAAAACAACATAATTCCAAAGGGTCATATAACAATAGAAGGAGAAATGCTTAACCAAGTTGATACATTTAAATACCTAGGGACAATATTAACATCAGATGGAAGATGCACAACAGAGATTAAGAGCAGAACTGGTCAAGTAAAAGCTGCAATTCAGAAGACGAAAACTATCTGATGCAGCAGGTCACTGTCAGGGCAGTGCCGTGCCATGATACAGAGCGGCGGCCGCATCAGGAGGCGCCGTCAGAGGGCTTCATAAAGGGGCGGCATTTTTACAGAACAAAAAAATATAAGGGGAGGCATTTCGAAGACTTGCATCATACTGAGAGAATCTACCGCACGGTACTGGTCACTATACTGAATATAAGAAAGAGAGCACTGACAGATTATATATAACCTGTCTTGCAGTATGGCAGTGAATCATGGGATGTGAATGAACAAACTATGAAGATCTTGGTATCAAAGGATAAATAATTCCTGAGACGAATGTTACAAATACCTTGGACTGCCAGAGTAACAAACAACGATTGCCGGGAAGAGGCTAATGAAGCTAGAACATTATATAAACCTATAAGAAAGAGACAAACAATATTCTTCTGTCATGAAATGAGGAGATGGGGATTGGAAAACATCGTAACAACTGGAAATATCAGTGGGAGAAGAATCAGAGGCAGACCGAGGAAAGAATGCTGGATGGCATGGAGGAAGTATCATCAGCAGAGTTGATCCAGATCACCAAGGACCAAGATATGTGCACGCCTTTGACAGTTGGTAAGACATGATTATTTTGAAAGACTTATATCCGCTACGCCAGCTGGGCTGAACTTGTCCTCTTACAACCCACGAGCCTCAGTTTCTGTGTGTGAAAGATGTGTCCAGTAATCGTCATTTTTATGTACATTTATCTGACCAGGCACATGTTGGGGGAGGGGGAAAAAAGGGGGGGAGGCTGGGCATTCAGCCAATCCTTTAGCCACAAAATTCAACCAATCACCAACTCGTCTTGGAGAGGGAGGAAAAAGTCAGGAACATTCTGCAGCCCGTTCAAGATGGAAGGAAGCTGCTCTTCACGAGGAATTATAAAACTAAAAATGCCAGCAGAAGGGAATTGGAAACAAACAAATAATGCTGAAAAGAAAAAGAAGAATTTGAAATGATCGCGGAGAAGAAAGGGAATTGACATTTTCTAGTTGAAGATTTCTGTGTTCATTAAATAGCTAAAAATAGGAGGAAGAGGAGACGAAGAAGATGAGGCGGAGGGGGCGGGGTGGCAGAAGAAGAAGAAGAAGAAGAAGAAGAAGAAGAAGAAGAAGAAGAAGAAGAAGAAGAAGAAGAAGAAGAAGAAGAAGAAGAAGAAGAAGAAGAAGAAGAAGAAGAAGAAGAAGAAGAAGAAGAAGAAAGCGAAGAGGAGAAAGGGGAAGAAAAGGATAAAGAAGGAAAAAAAGAGATGAAGAAGAAGACTTTAAATCGTCATCTATCAATATAGCACTAGGCATCTCATGTATTTGTGCGTGTCCGCTATATATGTACACATCTATTAAATACCTAATCATACATCTTTAATATAGTAGTCTGTAAATGATCATTACTGACCGAGACGAGGCATCAATAGGTAACATATTTTGGGAACACAAAAACACATAATGCTTTGTTGAGGGCAGGGTTACGGGAAAAATTGGAAGGCAAACAGGCAAGAGGAAGGCAACGGCTGCCATGGGGAGGTATAACACATGGGAATGGGAAGGTATCAAACAAGGTAATGGGAAAGTGTCAAACATGGGACAGGAAATGTATCACACATGGGAATTGGAAGGTATAAAACACGGGAATGGGAAAGTATCTAACATGGGAGTGCAAAGGTACCAAACTTGGGAATGGGAAGGTACCAAGCATGGGAATGTGTCTAACTTGGGAATGGGAAATTACCAAACATGGGAATGTATCTAATTTGGGAATGGGAAGATGGCAGACATGGGAATGTCTGTAATTTGGGAATGGAAAGATACCAAACATAGGAATGTACATAACCCGCTACCTCCGCGTCAGCACACTGGAAGTTTAAGATCGAATGCTCTTATCCATTCTATCATGCAGACCTGCAATGATGATTTGTCACGGCCATAGACAAACATTGCGAGAATACAGCAGACTTTCACAATGAATTTGTCTTGTTAATCAGATCAGAATAGACATTGCGAGAATACAGCAGACATTTTACAATGAATTTGTTTTGTTAATCAGATCAGAATAGACATTGCAAGAATAAGGCAGACTTTTACAATGAATTTGTCTTTTTAATCAGATCAGAATAGATATTGCGAGAATACAGCAGACTTTTACAATGAATTTGTTTTTTTAATCAGATCAGAATAGATATTGCGAGAATACAGCAGACTTTTACAATGAATTTGTTTTGTTAATCAGATCAGAATATACATTGCGAGAATACAGCAGACTTTTATAATGAATTTATCTTGTTAATCAGATCAGAATAGATATTGCGAGAATACTGCAGACTTTTACAATGAATTTGTCTTGTTAATCAGATCAGAATAGACATTGCAAGAATACGGCAGACTTTTACAATGAATTTGTTTTGTTAATCAGATCAGAATAGACATTGCGAGAATACGGCAGACTTTTACAATGAATTTGTTTTGTTAATCGTTAATCAGATCAGAATATACATTGCGAGAATACAGCAGACTTTCACAATGAATTTGTCTTGTTAATCAGATCAGAATAGACATTGCGAGAATACAGCAGACTTTTACAATGAATTTGTTTTGTTAATCAGATCAGAATAGACATTGCAAGAATAAGGCAGACTTTTACAATGAATTTGTCTTTTTAATCAGATCAGAATAGATATTGCGAGAATACAGCAGACTTTTACAATGAATTTGTTTTTTTAATCAGATCAGAATAGATATTGCGAGAATACAGTAGACTTTTACAATGAATTCGTTTTGTTAATCAGATCAGAATAGACATTGCGAGAATACAGCAGACTTTTATAATGAATTTATCTTGTTAATCAGATCAGAATAGATATTGCAGTTATGAAAATATCGCCTTGTTGTGCAGAAATCTAGTCTCATCATCATCATGTGCCATGCCGATAAGAGTGGGCGACCATGTTTCGCCATTTCACACAATCACCAGAGTCGTGGATCAGTTCTGTGTTCTTGCCTCGACCACCCACTTGGCCAAGCTATCTAGATATTTCTTCTCTGCCTTCCTCTTGTCCTTTTCCACTTAATCATGCCAGTTGTCATCAAAGTCTCTAGTTTATATCTTCTCATAACTTGTCCACAAAATCTTGACCATCTACCTCTAATTCCTTCTAATCAGTTTACGGTTTTCATTTTGTTCTTGTAGGATTTACTCATTGATTTTTCTCTCTATCTATGGTAATATTTGAATTTTCATCAGAAACCACATTTCCACAGCCATCAGATGTTTTTCAGCTTGTCAGCGCACTGTCCACGCTTCACATACACCCAACATTACAGGTTCTAAGTATCACTTCAACACTCTTTTCCCAGTTGCAATTGCCATCTGATTATTGGTTAGCACGTTTTACAACCTGCAAAAATCTACTGCCACAAAATGTGGATATTATTCTCTCAGTGAAATATTTTACAGAACAACTGTCGAACTGGACAGTTCGCGCGGTAGTTCAGTGGTATGGGCGTTTGTCTACTGACCCGGTCTTGTGTGTTCGAATCTAAATCGAGGCGGGTTTTAACATTGATCTGGAACCACAGGTCCACCAAGAATATTCTGGGTAATATGGCGTTCCTGGGAAGTTCACGCCGATGGGATATTTACTACACAGTGTACTGAATGCTGACTGCTTTATACGAATGATAACCTTAAAATTGTGATAGAAATTACAATAACCATGCCATTGCCTTGTAACCTGTCAACATTGTTGTTAAGGATGTCAAGAGTATTAAGCCCATGACATCACTGCGCAGTCGATGACGTCATGATGACACGGTGACGTCATACGGACAGTTTAAAGATGGCTGCCCCACTTTTGACATGCACCTAAAAAGAGCAGCGTTAAGTTATCCATGTTTTGATCAGTGAAGGGGTAAAACGTTTTGAAGTCCATGGTCCAATAAAGGTTCAGTATGGTGATGCATGTCTGTGAGTCCAGCAAGTGTATGAGTTCAGTAGAAAGTTTCAAAACGGCGTGACTTCTGTGACAAACTATTCACGATCAGGTCAGGCGCACAAAGTAGTGACTCCAGAGTCGTTGTTCTATAGGAATCCAAGCACTTTATCGGCGACGGAGGACTTGCACTGAACGCAGTGGTGACTACATTAAAAAATCATAATTTATTCTTTACTTCTTCAGAATATATTCACCAAAACCAAACATTTAAGGTTTTCATTTGATGCCCCCTCGTAAAATTATGTAGCCAGTACCATTAAATCTCAAACCTCCGCTGCCTTGCGGGTATACCCATATGGGAAAGGCTTCGGGAGTAAACCCTGAGGACAAATCCGGAGATGGAGTCCCTAAGGCAGTTCTATGTTGTAAACAACATAGTTCTGACAACTCCTGCGACGGCACCGATGCCAAGTTGCATTGGCTACTGCCTTTCCCTTGGTCAACATCGGCGACGTGGAGAGGGGGAACCTGCTACTGGGCAACAGCTGGTTCTCCGATTTCCATTGCCCAGGCTTGTGCCCTGAAGACGTCACTTCAGCACCGTGTAAAGCGGTGACACAACACGGGAAGCAGCATTTGCCGGTTATAAGTCTTAATGCTCGATTGGCGTAGAGCAAGGCGCCAGGGGCTACTTCCGACGGTGGGAGAGATCATCGTATCTCACTAGACAGCTACCGCCCGCCTAAGCTGGGCAGCCCCCAGTCAATAAGGTGTTGTCTCGCCACGGTTCATCTGCTCCTGAGGGTGTGCGGAGCTTAGGGGAAAATCCTGACACATGGACCGCAATCTATACACCTAACAGCAAGAAAAAAAAACAAAACAACCGGCCCTAAGGCTGGGAACATGGAACGTAAGAACCATGACCCCTGGCATCTCAGACGATCTAATTGAGATTGTGGATGCCCGCAAAACTGCAGTGATAAACAACGAACTACTAAGACTGGGGATAGACATTGTCGCGCTGCAAGAGACCAGACTCCAAGAATCTGGAAACATCAAGGAGAGGGACTTCACTTTCTACTGGCATGGCAAGCCGTGCGGAGAGACCAGGGAGCATGGAGTTGGCTTCGCTATCAGAAACAAGCTGCATAATTCCATCATACCACCAAGTGATGGCACTGAAAGAATACTGAAGCTCCAACTCCAGACAGAGGCAGGCCCAGTTAGTATTATAAGCGTTTACGCCCCAACACTAACTGCAGCATCAGAATCTAAAGACAAGTTCTATGACGACCTTAGCAAAGAAGTCAGTGAAACACCAGAGAAACAACATCTTTTTATCCTGGGGGATTTCAATGCCAGGGTTGGCTCCGACCACAAATCTTGGCCTTCATGTCTAGGACAGTTTGGCGTTGGGAAGATCAATGACAATGGACAACGTCTCTTGGAATTCTGCAGCCACCATAATCTGTGCGTGACCAACACCTTCTTTGACACGAAACCTCAACACAAGGTGTCATGGAGGCACCCCAGATCAAAGAACTGGCACCAACTCGACCTGGTGCTCACTAAACGCAGCAACGTCCGCAATGTACAGTTGACTCGCAGCTATCATAGTGCTGACTGCGACACCGACCATTCACTCGTCTCCAGCAAGGTGAAGATAAAGCCCAAGAGAATCTACAGAAGCCGAACAGAAGGAAGAACACGCATTGAACACCAGCGGCACCCAAAATAAAGAGAAGGTCAACAAATTCATGCAGGCTCTAGCGGATACTCTGCCTGGCCCCACAAATGGAAATTCCACCGATAGATGGAGTCATTTTCGCGACACCATGTACAATACAGCACTATCAACATTTGGCAAGAAGCAAACTAAGTCAACCGACTGGTTTGAAGCACACTCTGAAGAGATGCTCCCAGTCCTGGAGATAAAGAGACATGCATTCTCAATGTATAAAACATCACCTTCAGAGAAAACACTGCAGGCATTGCGAATGGCCAGAAATAGAGTACAACAGATGGCAAGAAGATGTGCGAACAGGTACTGGCTACCGCTCTCTGCTCAAATTCAAACTTGTGCAGACACTGGAAATATAAGAGGAATGTACAAGGGCATCAAGCAAGCTGTCGGTCCATCAAAAAATAAGATGGCCCCTTTACGATCAACTGAGGGGGTAATCATAAAAGATCGAGCAAAACAAATGGATCGCTGGGTAGAACACTACTCAGAGCTATACTCAGTGGATAACACTGTCAGTGAAGAAGCTCTGGAAGCCATCGATCAACAGTCTGCCATGCATGCTCTGGATAACGAACCTTGCCTCACAGAAATCAGTGAAACACTAGACTCTCTCAAATCCGGCAAGGCACCTGGAAAAGATAGTATTCCACCTGAAATTTTAAAATGTAGCAAAGAAACAATCATCCCAGAACTGTATGCAATATTTCAGCTCTGCTGGAGAGAAAAATCAATACCACAAGATATGAAAGACGCAAACATCGTTACCCTTTATAAAAACAAAGGGAACAGAAGCGACTGCAACAACTATCGCAGCATTTCCCTACTCAGCATTACAGGCAAGATTTTTGCCAGAGTAATCCTTAAAAGATTACACATTCTTGCTGAAAGAATCTACCCCGAATCGCAGTGCGGATTTAGACCCAAAAGGTCCACCATCGATATGATTTTCTCACTCCGGCAGCTCCAAGAGAAGTGCAGAGAACAGAGGAAGCCATTATATATTGCCTTCATCGACCTCACAAAGGCAATTGACCTCGTGAGCAGAAGCGGCCTTTTTAAGGTCCTTGAAAAGGTTGGATGTCCACCCACTCTTCTTAGTCTCGTGAAATCATTCCACGAAAACATGCAGGGGACCATTTTATTTGACGGCTCAACATCTGTGACGGGATGAGTCTAGATCACTATGCAAATACCCCCAATATTACGTTAGCTGAATTACTATTTACATTCTGGATTCAGTAGGCAGCTAAATTACTAATAATGACGTCATATTGGCGACGCAGACATTTGCCGCACTAAAACTACACACTGTACTATTGGGGACAGCACATTTCCACGTCATCATCAAATGATGTCACAAGGGAAATCCCCTGTCTTCAACCCTTATTAATATCAAGTCTAATGACTGGGGATATAGGTCCGTCACTCCCTAGCAACGGGAAAACAGCGATATGCTATTAGTACGGCTGCACCGGAAATTGTGACTAACAACTTCCGTCCGGTGGACAACGACCATTGCTGCTGTGCTAAGCAGACCTTACATGAAGTGAGCTGCCATATCCAATTGCATCCTTGGTAGATTATACCAAAACCTATCTTAAGTGCTGCAATAAGACTGGGGGTGAGTGTAGTAACATAATAATTATGATTATAGTAAGAAGTGTGTACACATTTATATTCTGATATTGGGAAAACCCAAAACTTTCCCGACCATGTATATTTATGAAACGTGGTAGTTGAATGGGGAGACATTGAGAGAAAACATGTGAGGCCTAGATATATTTATAGATAAAAATATGTATAGATATAATGTATGAACCTTACTGATTATTTTCATATGCATTTTGTGAATGTATTTACATGTATATTTTGTTGAAAATATGATAACATGATTTTGCCATGTGGGCAGAAGTAGAAGAGACATGTGGAACATGATTCTCACATGCCAGCAATATTACTAGGCGATTTATATTCAAACATAAATTTGCTTACCCCTGATTCACCGCCATGCTGAACTACACGACACTGACGGTCATAGGTTCAAAGCAAATACTATGTGGTGAGGAATCAGAATTTGGGGAGTAAATAACTCAACAAGGGATAACTGAGACATCCTAAAGCCCAATGCCTGGAATATCTCAGCCACCTTGCTTGCCTGCTGGCCTTCTTCTTATCTTTTAGCTCGTATATTCGGTGGGGTATACCTCACGACTTCGTGGCGACACTTGATTGCTTTATGCCTAATGTCTGATGTGGGATTAGGTTGAATTATTGTTGGCCTTTCCTTAGCTATCTAGGGAAACATCCTGGCGGCCCAGGACTTCCTCACCATGGTGTTAAGGAATACACCAGTAATTATTGCATATGAGTCACTTCAAGTTTTACAACCATGTACATTTTGTAATGTTTTTTTCAAACAAAGATTTGTCTACATGTTCTATTCCAATGGACCATGTGGTCTTAGAAGGTGTCCACTTCTGGACCCTTTTTCACCTTGTATCATCATGTCATACAAGGTATAGCCAAGCTGATAAGAACTATTGGCCTTTGCTTTTGATACAGAATAGCAGGGAGGAATTGTTTTATTCCTGTTCTGCATCTGACACATACACAACAGACACACAACACCAACACTCAGAAACATTGCTATTGTCAAGACACTAAAGAGTCTGCAACTGTTTGTTTGATTTAAGGAGCCTCGCTGCTGATACTGCTGACACCTAACCGGTCCGGTTACCGAAACTTTGAGCCACCAACTAGTGGAGACGGAACCTGGAATCCGGAGGAGCATCGTACACCTGTCGAATGCCAGGGTCGACTCCAAGACATAATACCAACGAAAGCCAGCACTACTCCTAACCGAGATCAGATTATCTCAGGTGACTCTGTGTCTACATGTGTTCTGAGTGTGTCACTGTCTGGATGGTGTGAATGATGACATGCTATCTGTCTAAGCATCAGAAAACTATTTTATTTTTGTACCTGTAACATAATTGTAACTGTCATAGTTCACCACTTGAACGACAATTTTCAGTATCTCTTTTACTATTAAAGAGTATTATTGTTTTATACTTGTACCCACGTACTCCCTTCGTGATCATTTGAACGCAAGGCGTGCGCGTGAGTGCGTGAAAGTATTTAAAACAGGGGGCTTCATCAAATGACGAAGGATCACCGACAGATAAACTAGACATTCGTGTTAGGTCTTCCTACATACACGAGTGTTCTTCACCTTCTGCCTTTGTCTACCAAGTGAATCCCAGTCTCTCCTATCGGGACCATCCCTTTAGACATTCTGATAACGAGCCATACTTTCTAGAGACTGTCGGCAAACTCTTGGATAGGGATTTCTGTCTATTTCAATAGAAACACCCTAACGGTCGGTGACAACTGTGGTCTCGGTCCGGGATCTACCCACCTAATTAGAAATATTTCTAATAAATTGTGTTACTTGGTACAAAAATTTTTTTTTCTCATCTCAGTAAAGGGTAGAGTAGTTTAGGAAACTCTGTAATTAGTTGTTTCCATTCGATTGAGAGAGTGAAAGTGTGTTTTGTATCATTGTTTGCACTAACCATTTTTGTGTATGTACTAATAAGATTTGTAAATTATTGCAATTGTATTAGTATAACTTGAATTGGGAAGTAGTATAATATTGATATAGAAATTGTAGTCCACTGATCACTCACCCTCTCAGTCAAAACTCAGTCATGAGTTCATCAGCAGATTTGCACGCAGCAGCGGTAGCTATGGGGTTATCGGAGCCCGAAGCAGCCAAATATGTCCATGATATGGAGAGGGAGTTAAGGAAAGAAGACAGGGAAGATAAAATACGTAGGCATGAACTCGAGCTTAAGAACTGGAAGCAGCGACAGAACTTAAGAAAATCGAGGCTGAGAAAGAACTTAGGCAGTTACAGGAAAATGAAAAAATCCGACAGCATGAGTTTAGGATGAAAGAGCTAGAAAACCAAGCTCTATCAGCAACCTGTTCTAACGCCAGCTCTCCGGCACCCAGCATTGAAACCCAGCTACATTCGACTTCTCATGTGGGTCCTATGAGTTTTCCATTGATGCCGTTCGAGGAAAATCAGGAACAATTGGATAGTTACCTTCAGAAATTCGAGAAATTAGCTGAGTCATTTGGGTTGGCTAGGGGACACTGGAACTTGAAGCTTTCTCAGGCACTGAGGGGACAAGCGTATGTAGTCTTTCAGGGACTACCTCCAGGCCATGAACATTCTTATGACAGTTTGAAATCGGCTTTATTGAAGAGATATGAGTTAACCTCAGCTGCTTATCAGCGGAAATTCCGTACCGCAAGACGTCTGAAGGGTGAGTCATTCTCACAATTGTCCGCTCGTCTGCAGAGTTATCTCTGTAAATGGGAGACATTGGGAGAGTATGAACACTCCTATGCGGGTTTGCGGGAGATGGTTTTATGTGAGCAGCTGAGGAACTGTATGTCGAAGCCGATGGAAACTTTCATCGTTGAACAAGGGGCGCAAAACCTAGAGGAAATGATAGTCTTGGCTGAAAGGTATCTGACTGCCCATGGGGACTCTGTCTCAACACAACCTCCCCAACCTCAAAAGAACCAACCTCCCCAACCTCAAAAGAACCAACCTCCAACCAACATGGGACAACCCCGATACAATAACCAACCAGCAGATAAGAGGCAACCCCAGCCACAACCAAACAACCCCACCGCAACTGGTTTTAGACAACCCTACTGCAAGAACTGTAGGAATAACTCCCACAGTACGTCAGAATGTAGGCGCCAACCTAATCCCAAGATTGCGGCATACTTGTCCACAGACAAGGAAATCGCTAAGAGGCCACCTCAAGAACGGAGAAGACCTCCAGTGACAGAGCAGATCACTGTCAATGGACAGTGGGTCGAGTGTCTTTACGATACGGGTTTACAATATGATGCCATCGTAGCATCTCACCTGGTAGACCCTGATCAAATCACCGAAGACACAATTGAGATAAAGGGCGTGACAAAAAGCTCACCTACCCTGACCTTGCCGATCGCTAGAATATTAGTTGACTCTAAATTCGTTAAGGGTATGATATCGGCAGCAGTGATGGCTGACTCCATCTATGACATGATACTAGGATGTAGATATGTCTACTTGGGGGAACCCGTCACCCCCATGATAGTGGCTGCTGTGCAGACAAGGGCTCAAGTTACAGCAACCTCTGAGCCTGATCTACCCCTGAATCCACTCCCAGGGGAGATTAGAGCTGCACAGAACCAGGACCCGACTCTAGCACACTGTTTTAAGAAACTTCCAAATGCTAGAAACCCCCCGCAGAGAGGGGACTTTTATAAGAAGGGAAATTTGTTGTATAGTAGGGCCGGTAAAAATGAACAGGAACATGGTCAACTTGTAGTACCAGCAGCATATAGGCCACAAGTTCTACACATGGGCCACACACTGTCGTTTAGTGGGCATATGGGTGGTGGTGCAACTAATCAACGCATTTCATGTCATTATTTTTGGCCGGGAATGAATGGGGACATCAAAAGGTATGTGAAATCTTGTCCTGAGTGTCAGCGAGTTGCACCCAGACACACGACTGCCCCAGTTAAGTTAGGAGAAATGCCCATCATGAATACCCCCTTCGAGCGAGTGGCTGTCGACATTGTTGGACCTCTCCCTAGAACTAAAAGGAGAAACAAATACATATTAACTCTGGTGGATACCTGCTCCATGTGGGGAGAAGCGATCGCCCTGCCAGCCATTGATTCTAAAAGAGTGGCAGAGGCCCTGGTCACGATTTTCACTCGGCTAGGATTCCCTAACCAAATCCTCACTGATAACGGCTCTCAGTTTAGAGGGAGATTGATGGAAGAAGTCTTCCATATTTTCCAGACTCGCCACATACATTCCAGTCCATACCACCCACAGTCAAACGGCCTGGTGGAAAGGTTAACGGGACATTGATGTCTATCCTGAGGAAGTTGGCACAGGAAAAACCAGAAGTCTGGGATGATTACCTACCGGCAGCACTATTTGCTTACCGGGAAGTTCCTCATGGCTCCACTGGCCTTCCACCGGCAACCCTCCTCTTTGGTAGGCCCATCAAAGGTCCTCTAGAAGCTCTCATGAGAACATGGACTGAGGAGAGAACAGACGAGACAGTAGTAAATGCGTCCACGTATGTGGAAGAATTGAAACACAAGTTGAAGATGGGATGGAAGTTAGCGACGAGTAATCTTAGAAGAGCCCGAGCGAAACATGCCCAGTATTACAATAAAAAGGCCAAGGATCGTTCACTAGAGGTAGGGGACAAAGTCTTACTACTACTCCCTAGCGGAAACAATAAGTTGGAGATTGGGTGGCAGGGGCCGTTCCCCGTGGTAGAGAAACTGTCCCGTACCAATTACAGGATCGCCATCAAGGGTAAGCAGAAAATGTATCATATCAATTTGCTTCGCAAATATTATGTGAGAGCAAATGAATCCCCAAGGCATTTGTTGGCAATGGCAGTTGCAACTGAAGTAGAGAATGGGGAGAACATAGCGGTGGAATACCCCCTACAACTTCAGGAGACCTACCAGGATGTGGAAATAAATCCTAACCTGACCACTTCCCAAAAGGAAAAATTGGAGGAAGTATTACAATCTCACGCAACACTCCTCACCGACAAACCAGGTCGCACTAGCTTGATAGAATTTGATATGAAGCTGACCAGCCCTGATCCTATTAGGCAGAAACAGTATCCCATTCCCTATGCAAAGGAAGAGGCACTCAGAATTGAGATCAACCAGCTACTTCAAGAAGGAATAATCTCACCTTCTGAGTCACCGTACAGTGCAAATGTGGTGCTGCTTAGAAAACCTAGTGGGGAGCATCGGCTCTGCATCGACTATCGCCAACTGAATGGTATAACCGAGTTCCAAGCAGAACCGCTACCAGACCATGGGCAACTCTTCGCCAAGCTGAGTAAAGCCAAGTATTTCTCTAAGATAGACTTGAGCAAAGGATACTACCAGATCCCCGTGAAGCAAAAAGTTCGACCCTACCTGGCATTCAGCACCTCAATGGGACACTACCAATTCAACGTGCTCCCATTTGGCCTTAGTAACGCACCCAGCGTTTTCACCAGGATGATGAGAATGCTTTTGGACCCTCTAAGAGACCCATCCATTACCAACTTCATGGACGACATTCTCATTGCCTCCAATACCTTTGAGGAACATTTATCCTCATTGGAAGTTCTGTTAACCAGATTAGCTGAAGTAGGATTGACGGCTCGGCCCACCAAGTGCCAGCTAGCATTTCAAAAACTTGAATTTCTGGGACATACCATAGTCCAGGGTTACACCTCGCCTGACCCGAAAAATGTAGAAAAACTACAAGCCGCACCGCGACCCAAGACCAAGAAAGATGTAAAATCCTTTGTGTCTCTGTGTGGGTTCTACCAAAAATATATCCAGAATTTCAACATGGTTGCAGCCCCTCTCACAGATGCCACAAAGAAGGGAGCCCCAGAGAAAGTTAACTGGACTGCAGATTGTGAGACTGCATACACCATCCTTAAAGACAGACTTTCAGCAAGACCCATCTTGCAACTCCCAGATCTTACCAAAACATTTACCTTGCGAACGGATGCCAGTAATGTTGGCATTGGGGCAACACTGTTGCAGGGAGGACGAGAAAACCCGACCATCCTTTTCCCAGTAGCATACGCCAGTCGAAAGTTAAACCAGGCTGAACGGAACTATTCCACCATCGAAAAGGAATGTTTATCTCTAGTATGGGCGGTACAGATATTCCAACCATACTTATATGGAACAAAATTCATGGTTCAGAGTGACCACCAACCTCTGATGTTCTTAGCTGCCTCCAAGAAGTTAAACACTCGGTTGATGAGATGGTCACTGCTCCTACAACCATACACATTCAATGTGGAGTACATCCCCGGAAAAGAAAATGTGGGAGCAGATTTCCTGAGCAGACACCCTACTGCTGAGGATGAAGACAATGACCATACGGACTCAGGAGGAAAATAAGCCATAGTCGATCTAGGCTCACCTACCCCAAAAGTTCACCTAGTCGTACTTTTCTCTAGGAGGGGCATATGTGACGGGATGAGTCTAGATCACTATGCAAATACCCCCAATATTACGTTAGCTGAATTACTATTTACATTCTGGATTCAGTAGGCAGCTAAATTACTAATAATGACGTCATATTGGCGACGCAGACATTTGCTGCACTAAAACTACACACTGTACTATTGGGGACAGCACATTTCCACGTCATCATCAAATGATGTCACAAGGGAAATCCCCTGTCTTCAACCCTTATTAATATCAAGTCTAATGACTGGGGATATAGGTCCGTCACTCCCTAGCAACGGGAAAACAGCGATATGCTATTAGTACGGCTGCACCGGAAATTGTGACTAACAACTTCCGTCCGGTGGACAACGACCATTGCTGCTGTGCTAAACAGACCTTACATGAAGTGAGCTGCCATATCCAATTGCATCCTTGGTAGATTATACCAAAACCTATCTTAAGTGCTGCAATAAGACTGGGGGTGAGTGTAGTAACATAATAATTATGATTATAGTAAGAAGTGTGTACACATTTATATTCTGATATTGGGAAAACCCAAAACTTTCCCGACCATGTATATTTATGAAACGTGGTAGTTGAATGGGGAGACATTGAGAGAAAACATGTGAGGCCTAGATATATTTATAGATAAAAATATATATAGATATAATGTATGAACCTTACTGATTATTTTCATATGCATTTTGTGAATGTATTTACATGTATATTTTGTTGAAAATATGATAACATGATTTTGCCATGTGGGCAGAAGTAGAAGAGACATGTGGAACATGATTCTCACATGCCAGCAATATTACTAGGCGATTTATATTCAAACATAAATTTGCTTACCCCTGATTCACCGCCATGCTGAACTACACGACACTGACGGTCATAGGTTCAAAGCAAATACTATGTGGTGAGGAATCAGAATTTGGGGAGTAAATAACTCAACAAGGGATAACTGAGACATCCTAAAGCCCAATGCCTGGAATATCTCAGCCACCTTGCTTGCCTGCTGGCCTTCTTCTTATCTTTTAGCTCGTATATTCGGTGGGGTATACCTCACGACTTCGTGGCGACACTTGATTGCTTTATGCCTAATGACTGATGTGGGATTAGGTTGAATTATTGTTGGCCTTTCCTTAGCTATCTAGGGAAACATCCTGGCGGCCCAGGACTTCCTCACCATGGTGTTAAGGAATACACCAGTAATTATTGCATATGAGTCACTTCAAGTTTTACAACCATGTACATTTTGTAATGTTTTTTTCAAACAAAGATTTGTCTACATGTTCTATTCCAATGGACCATGTGGTCTTAGAAGGTGTCCACTTCTGGACCCTTTTTCACCTTGTATCATCATGTCATACAAGGTATAGCCAAGCTGATAAGAACTATTGGCCTTTGCTTTTGATACAGAATAGCAGGGAGGAATTGTTTTATTCCTGTTCTGCATCTGACACATACACAACAGACACACAACACCAACACTCAGAAACATTGCTATTGTCAAGACACTAAAGAGTCTGCAACTGTTTGTTTGATTTAAGGAGCCTCGCTGCTGATACTGCTGACACCTAACCGGTCCGGTTACCGAAACTTTGAGCCACCAACTAGTGGAGACGGAACCTGGAATCCGGAGGAGCATCGTACACCTGTCGAATGCCAGGGTCGACTCCAAGACATAATACCAACGAAAGCCAGCACTACTCCTAACCGAGATCAGATTATCTCAGGTGACTCTGTGTCTACATGTGTTCTGAGTGTGTCACTGTCTGGATGGTGTGAATGATGACATGCTATCTGTCTAAGCATCAGAAAACTATTTTATTTTTGTACCTGTAACATAATTGTAACTGTCATAGTTCACCACTTGAACGACAATTTTCAGTATCTCTTTTACTATTAAAGAGTATTATTGTTTTATACTTGTACCCACGTACTCCCTTCGTGATCATTTGAACGCAAGGCGTGCGCGTGAGTGCGTGAAAGTATTTAAAACAGGGGGCTTCATCAAATGACGAAGGATCACCGACAGATAAACTAGACATTCGTGTTAGGTCTTACCTCACAAAAGCAATTGACCTCGTGAGCAGAAGCGGCCTTTTTAAGGTCCTTGAAAAGGTTGGATGTCCACCCACTCTTCTTAGTCTCGTGAAATCATTCCACGAAAACATGCAGGGGACCATTTTATTTGACGGCTCAACATCCCAGTCATTCAGCATCAGCAGCGGAGTAAAGCAGGGCTTCGTGCTTGCTCCTACACTCTTTGGTATCTTCTTCGCTGTTCTCTTAAGGCAGGCATTTGGGACTGCCACTGAAGGTATATACCTCCACACAAGATCTGATGGCAAACCTTTTAACCCATCAAGACTCAAGGCAAAGACCAAAATAAGATCAAGATGTGTAAGAGAACTACTTTTTGCAGATGATGCAGCACTGACTACGCATACAGCAGAAGATCTCCAAAGGCTCATAGATCGTTTTGCAGCCGCCTGCAAAGACTTTGGGCTCACCATTAGCCTAAATAAAACACAGGTGATGGAACAAGACGCTGGTGCGCCCCCGTCAATCAAAATTGCTAATTACGAATTGAAGGTCGTCCACGATTTTGTGTATTTGGGATCGACAATATCAGATAATCTTTCATTAGAGACAGAAATCGACAAACACATTGGAAAGGCAGCCACAACATTTTCCAGGCTAGCTAAAAGAGTTTGGGAGAATAATAGACTAACAGAGCGTACAAAAGCTCAAGTATATCAAGCTTGTGTTGTTAGTACACTACTCTATGGGTCTGAATCCTGGACCTTGTACTCAAGACAGGAAAGGAAGTTTAATTCCTTCCACATGAGATGTCTGAGACGTATCCTGGGCATAACATGGAAAGACCACATAACAAACAAACAGGTGCTTGAACGAGCAGATATTACCACAGTGCACACCCTCCTCAAGCACAGACGCCTCCGGTGGTTGGGCCACGTATCTCGAATGGAGGATGAACGTATTCCCAAAGATCTCCTTTACGGAGAACTAGCCACAGGAAAGAGGCCAACCGGAAGACCTCAAATGCGATATAGGGATGTGTGTAAACAAGATATGAAAACCATTGGAATAGATCCAGACACGTGGGAGAGAGTTGCAACAGACAGATGCTCCTGGAGAAGAGATGTACGAAACGGACTGGTGCTCTTTGAGCGCAATCTGATCCAACAAACTGAGGATAGGCGGCACAGGCTCAAAGCGCAGTCACTTACTGCCTCATCTTACAGATGCGGAAACTGTGACAGGGATTGTCACTCTCGCATTGGACTATACAGTCACCAGCGGTGCTGCCAGGCACCTCCCAAGCGGCACAACTCTATAGTCCTTCAGGACTGAAAGAGGCCTACTACTACCATTTACTATAAATATCTCAAAGCGTGTCGAAACACCTTCTCTTTCCTGTTTACAGCTATGGAGAAGATTTTCATCGGATGAAACACATTTGTGTTGTGACACCTATAGCACAGGACACTCACAATATCTGGTAATATCACATCATCTGGACATCTCACAACATCTGGACATATCACAACATCTGGACATCTCACAACATCTGGACATTTCACATCTGAACATCTCACAACATCTGGACATCTCACAACATCTGGACATCTCACAACATCTGGACATCTCACAACAACTGGACATCTCACAACATCTGGATATCTCACAACAGATAACAACAATTAAAGAAAGAAGTCAAAACGTTTAACTTACCAAACACAACTCAAACCAAGAATTTTCCTCACGTACTTTCGCTCACAAATTCACAATTTCTACCTACTGCCTGCACGAACCAGCAACTGTTTCATGTGCTCACCTGCAAGTCGCGGTTCCCGTCTACCTGCGCTGTGTTCCTACTCTTACCTGCCTTTCTCCTTCATCACCAAAATAAAAATTACTTCTTAAAGACGGTCTCTTTTTCCTCCCGCTGCCGGCGTTTCTGTGTGTAGTTTAAACATGTCATTTCTGTAACTCCGAGGTAAATTATAGATTACAGCAGTACACGCCTTTGGAGGGTATAAGTTAGTTGCATATCCTTTACAGGACGTTGCAGTCAACACCAGCATTTTTTGCTGTTGTGATCTTTCGGCAAGTTTACGTTCAGTAGTTTGCCATTGCTTTCTGAACGACCGGCACACATATCTTTTCGTAAAAAACTAACGCATCGCGATCTGCTGCCAAATCGCGCGCAGATGTGTTTCTAACGCGGGTACGCGGGATCACGAACTTGTGCCTGTAACACCTTCGCCACGGAGACAGCCTGTGGAGGGTATACAAGGGATTTAAAGACGAAGCTTCGACGTCACTGCACCGTGTTTTTATCTCGCATGGCTCGTTCTATAGCAGCCTGTCAAAAGCGTCGCACAAAGCACGAACTCCATAGCTCCAGCGACGACCCCCACGAGTCTCCGAGAAAACTGTACTTGTGAACCGAGTGACGGAATGTGGTAGCGAACTACGACCTTCGGAATACCGGGCAGTTGGCTTAACCAGTGAATGTGGGGGATGCACTGTCACACGAGAAGACAAATATGTCTTTCCCTCAACATACCCACAACTCCATGGTGAAGGCGTTACGAATGTAGTTCGTAACACCGCATACCGTGTTCGATACACAGCAGCGAGCGATTTGGAAGCAGACCGCCTGCTTTGGTATTCCATACACTGGTAAGAGTGTCGGTCGTTCAGAAAGCAATGACAAACTACTGAACGTAAACTTGCCCAGGAGTCACAAACAGGCAAAAAATACTAGTGTTGACTGCTACGTCCTGTAAAGGGTATGCAACTAACTAACGCATGGGACACTCTTGGGACAGGTGGAATAATACCCGTTTAACCGCTCCAGCAGGGTACCGTGAAACCGGGTACTACATGACAGGTTGCAGTTGACAGTATGCGGCCGATATCTGTTGGACGTGGTCAGAGGTTCGCGACGATAGTCAGAGCATTTTTGTATAGAGACAATTACTAGAACCTGATTAACGAGGACACAAACAATATATTGCACTGTATTTTGCCCGAATGCACCTCTTGGTCGTAGATTACCTATGGACAAAGGAGAGGTGGTCGGACGCGTGTGGGACCAGGTGGAGAAGGTGGGGGAACAGATTGAAAACCCGTAAGTGGAAAGGAAGAGATTGCGGGGGATCGGCAGGGGTTCTGGAAGAATCTCAAAACTGAGAGGAAAGACCAGGGAAAACTTCCAATCAGATAGGGGTGGGAAGGACTAGTAATAAGCCTCTTCGCTGACTGTTGAACGAGGGTTACGGAGCGCGTATGGAAATGCCCTAAATGCTGTGATGTTGGTCCTTAGCTCAACTAAAAATGTTGCAAATTTTCACTCTTTGATATAACACGTGAACATCTGTATGTGGATGCCAAGTTAGTTGCATGTCCTTTAAAGGACGTTGCTATTAGCTCAGCATTTTACGGTTGTTTGTGATTTACTAGACAGTGTTAGTTAGTAGTTTGCCATTGCTTTGTGAATGCCGACGCCTCATGCCATCGAAATCAGCGCAAGGCGGTCTGCTTGCTAATCGTCCCGCATCGGATTTCTGTCTAGAACAGATCATATAACAAATGTCTAGAACAGATCATATAATAACTGTCTAGAAGAGATCATAAACATCTATCTAGAACAGGGGTCACCAAACTACGGCCCGCGGGCCGGATCCAGCCCGCGATGTCATTTCATCCGGCCCGCCGACAGTACTCGAACTTGCTTGATATAACGTATGGAACACGAGACGTTGTGATACAATTTAAATGTAAATATTATGTTTAAAATAATAGGAGATCTTCACACGTGCGGAGACCTGGCTGCCATGTGACTTAAATTTACTATTTTCAATTATAAATTATTGTATCTAGATTTTCTTATTTATTGTAATGTTTGCTTATTTCACGCCATCGTAAGTCTTTCTCCGGCTCGTGGTAGTGCCGCCTACGCTCTGACGTTTCCATGGCAACACACAAACAAACACACACACACACACACACACACACACACATCTTTCCCTCCCCCAGATGCGTCCGGCTGTCAACACAGGTCCGATGCTGCAGAAATGTTTACTTCTTTTTGCCAGTCATCCATTTTATAGGTATGTAACAAGGATTTCTTGATTTGACAGTGATAGGTAAGTGAACTACAAGTGTGAATAGAGGCAGTAAAGTAGCAAACATAGCATAAATATGTATAGAAGCCACATGTTATTACGAAAATAGTATCCCCAGCTCAGAAGAATTCCCGGTCAAGGTGTTAATCGAGCTGGTCTCCAGGCCAGTGTTTTTCAACCTCTCAGCTGGAGCAGATCCTTACAAATGTTTAGGTTGCTCAAGGAACTCTGTGCGATATATCCAAGTGTCTGTACTACTTTATGTAATAAACCAGATGGACAGAAATGTTGCATTTAGGCGATTTCGATCTATTTTGGCGGAACCACTGGCTGCAACTTGCGGAACCCCGGTTGAAAAACTCTGCTCTAGGCTGTTTATTTAGTCCGGCCCTATTTATATGTTTTGAAAACCATATTATGAGACATATTCTATTACCATAGGTATCTATAAACTTTATATGTACCTTTGGTGAGCTGTAGCTTCACCAGTGACCCCAAGTCCTCTGCTTTTCTTGTGTTTCAATAGGATTTTAATTATGTTTCCAATTCTATGTCTTTTTCATTTTCAGATCCCGTGTACTTCACCCTTCACAACAAAATTAAAAGAAATTGAAGCACAAACCCAGTTGAAAATGAAAGAACTGGAAGTTGAATCACATGTACACATTGCAACTACAAAGTTGAAAAGTAAAGAAGAGGAAAATAAGTACAATAAGTATAAAGGGATAGTCAAACCATTCTGCCAAAGTGACTCCATTAGTGCATGGTCTGAGAACTTTGAGTTCCAATTAAAGTACCAGGAAGTTCCGAGAGAACATTGGGCCATGATCTATATGAAGAACCTCTCAGGGGATCCTTTGAAAGTAATAGAGTCCATCCCACAAGATCTAAAAAATAACTATGATTATATACACCAACGTATCATGCAGCATTTTTTTGTTAGATGCACCAGGTATCAGGTGCAGTTTTCCAAGCTGAAACCAAAATCAAATCAAACGTTTATTGATTACGTCTCTCACAGTCAAGACATATATAATAAGTGGCTTAACGCTGCAAAAGTAAACAAAAACTATGAGAAATTAAGAGATCTGATGATTATGGACAAAATTATTTCATCCATTCCAGAACCTTTTGCAAAATTTCTTCAACAAGCTGATGTTGAGTCATTGCAATAATTAGAGAAAAAGAGGTCAGCCTATTTTTCCTCTAACAGAAATATCTTCAGTTCTGGTAATGATGAAAACAATATAGTGGCAGCTGCAAATACTAGGCCACAAAAACCTTTTAAATATAGAGAGAAAGCAAGAACTAATCCACCACAGTGTCCGTATTGCAAATTTGCGCACTTCCACTTTCAAATGTGTGATTCTAATCCAGGCTATGCAGCCCATTTAGACATGATGGTGAAGAAGCAGCAAGGTAAAAGAGAAACTTACCGGCGGTCTGTCAAATGCTTCTTTTGTAAATCTTTTGGGCACTATAGCAGACAGTGTGAAGATCGTAAAAGATTGAGGAGTGTGAATGCTGTGCTGATTGATTCATCGTCAGAAAGTGAGTACGAGGAAGAGGAAGATACGAATGTGTGTGACGATAATGCTCTAGCAGCAATGGATATTTTAAATTACCATAGACGCAAGACATGCCATAATTTCCATGACGATGGTATTTTGAAATGCGGGCATAAAATTCCAATTGCCAATGAAAATGCCAATGCAGTAATTTCCGACATAGGAAGATTAACCTTCCACCAGGGGTTGGTTAACGATAAACCTTGTCAAATTTTGATTGATTCCGGGTGTACATTTATTGGTCTAAGAAAGGAGTTTGCCAACACGAAAGATTACACGGGCGAGTTTTTGAATTGCCGAACATTTTCAGGCAATGTGGAAAAATACCCACTGGCCACAGCTCAAATATGTTCACCCTTTCTTACAGGCACTTTTAAGTGCGCAATCCTACATAACCCGTGTACAGACCTAATTATAGGTTGCTTACCGGACTTAAAATACTGCACAAGCAAAGAGATTAATGCATGGGAGAGAAAACATCTGAAAAGAATACCACGAATGAAAGTAACCATCACTAATAAAGAATTGAGCGACCAAGAACAGCAACCGAAATTTATAAAATCAAGGGACGCAACTGTTCAGAACACACACAAAAAAAACAACATCAAAGGGTACATAACACAAATTCTTGTTATGCAAATTATTGTGACGCTATAAACAAAATTAGAAACCACCAGACTAGCAAACGGATAAACAGTTGCACTACCAGCATAACAACATCACAGGACAACTATTGACACTAACAGTCAGTACACACGACAGACAACCCAGACACCGGACTCAGAACGAAATTCACATATCCATCAGTCTTGTGCTAGCAAACAACACAATCTGGAACACACGAGCAGTAACACATTGTATAGTGACATGGGCTTCAGAGGACGTAATGAAACTGACGTAAAGCAGAATAGAAACCCGTTAATATGGCGCATTATCAGTTCCATTACAATTACATCAATAACGGTGTTGAAGATTATATAGACAACATAGAGTGCTTACCAACTGCAACCAACACCAATCATGTATTCGTTGATTATCATATTGACTCTGGTTGCTAATGTGCAAATAGGGAATAATTATCCGAGACGTTGACAGTGCATAAGATGGCAGAACGAGGAAAACCGTTTACTGATAGCAACTTCATCAAAGAATGTATGATGGAAGCAGCAAATGACTTGTGTCCCGAGAAAGCCGGTTTGTTTGGAACTATCAACCTTTCGGCAAGTTCAGTGTGTGAAGAATAGAAGAACTTGGAGCGAACATAGTACTACAGATACGCGAGAAAAATAGGAAGTTTTTGTGGTATTCTCTTGCGCTGGATAAGTCTGCTGATTTCTCGAGTACGTCACAAATTCTCGTGTTTATTCTTGGTGTCAATTCTCTTGATTGGATGCAGCAATTCCACACCAAACATTGATGATATCTTGAAAGCCAAATATCAGTTTCACAAATCTCAGTAACCTTTTTTGCTGCTTAGTTTGTGAGATTCGGATATGTGCACACTAGGTCTGATGTAAGTATCTTTTTTGCTAACGTCGCCTTCTTTGATAACTTGTTTTTTAGTAAATAAAAATCTTCGTTGTCTTTGCTTTTTGTGCAGTGCAAGCCACTCATCCATAATTAACTTAGTTTTCGTCTTTTTTACCAGAGCTTTCGTTCTGTCATGCAAGTATTGTTAAAGTTAGTTGTATATCCTTAACAGACCGTTTGTAGTCAACACCAGCATGTTTTGCTGTTGTTGATGTCTTGCTAAGTTTACGTTCAGTAGTTTGCCATTGCTTTATGAATGACTGGCACCCATACCATTGCTTAAAAAAGCGCAGCATGGTCTACTGCCAAATCTCGCGCAGCTGTGTTTCGAACGCGGGTATAAGGGATTACGAACCACGTCCGTAAGACCGATGCCACAGAGACGGCGCAAGTATTGTACCGAATGAGTATCCGGCCCGCGCTCGTCAATTTGTCAGTAATCCGGCCCGCCGTGAAAAAAGTTTGGTGACCCCTGATCTAGAACATACGATCATACAACAACTGTCTTGCATAATAGAATATTATACAACAAATGTCTAGAGCTGAATATGATACAACAAATGTCTAGAACAGAAAATCACACAACAACTGTCTAGAACAGAAGATCACACAAGAACTGTCTAGAACAGAAGATCATAAAACAACTGTCTTGCATAATAGAATATTATACTACAAATGTCTAGAGCTGAATATGATGCAACAAATGTCTAGAACAGATCATATAACAACTGTCTAGAAGAGATCATAAACATCTATCTAGAACATACGATCATACAACAACTGTCTTGCATAATAGAATATTATACAACAAATGTCTAGAGCTGAATATGATACAACAAATGTCTAGAGCAGAAGATCACACAACAACTGTCTAGAACAGAAGATCACACAAGAACTGTCTAGAACAGAAGATCATAAAACAACTGTCTTGCATAATAGAATATTATACTACAAATGTTTAGAGCTGAATATCATGCAACAAATGTCTAGACCAGATCATATAACAACTGTCTAGAAGAGATCATAAACATCTATCTAGAACAGGGGTCACCAAACTATGGCTTGCGGGCCGGATCCGGCCCGCGATGTCATTTCATCCGGCCCGCCGTCGGTACTCGAACTTGCTTGATATAACTATGAAACACGAGACGTTGTGATACAATTTAAATGTAAATATTATGTTTAGAATAATAGGAGATCTTCACACGTGCGGAGACCTCCTGGCTGCACTAGGTTGTTTGTTTTGGTGGCCCTATTTATAAATTTTGCGAACCTTATTATGAGATATATTCTATTACCAAACGAAGCCACCTGCCTCGACTCTACAAGAGTATGGAGTAGCATATCCCTTGATATCCTGGTAAAAAATGTATAGGATGCTGGGATGTTGTGTTGGCGTGCCTATAACAGCCCAGTAAAGCCATGTTCCCGCCTCTTTGGCCTTGGGAACAACTTAGGCCGAAGAGATGCTGATGTCTAATTTTCAGCAGAGGGTTTGAACTTAAACCCCTGAACCACTACCAAGTAGATGGGCGAACATGCCCCAGGCACGGCCGAGCGTAGCCACTGTATTTTCAGACCGCAGTTGAGAGGGTAGACAGGCCCTGTGAAGATCCAAAAGATCCAAGAGGATCTTGATTGTGGATTGACGATTATCTGCTGTGGGGTGAGTTTTGAACGAATCTTCATAGTTTAAATAGGAATAAAGGAATATAATAGCTATGTCTGTGCCCGAGAACAATAATGGAGGGGTATATGATTGGGAAGAGAGGAAGAGGAAGGCCAAAGAGAAGATGGGTGCAGGATGTGGCGGATGATTTCCAGATGGATGTATCTGAAGCGGGAAATCTTGCTTATGATCGAGAGATTTTCCGGAAGGTTGTTATGGGAGCGAGGTTCTGCAAAGGACATGCACTGAATGAATGAACTTTGTTCCATCTTGTTTTCTGATAATTGCTGGTGTTGTGTATCAGACTACAGTTACAGTGTTGGATGATTATCCATGCTGTGATGAGGATCACTGTTACTGTGTTGGATGACTACCCATGCTGTGATGGAATATCAATGGTACTGTGATGGATGATCATGTGTATGTTTATTTATGGGAACGCCTATTTTGTCTTTGCATCTAATCATGCATTTTATATATTAGGGCATTGGCATTATTAATCAGATGTTGTTGTATCTTTATAATTACATTGTTCTGATTCCCTGTACACTAACCAGAAGTTCTTCTGATATCTCTAAATCGTTGTTTTTTCTTGTTAGCCGTAGAGATAGAATGAGATTCTCTTTGTCTTCTTATTCCTCTCTTCTTCTACGGCCCATGAACAATCGGCGTTGTGCTATTATCTTTATTATCTCTGTGCGGTTACACAAAGGTACCTATAAACTGTATATGTACCTTTGATGAGCTGTAGCTTCACCAGTGACCCCTAGTCCTCTGCTTTTCTTGTGTTTCAATAGGATTTTAATTATGTTTCTAATGTAACGACTTTTTCATTTTCAGATCCCGCGTACTTCACCCTTAATTATGGCTAGTAGGAAAAGAAAAGTGGACGCCGAGGGAGGAGTAAAGTACTTCTTTGTGGAAACAAAGGACCAGAAAACCAACTGCGTAATTTGCAGCGAAAGTGTTGCCGTTTTGAAAGAGTACAATCTTCAGCGTCACTACGAAACAAAACACCCATCAACGTATTACAAGTTTTCTGGAAAATTACGCTCTGGGAAATATGAGACCATTAAACGTGATTTTGAAACGCAAAGAAATCTCTTCACGAGAAAATTTGCTGAGAATGAATCTGTCACTCGTACAAGTTACAAAACAGTGCATAAGATGGCAGAATGAGGAAAACCGTTTACTGATGGCAACGTCATTAAAGAGTGTGTGTGATCGAAGCAGCAAATGACTTGTGTCCTGAGAAAGCCGATTTGTTTGGAACTATCAGCCTTTCGGCAAGTTCAGTTGTGCAGAGAACAGAAGAACTTGGAGAGAAATAGTGCAACAGATACACGAGAAAGCTAGGAACTTGTTGTAGTATTCTCTGGCGCTGGATAAGTCTATTGATCTCTCGAGTACGTCACAACTTCTCGTGTTCATTTGTGGTGTCAATTTGGACTTTCAGATAACGGAAGAGTTGGCGTCCGTTTGCAGCATGCATGGAACAACAACTGGGAAAGTCATTTTCGTGGAAGTGCAAACGATTTTCCAAGACTATAACCTTCGGTGGAATCAGCTTCGAGGTGTTACAGTTGATGATGGGAAAAAACATAACTAGAGTGAGGAAGGGTCTGTTGGGGCAGATCAGGACTCATTTGGAAGATTTGCACATTCCGAGCGAAAAAAAAAACATTCCAATTAAAGGTAAACCAAAAGGAAGTTCCGAGAAAACATTAGGCCATGATCTATATGAAGAACCTCTCAGGGGAGCCTTTGAAAGTAATAGAGTCCATCCACAAGCTCTAAAAACTAAATATGAGTATATACACCAACGTATCATGCAGCATTTTTGTTAGATGCAGCAGGTATCAGGTGCAGTTTTCCAAGCTGAAACCAAAATCAAATCAAACGTTTATTGATTACGTCTCTCACAGTCAAGACATATATAATAAGTGGCTAACGCTGCAAAAGTAAACAAAAACTATGAGAAATTAAGAGATCTGATGATTATGGACAAAATTATTTCATCCATTCCAGAACTTTTGCAAAATTTCTTCAACAAGCTGATGTTGAGTCATTGCAATAATTAGAGAAAAAGAGGTTAGCCTATTTTTCCTCTAACAGAAATATCTTCAGTTCTAGTAGTGATGAAAACAATATAGTGGCAGCTGCAAATACTAGGCCACAAAACCTTTTAAATATAGAGAGAAAGCAAGAACTAATCCACCACAGTGTCCGTATTGCAAATTTGCGCACTTCCACTTTCAAATGTGTGATTCTAATCCAGGCTATGCAGCCCATTTAGACATGATGGTGAAGAAGCAGCAAGGTAAAAGAGAAACTTACCGGCGCTCTGTCAATGCTTCTTTTGTAAATCTTTTGGGCACTATAGCAGACAGTGTGAAGATCGTAAAAGATTGAGAAGTGTGAATGCTGTGCTGATTGATTCATCGTCAGAAAGTGAGTACGAGGAAGAGGAAGATACGTATGTGTGTGATGATAATGCTCTAGCAGCAATGGATATTTTAAATTACCATAGATGCAAGAGATGCCATAATTTCCATGACGATGGTATTTTGAAATGCGGGCATAAAATTCCAATTTCCAAATGCCAATGCAGTAATTTCCGACATAGGAAGATTAACCTTCCACCAGGGTTGGTTAACGATAAACCTTGTAAAATTTTGATTGATTCCGGGTGTACATTTATGATCTAAGAAAGGAGTTTGCCAACACGAAAGATTACACATGCGAGTTGTGAATTGCCGAACATTTTCAGGCAATGTGGAAAAATACCCACTGGCCACAGCTCAAATATGTTCACCCTTTCTTACACGGCACTTTTAAGTGCGCAATCCTACATAACCCGTGTACAGACCTAATTATAGGTTGCTTACCGGACTTAAAATACTGCACAAGCAAAGAGATTAATGCATGGGAGAGAAAACATCTGAAAAGAATACCACGAATGAAAGTAACCATCACTAATAAAGAATTGAGCGACCAAGAACAGTAACCGAAATTTATAAAATCAAGGGACGCAACTGTTCAGAACACAAAAAAACAACATCAAAGGGTATATAACACAAATTCTTGTTATGCAAATTATTGTGACGCTATAAACAAAATTAGAAACCACCAGACTAGCAAACGGATAAACAGTTGCACTACCAGGCATAACAACATCACCAGGACAACATTGACACTAACAGTTCAGTATACACGACAGACAACCAGACACCAGACTCGAAATTCACATATCCATCAGGCTTGTGCTAGCAAACAACACAATCTGGAACACACGAGCAGTAACACATTGTATAGTGACATGAACTTCAGAGGACGTAATGAAACTGACGTAAAGCAGAATAGACACCCGTTAATATGGCGCATTATCAGTTCAATTATCATTACAATTACATCAATAACGGTGTTGAAGATTATATAGACAACATAGAGTGCTTACCAACTGCAACCAACACCAATCATGTATTCGTTGATTATCATATTGACTCTGGTTGCTAATGTGCAAATAGGGAATAATTTTCCTAGACGTTGACAGTGCATAAGATCGCAGAACGAGGAAAACCGTTTACTGATAGCAACTTCATCAAAGAATGTATGATGGAAGCAGCAAATGACTTGTGTCCCGAGAAGCCGGTTTGTTTGGAACTATCAACCTTTCGGCAAGTTCAGTGTTTGAAGAATAGAAGAACTTGGAGCGAACATAGTACTACAGATACGCGAGAAAACTAGGAAGTTTTTGTGGTATTCTCTTGCGCTGGATGAGTCTGCTGATTTCTCGAGTACGTCACAAATTCTCGTGTTTATTCTTGGTGTCAATTCTCTTGATTGGATGCAGCAATTCCAAACCAAACATTGATGGTATTTTGAAAGCCACACGTCAGTTTCACAAAACTCACTATCCTCTTTTGCTGCTTAGTTTGTGAGATTCGGATATGTGCACAATAGGTCTGATGTAACTATATTTTTGCTAACGTCTCCTTCTTTGATAGCATTGTTTAGTAAATAAATATAAATATGTTGGTTGTCTTTGTTTGTATGTGTGTTTGTTTGTTTGTATGCATTGCACGCCCTTTCCATGATTAACTTAGTTTTTCGTCTTATTTTCCCAGAGCTTTCGTTCTAGCTTAAAATTATTGTTAAAGTTAGTTGCATATCCTTTACAGGACGTTTTCAGTCAACACCAGCATTGTTTGCTGTTGTTGATGTCTTGGCAAGTTTATGTTCAGTAGTTTACCATTGCTTTTCGAACGACCGGCACCCATAACATAGCGTAAAAACCAGCGCAACGTTGTCTGCTGCCAAATCGCTCGCATCTGTATTTCGAATGTGGGTATACCGGATTACGAACCGCGTCCGTAAGGTCTTCGCCACGGAGGGCGGCGCAAGTATTGTACAGAATGAGTATCCGGCCCGCGCTCATCAATTTGTCAGTTGTTCGGCCCGCCGTGAAAAAAGTGTGGTGACCCCTGTTCTAAGGCATTGATCATGTCTATTGTGATGTTATCTGTAGCCGGGGTCTTGCCAGTTTTCATATGGTTAAGAGCATTCTGAACTTCCATCTTCAAAATTGATGGTCATTCATTATTATTCCGATGATCATATTGTTCTTCTCTTGTATCATCATAAAGGTCTTTCACATAATCTGACCACGCATGTAAAATCTGATCGTTTTCTATTATGATTTTGCCATCTGTGGTTTTTATGCAACCCGTTGATGTGTGTGTTCTTTTGTTAGTATTTTGTTTTGTTTTTTCCCGCGTTTCCATGCTGTTTCAGGATATTGCGGTCAACACCAGCATCTTTCAGGTGTATGTTGATTCCTAGGCTAGATTACGCCCATCAGCACGCCATGACTTTCTGAGCGACCGGCTCCCTACTCTCGTAAGTCACTGGCGCGACTCGTACCCCTTCAAGTTCTCGTGCGCTCACGTCAACCACGAGAGTATTCGGGGTTACGGAGAAAGCTTCTAATTGTTAGTAATGTCATTAATTCTTTTGTGCATTAATTTGGTATTCCGGGTGTTGTGTTGGTGTTCAATTTCCTTGCAATTTTCCTCAAGTCATGTTTCTTATGCCTCTTTGCATAGCTTCCTAATTTTCCTATGAATCTCTTCATATGTTTCCTTGTTATGTTTGTTATTTCTTCTTACTTCCATGAGTTTTAAGATATCTTCCGTCATCCATTTCTTGCGTCCTATTATCTTTATTTTTGGAATGGATTTTTCTGCAGCTTGGTTGACTGATTTCTTTAACATTTCCCATTGGTCACTGACGTCTTGAAATAATATTTCCATATCGGACAATGCATCGAATCTGTTTTTTTACCTCTACGTTGAATTTATCGTTTATTTCCTCACTCTTCAGTGCTTGTAGATCAAATTTTGTGTTTCTTGGTGAATATTTGACTTTCTTTTAATTTTATGTGTAAATTGCCTAAGATTAATCTACGGTCGCTGTAGCAGTTTGCGCTTGGTATAGTTTTTGCGACTTTTAAGACATTTCGAAATCTTCTGTTGATGAGGATGTAATCAATCTGATTTCTAATCTTATGATCAGGACTCCTCCGTTAATGTCCATAATCTCCTTGGGTGCTGTGGAAACCAAGGTGTTTCCAATAATTAAATCTTGCTCTTTTCCCACTGTACTATTCTGCAACCTCTTTCATTCTGTTCCCCTAGTCCATGCCCACTTTGCATCCGTCCTGTTGATCTCCAACTTTGGCATTCAAGTCACCCATTATGCTAGTTACTTCAGAATTCTTGCATTTCTTGAAGGCTTTATCTAAATCACTATAAAATTCATGGATGCTGTCATCACTACTGTCTGCTGTTGGTGCATAAACTTGTATGACGTTGACATCAAAAGGTCTTCCACTCAACTTCACCAGTAACACTCTGTCTGATACAGTCCAATATCCTTTGATCGAATTTGCTCTCTCTGTATCCATTATAATTGCTACTTCTTGCTGTTGTTTCTCTCCATCAGAATAGATTATTCTATATTCCTCAGATGCCATAATGCCCATTCCTGTCCATCTGGTCTCACGTACACCTAACAGGTTAATATTTAATCTTCTCATTTCATTCTTAATGTTATCAAATTTCCCATCCCCACTCATAGTTCTTACATTCCAAGTTCCTGCTTTCAATGTTGATATTCTTTTGCACTCAGTCTCCTGATGACGGTCTTGAGTCACCTGGTGCACATGACTACCCCTACCGGGCGAGGCTGCTCTTATGGAGCACCCATTCACGCCGTTTCTCTGATTATCGATAAGACTGCAGTACATGATATTCTTGGCATCTGTAAAGAAGGTAGTTTGCCATTGCTTTCCTTCCTAGCAGTGACCATACTGGTCGATGACCGTAGCCAATGTCTCCCAAAAAAGAGATCCTCTGCCTTCCGTCGTGAAGCTGGAGACCATAACCTACAACTATCTGTCGGCTGCTCTTCAACTTCATCCACCACCTGCACACATGGCTTCACGTAACCCTGATCGGGAGGCTAAACGGGTACTCCACCTTGCCCAAGAGTGTCCCATAGGCTAGCGGAGGGAAGGAGGCACCCCATCAAGGCATTACTATCATGTTATTATATTTTAAATATTCTCTAAGCAAACGTAATTGCACCAGCATTTGGGAGAGAGAGAGAGAGAGAGAGAGAGAGAGAGAGAGAGAGAGAGAGAGAGAGAGAGAGAGAGAGAGAGAGAGAGAGAGAGAGAGAGAGAGAGAGAGAGAGAGAGAGAAAGAACTGTTTGTTCAAATTGAATGAAATTTACAAACATAAATGACATTTCCTCTAAACATATTTATCAACATAAACCCCATATACTTCCAAGGTCTTTCGCCGTTAATGTAAGTAAATTTTCTTTAAATTGTGGGTGGCCTTAAGAGGCCAGTAAAAAAATGTTGTTTCCCCAGAGAGGGGAAAAGTTATAGTACACACAGACCCGCTGTCATTAAAAGTACAGTTTTAATTATTAAACATAAACGTAGAATTGAAAAAGTTGATAATAAAATGTAATTAAAAAACGATTAAACCAATTTTGTATAAAAAGTTTAATAGCTTTCTTCTCACAATTGCAAAAAATAAATGCACTAATAACTTTCTTTATTTCTCAAATAAAATTAAAGATGTTGATATTAGTTATTGGTATTCTAACTAGGTATGCCATTTTCTTTTTCAAATTCTGGTAACCTCCCTTGTAACAATATTAGATGATTATGTCCCCCTACTAAGCGCAGACTTCTACTGCAACCATAGATTGTGACTTGCGGGATACTGAGCCGGCCGCTCAGAAAGCAATGGCAAACTACTGAGCGTAATCTTGCCAAGAGATCAACATACAGCTGAAAGATGCTGGTGTTGACAGCTAAGTCCTGTAAAAGGATATGCTAAAAAAAAAAAAAAAAAATAATTTACATATAAACTTAAAAATTGTTGCGTATCCCTTACGGGACGTTGCAGTCAACACCAGCATTTTCAGCTGCTGTTGATGTACTAGGCAAGTGTTACGTTCAGTAGTTTGCCATTGCTTTCTGAACGACCGGCCCCTATACCTTTTTCGAAAAAACCAGCACCGCCGTGTTTCGAACCCGGGTATACGGGCTCACAAACCGCGTTCGCAAGATAAACTTAAAGAAAGGCAAATATACAAATAGAAACGCAAAATTTGATCTACAGGCAATGAAGAGTGAGGAGATAAAAGATAAATTCAACGTAGAGGTAAAGAACAGATTCGATGCATTGTCTGATATGGCAATGCAATATTATTTCAAGACTTTAGTGACGAATTGAAAATATAAAAGAAATCAGTCAAGAAGCTGCACTAACAACAATGATAATCCCAAAAATAAAGATAATAGGGCGCAAGAAATGGATGGTGAAAGACATCTTAAAACTCATGGAAATAAGAAGCAATAACAAAAATAACAAGGAAATATACGAAGAGATTCACAGGAAAATTAGGAAGCTACTGCTGTGCAAAGAGGCAAAAGAAACATGGCTTGAGGAAAATTGCAAGGAAATTGAAAACCAACACAACATCCAGAATACCAAATTAATGCACACAAGAATTAGTGACATCACTAACAAAAGAACAGACACATCAGCAGGTTGCCTAAAAACCAAAGATGGCAAAAGCATAATAGAAAAGATCAGATTTTACATGCGTGGTCACATTATGTGAAAGACCATTATGATGATACAAGACAAGAACAATATGACCATCAGAATAATAATGAAGGACCATCAATTTTGTTTGTCGGGGTGTGTTTCTCTTAGATATCTAGCAATTCCGCGGAGAAGTATCCCAGGCGAAGGTGTTAACGATTTTTTCCGTAATCCCGTATATCCATATGTGGGGAAACAGCTGCGCGAGAATCGGTAGGGAATCGGGTCGCGTTGGTTACTTACAGGGGTATCTGAGATTGTCGCTCAGTAAGCAATGCAAAATACTGTGCGTAATCTTGCAAAGACATCAACAACAGCGGTAAAATGCTGTTGTTGACAGCGATGTAAATAGGATATGCGAAAAAAAAAATTCCGCAGAATGCTTGAACATAAGTGTATTGATCAGTCAAGGCATTACTATCATGTTATTATGATATTTGAAATATTCTCTAAGCAAACGTAATTGCACCAGAATTTAGCAGAGAGAGAGAGAGAGAGAGAGAGAGAGAGAGAGAGAGAGAGAGAGAGAGAGAGAGAGAGAGAGAGAGAGAGAGAGAGAGAGAGAGGAGGGAGGAAAAGTGGGGGGGGGAAACTATTTGTAATATTTGTCTACATAAGCCCCATAAGCTTGCACAGGCTTTCACCAGTGCGAAAATAAGTGCATGCAGGCCTTGATTGTGCCAGACCAGGTTTTGTCCTACTCACTTCGCCTATTAATCGTCATCGCTCTCATTCCTATCACCTAGACAGGGGTCACCAAACTACGGCCCGCGGGCCGGATCCGGTCTGCGATGTCATTTCATCCAGCCCGCCGTCGGTATTCGAACTTGCTTGATATAACTATGAAACACGAGACGTTGTGATACAATTTAAATGTAAATATTATGTTTAGAATAATAGGGGATCTTCACACGTGCGGAGACCTCCTAGCTGCACTAGGTTGTTTATTTAGGTGGCCCTATTTATAAATTTTGCGAACCTTATTATGAGATATATTCTATTACCAAATGAAGCCGCCTGCCGCGACTCTACAAGAGTATGGAGTAGCATATCCCTTGATACCCTGGTAAAAAATATATAGGATGCTGGAATGTTGTGTTTGCGTGCCTATAACAGCCCAGTAAAGCCATGTTCCCGCATCTTTGGCCTTGGGAACAACTTAGGCCGAAGAGATGCTGATGTCTAATTTTCAGCAGAGGGTTTGAACATAAACCCCTGAGCCACTACCAAGTAGATGGGCGAACATGATCCAGGCACGGCCGAGCGTAGCCACTGTTTTTCCAGACCGCAGTTGAGAGGGTAGACAGGCCCTGTGAAGATCCAAAAGATCCAAGAGGATCTTGATTGTGGATTGACGATTATCTGCTGTGGGGTGAGTTTTGAACGAACCTTCATAGTTTACATAGGAATATAGGAATATAATAGCTATGTCTGTGCCTGAGAACAATAATGGAAGGATATATGCCTGGGAAGAGAGGAATAGGAAGGCCAAAGAGAAGATGGGTGCAGGATGTGGCGGATCATCTCTAGATGGATGTATCTGAAGCGGGAAATCTTGCTTATGATCGAGAGGTTTTCCGGAAGGTTGTTATGGAGCGAGGTTCTGCAAAGGACATGCTACTGAATGAATTACCTTTGTTCCATCTTGTTGTCTGATAATTGCTGGTATTGTGTATCAGATTACAGTTACAGTGTTGAATGATTATCCATGCTGTGATGAGGATCACTGGTACTGTGTTGGATGACTACCCATGCTGTGATGGAAGATCACTGGTACTGTGTTGGATGACTACCCAAGCTGTGATGGAATATCAATGGTACTGTGAAGGATGATCATGTGTATGTTTATTTATGGGGACGCCTATTTTGTCTTTGCATCTAATCATGCATTTTATATATTAGGGCATTGACATTATTAATCAGATGTTGTTGTATCTGTATAATTACATTATTCTGATTCCCTGTACACTGACCTGAATTTCTTCTGATATCTCTAAATCGTTGTTTTTTTCTTGTTAGCCGTAGAGATAGAATGAAATTCTCTTTGTCTTCTACGGCCCATGAACAGTCGGCGTTGTGCTATTATCTCTATCATCTCTGTGCGGTTACACAAAGGTATCTATAAACTGTATATGTACCTTTGATGAGCTGTAGCTTCACCAGTGACCCCTAGTCCTCTGCTTTTCTTGTGTTTCAATAGGATTTTAATTATGTTTCTAATGTAATGTCTTTTTCATTGTCAGATCCCGTGTTCTTAACCCTTAATTATGGCTAGTAGGAAAAGAAAAGTGGACGCCGAGTGAGGAGTAAAGTACTTCTTTGTGGAAACAGAGGACCAGAAAACCAGCTGCGTAATATGCAGCTAAAGTGTTGTCGTTTTGAAAGAGTACAATCTTCAGCGTCACTACGAAACAAAGCATCCACCAGCACATTACAAGTTTTCTGGAAAATTACGCTCTGGGAAATATGAGACCACTAAACGTGGTTTTGAAACGCAAAGAAATCTCTTCACGAGAAAATTTGCTGAAAATGAATCTGTCACTCGTACAAGTTACAAAACAGTGCATAAGATGGCAGAACGAGGAAAACCGTTTACTGATGGCAACGTCATTAAAGAGTGTGTGTGATCGAAGCAGAAAATGACTTGTGTCATGAGAAAGCCGATTTGTTTGAAACTATCAGCCTTTCGGCAAGTTCAGTTTTTCAGAGAACAGAATAACTTGGAGAGAACATAGTGCTACAGATACACGAGAAAGCTAGGAACTTGTTGTAGTATTCACTGGCGCTGGATGAGTCTATTGATCTCTCGAGTACGTCACAACTTCTCGTGTTCATTTGTGGTGTCAATTTGGACTTTCAGATAACGGAAGAGTTGGCGTCCGTTTGCAGCACGCATGGAACAATAACTGGGAAAGTCATTTTCGTGGAAGTGCAAACAATTTTCCAAGAAAATAATACCTTCGGTGGAATCAGCTTCGAGGTGTTAAGTTGATGAGGGGAAAAAACATAACTGGAGTGAGGAAGGGTCTGTTGGGGCAGATCAGGACTCATTTGGAAGATTTGCAAATTCCGGGCGCTCTGTTCATACACTGCATTGTACATCAGCAAGTACTCTGTGGGAAAGATTTAGATATTTCTTGTGTACTGAAACCAGTAGTTTCTGCTGTGACCTTCATTCGGGAACATGCACTCATTCACCGTCAGTTCTAGGCTTTTCTTGAAGAAATTGATTCTGAATTCTGTGACTTGCCTTATCACATATCAGTCAGGTGGCTCAGCTGCGGTGTCATGAAATCCACTGTCGTTAACAATTAGATGATAAAAATACCCAGGACAGTTTGATTCGCAACTACAAGATGTTTACAACGGGAGAGTCGGCGAGATCAAACAGTGGGTTCGGCTTTGAAATTCCCCACACGACAGAGAGTTGTAGGCTTGTTATTGTGAACATTGGGAAAATGCAGGAACTCGCTACCTTGTGTTGGTTGTCAAACCAGGGGTAGACAACTTTTGCATTGGTTGAGCCAGGGGAGAGAAGATTGCTGAAATTGATAATCTGCCCCTGAAACCATCTGATGTATTGACATCAAAGGAACGTCACCAAAACAACCCAAGGCTCTTTGACCAAAAAACATGACTTGATTAGAGTAGTGTAGACAAGGCAGTTGGCCTGGTTTGACGTGTTTCTGTACCGCTGTTGGAATTGAGAGAGCATCTACAGTGTTGATTTAATTAAAGATTAAGTAACATGTGTCTTTATGGCAAATGGTAGATGCCATCCAGGAGTGATGCGGTATTGCTTAATGTTCCCCAACGTCAATGAGGAAGCTCTACACTGGGTTTGATGGATTTCAACTCTCATTAAGAAGAACATCCAATGAACATTCACTTTATTTTATAAGATGAATAAATACCTAGAAGAAAGTACAATCAGCACTGTTTATGCTAGGCCTAGGATCCAGAGGGTCCATACTAAACTGGCTCAGTTGACCAAATCATTATAAACGTTTCATTTACAATAGGGATTCATCCAGGGTGGATGATACTCGTTTATTCACCACATACCACTGAACATTAGCGTGTAGAGAAAGACATTTGAACATGAAGTTCTCGTGGAATAATTTAGTACAGTGAAGAAGTACTTTAGAACCGTTTGTGTGTGACAATCTATGAACATGGATTAGAACAAATGTGAGACCTGTGACACTGAAACATAGATTTCACGGTACAGTGACCCGTACTTATTTAAGTTATAGGGACCTTAGTCTTTACAGTGAATGACAGATCCATGAGTAAGGTTATACAATAACTATTTTTGGTGGATCATGCATCTAGTCGACCCAGTGGAACCCGGAGAAAGTCAACGTCTGGAAGAAGAGACGCATCAATCGGTGAGGTGTTCACGTACTAAGCTATCATGCTGTGGTGTACCCTTGCTATGATGATCATCTGACTTAGCTCCTGATCTGCTGCTCTGAATCTATATACACACTAGAATATTCGACACACATTCTACACAGTACACACATACACTTCTCACACACATACTCTTTGCTTTAATAAATTATTTTGTATTTATTTGTTAAGGCTAGAGTTGTTGAGTATGTTGTGTTGGGGAAGAGTGAGAGGGGTCATGATCTAGGGGTGAGTGAGAGAGAGAAAGAGGTGTCTGCAGACTAACGGAGTTTTGTGGACGGAGTCTGGTGGTTTCTCTAGGACAATAATATTGGGTTAATAAAAATGTAGGTGTTGATTCCCCTCACTCCAGGGACGACACTAAAGTAAGAAAGGATAACTTACGACATGCGGTAAAGTCCTGTTTCGTTTTTACAAGCTCCGAAACGAAATAGATGTTTTCCTCACTGAAAAAGATAAAGCTGATTCACAGCTGTCAGATCCTACCTGGCTGTCAAAGTTGTCAATTTTGGTCGATATGAATAAACTGAACTTGAAACTTCAGGGAAAGGATTACCTCGTCTGTGATCTCTACAGAACTATCAAAGGATTTCGAAGAAAGTTGTCATTGCTGGAAGCACAACTGGAAGGAGAAAACCTTTCTCATTTTCACTGTTTCAAGGAGTTTGGAGAGATTTTCAGATCTTGACAGATTTGAGAGTGACATCCTTCTGTTCCAGAATCCGTTTGATTGTAACCTTAATGGTGTGCCAGTTGAATTACATTTGGAGCTCATTGAGAAGGAAGTACCGCTGCTTACCTGATGTTGAGTTTCCGAAACTTAAGAAATTTGCCGCTGGTATGATATCATTGTTTGGAACAACATATGTCTGTGAGCTAACATTTTCAAAAAAGAAGTCTGTGAAGTCACCACATCGAATGAGATTGACTGATGAACATTTGAAAGCAATTCTCTTGATTGGATGCAGCAATTCCAAACCAAACATTGATGGTATTTTGAAAGCCACACGTCAGTTTCACAAAACTCACTATCCTCTTTTGCTGCTTAGTTTGTGAGATTCGGATATGTGCACACTATGTCTGATGTAACTATCTTTTTGCTAACGTCGCCTTCTTTGATAACTTTGTTTAGTAAATAAGTATAAATATGTTGGTTGTCTTTGTTTGTTTATTTGTTTGTTTGTTTGTTTGTTTGTTTGTGTGCATTGCACGCCCTTTCCATGATTAACTTAGTTTTTCGTCTTTTTTTCCCAGAGCTTTTGTTTTAGCTTAAAATTATTGTTAAACTTAGTTGCATATCCTTTACAGAACGTTTTCAGTCAACACCAGCATTGTTTGCTGTTGTTGATGTCTTGGTAAGTTTATGTTCAGTAGTTTACCACTGCTTTTCGAACGACCGGCACCCATAACATAGAGTAAAAACCAGCGCAACGTTGTCTGCTGCCAAATCGCTCGCAGCTCTACTTCGAACGTGGGTATACGGGATTACGAACCGTGTCCGTAAGGCCTTCGCCACGCGGCCCGCGCTTATCATTTTGTCAGTGGTCCGGCCCGCTGTGAAAAAAAGTGTGGTGACCCCTGTTCAAAGGCATTGATCATGTCTATTGTGATGTTATCTGTAGCCGGCGTCTTGCCAGTTTTCATATCGTTAAGAGCATTCTGAACTTCCATCTTCAAAATTGATGGTCATTCATTATTTTTCCGATGATCATATTGTTCTTCTCTTGTATCATCATAAAGGTCTTTCACATAATCTGACCACGCATGCAAAATCTGATCGTTTTCTATTATGATTTTGCCATCTTTGGTTTTTAGGCAACCCGTTGATGTGTGTGTTCTTTTGTTAGTTTTGTGTTTTGTTTTTTCCCGCGTTTCCATCCTGTTTCAGGATATTGCGGTCAACACCAGCATCTTTCAGCTGTATGTTGATTCCTAGGCTAGATTACGCCCATCAGCACGCCATGACTTTCTGAGCGACCGGCTCCATACTCTCGTAAGTCACTGGCGCGACTCGAACCCCTTCATGTTCTCGTGCGCTCTCGTCAACCACGAGAGTATTCGGGGTTACGGAGAAAGCTGCTAATTGTTAGTAATGTCATTAATTCTTTTGTGCATTAATTTGGTATTCCGGGTGTTGTGTTGGTGTTCAATTTCCTTGCAATTTTCCTCAAGTCATGTTTTCTTTTGCCTCTTTGCATAGCTTCCTAATTTTCCTATGAATCTCTTCATATGTTTCCTTGTTATGTTTGTTATTTCTTCTTACTTCCATGAGTTTTAAGATGTCTTCCATCATCCATTTCTTGCGTCCTATTATCTTTATTTTTGGGATTGATTTTTCTGCAGCTTGGTTGACTGATTTCTTTAACATTTCCCATTGGTCACTGACGTCTTGAAATAATATTTCCATATCGGACAATGCATCGAATCTGTTTTTTACCTCTACGTTGAATTTATCTTTTATTTCCTCACTCTTCAGTGCTTGTAGATCAAATTTTGTGTTTCCTGGTGAATATTTGACTTTCTTTAATTTTATATGTAAATTGCCTAATGTGATAGCTCCAACCAACACAAATTTTGGTTTGGTCTATCTCAAATTAAAAATCTGGACGACGCCGGAAACGCCACTTGAAACAAAGGGACCTGAGGCCATTTTCATTGCAGCAGGCAGCTTGGTTTGTGAAGGCAGGCGCTTGGGCCCTGTGTATATAATTTTGTGGCCAGCCCGCCTTGAGACGAGAGATGTGTGGTTTCCCATGTGTTCGTCAGTGAACAATGTCATAAGAGAAAGCCGTAAGTTTAAAATGTTTAATTTAATAAATATTTGTTAAATCGCAGCACACGCCAGTTTACCAACTTGAAAGTGTTTACATGGTGAATCAGGCGTGGGTGAAAAGAATTATTTGTTAGGGGAGCTTGTAGGAACAAAGAAATACAAACAGATAATGTAGATGAGTATTACTAAAGTGAGCTGTTCTACACATTGATTTAGTGTCCCTAAAGCTTTAATAAAATAACACGTAACAGGCTAATACATAGAGATGTCAGCAATCAGACAATGGTGATGTGAAATATGTAGAATAGGTCATTGATGGCGGTTAAGTATCATAGAGACTGATGTCATGTCATACCAGCCATGCTGGCACAAGATTATTTTGTTGGGAATTATTTTACATGATTATCTAGGACATTAATGTGTTACTGGCTAAATAGGTAGTGATTGATTTTGTGCTGTCCCTCTGTAAATGTCCCAAGCTAGCAACAATATGGGTTTTACAATCCATCCATCCATCCATCATGTGCCATGCCGGTAAGCGTGGGCGGTCATGTTCTGCCATCTCACTCGATCACCAGATTCGTGGATCAGTTCCGTGTTTCTGTCTCGACCATGCCACAAGGCCAAGCCATCCAGATACTTGTTTCTAGGTCTTCCCCTTGGTCTGTTTCCCTCGATCTTACCAGTTGTCACCAAGTTCTCCAAATCATTTCTTCTCATAACATGTCCAAAAATTGTGACTGTCTACGTCTAATGTCTCTGATCAGTTTACGATCTTCATTTGTTTCTTGAAGGACTTGTTCATTGGTCTTTCTGGCTGTCCATGGTATTCTTTGCATTTTCCTCAGAAACCACATTTCTACAGCCATCAGATGTTTTTCAGCCTGGCTGCTCATTGTCCAAGCTTCACATCCATATAAAAGAACAGGTTCTATGTAGCACCTCAACACTCTTTTTCTCGTTTCAATTGACATCTTTTTATTGGTCAGTATGTTTTTCATCTTGCTAAAGGCTACTTTTGCCATGGCGATTCTTGTTCTAATCTCTTCCAGGCATCTCCCATCAGATGTTATCACTGTTCCGAGATAATTGTACCTATTCACTTGTTGAAGAATATTCCCATATACTTGTATATTACACTGTGGTATTTCGTTCTTCCTAGTGACGACCATAATCTGTGTCTTTTTACAATTTAATTCTAACAATGTATAAGGTCATAAATTATAGTTAATGGAAAGACTGGAGCCATGCATAAGATTGAATGCTTATGAGTAGGAGAAAATAACCATGATGATGGGTAATATTTATAACATATGTGGAGCAGAGAAGAGTACTTACATGTTACGTGTGGCTTTACTGGGGGGGGGGGGAAGAATGTGATTTAGTGCTGCGTACCACCCTTCGCAGAGATATTAATATGTAGTTGTCATGTGACATGAAGCGTAAGACAGCGAAATTTATAACCGGTGTATCATAGGAAGAATGATGGGGAAAAGAGGACACAAATGTACATCTTTTGCCTAGTAACACAGAATAATACACTGAGGTGGTTTGCATTAGACAACACTTGTTGACATTAGTGTGTAATAATAATGACATAATATATATAGTACACTGGTTGTTATATTAGTACTGATATTATGTTTCTGCCCATGAGCATTGTTATGCTTTAATTCTGTCTCATATGGATGATGCACTCTTACTTGATACTATGGTGTGTTTTATGAACTGTCTTAAGGGTATCAGAGAGTTCCCCAATTGAGTTCCTGTGTAATACATGTTTATCTTTAACTTTCTGTGAATGTTGTGATTCACCTATGTGCAAGTGTTGCATTTGCACATTCTACAAATATGGTGATTCCTGTTTCCTTTGCTTTTCATAGTTAAACATGTTTTACCTGTTGGTTATTAATTTATAATATCATGCGGTAATGTGTGTGATGTCATATTGTTGTTGATATCCTTTATCAAAACATGGACATTGCAGGAGCAGTATGTCCTATATCATATGGCATCCCTCATAAGTTTAGGTATTTAAATGACAGAAGATGGGGAAAAGGTGGTGCATTGGGTATTATGATTGTGGTGATGGCTATCGTGAGAGTGACCATTTGATGATTGTGATGGTGATTATGATTGTGGTGATGACTATGTTGAGGTTGATCATGTAGTGTCAGCTAGGATGATTGGGATGATGATGGCTATGGTGAGAGTGATCATTTGATGATTGTGATGGTTTTATGTCGCGATGTATGTTATATGTCTGAGTTGTTGTCGGTGACTTATGTTATAACCTGTGTCCTGATTGTTGCTGGTGTCATGTGTAGAACTGTACTTTTTGTATATTGATGTTGTCTAGCTGTCATCAGTACAAAGGTGTGTGTCCTGGTGATGTCATATTGAATTGCATACCCTATGTCTGATTGATTGCTGTTGGTGCATTGGACTGTATTTATGTCCTCTATGTACATGTTCAAATGGTGTTGTCCTGTTAGAGTCGTTGTACACCGGTGTAGCTGAGTTGTGTTCGGTGTTGATTTTGACTAGTTGATTAGTGTTGCTGTGTAACATTGGCATTTATGGGTGGTATTGTCAGCCTGTGGTGTTGGGGATGAGAAGTTGTGTTGGGCCAGAGACCTGTAGGTAATGACCTCCCTGAACTGAAGACATTCTGTAAGTGAATGCTGGGCTGTATGGGGAGGTGGAGCAGGCCGAGGTTGTTGCATTAGAAGGTGTTCCATCCTAGCAATATCAAGTGTAATCTCATGACAGCAGTGGCACACTGAAGAAGACAATAAATTGGGTGATCTGATGATGCAGCATTTATTGCTGCATTTAACCATTAGAGATGTAGTCACCTTGAAGAAGGAGGCTGTAACAATACGTATACAGAGGATCAACAAGTAACTTCTGATGTATTCATTTTAAAACAGGTTTATTGGTTTATGATGGACGATAAAAAATCCAGAGACCACTAAAAAATGATGTTGACTTGTCTTATATCGGCTTTAGCGGTAACTACCCAAAACAACCTACGTCACGACTTGAGCACCCTTCTTACTGTTCTATCAGGATGCTCAAGCGTGCTCTAATCTTGCACACCTAAGCCAATAACAGATATGGTATTCATTCTGCTACAAGGCAGCAAAGGATGATTATGCCAGACATCAAAGGTTACCTCAGAATAGCAGTAGTACAAGTGCAGGGAATAGCAAAATAGATCTATGGGTTAATTCATATGTTTTATTGTATGTGCTTATTGCTTCGTGTGTTTAATATGTTTTCTTTACAATGATAATCAAAGACTGTGTTTTCCAATGTTACAGGAGCGGCTGGCTAGTTAGTGTCAGCAGGCCTGGGTTCTTTGTGGGGTAATAAATTGTCACAACTCTGTTGTTTATGTCGCGTCTTGGGGCTTATGTTGTGTAACCTATCCTATGTTTTTGTAGTGTCTTATTGTCGTCTGTGTCAAAGTCCTTTATTGTATTTCTACTCAGCTACTGTTTGAAGCACCTATGTTGTGGTACTTGGTGTAGCCTGTTGTCTTAAGTGATGTTGATTAGGTGGGGGTTACCCACTGTTGTTGTTTGATATATACAGTTGTCTGTTGTATCTGTAATTGAACATCCCTTATTGAATGCTTTATTCAATGTGTTTGAACACAAATTGTCACCAAAATTTGTAGCAGTTGATAAATAAAGAGCTATTTTTGTACTGTTTTTGATTTGTTTGTTTAGTCTCTTTTAGTTTTTACAACCACTATTTCTATCACAATCTGACACCTTAATCCATTGTACGGACCTCAAATATGACAGTCATTGTCCAGAGTTGAGGCCCCTGCCAGAGATCTCGTACATCCTCTTATCTAATCACTATCATCTTTTTTTGTCAGTTGAGGGCGGTGTGAGGTTCTCTCTCTTTTATTACTCTTCTTCTTTGGCCGTAACGAAGTCAGAACTACTCTCTACCTCTTAGCACCGTAGTGAAGGAAGCATCAGTCTTTATGATTGTCTCCCTTTTTCTTTACCCCGGCTACACTAAGATTAATCTATGGTCGCTGTAGCAGTTTGCGCATGGTATAGTTTTTGCGACTTTTAAGACATTTCGAAATCTTCTGTTGATGAGGATGTAATAAATATGATTTCTAATCTTATGATCAGGACTCCTCCAAATCCATAATCTCCTTGGGTGCTGTTGAAACCAGGTGTTTCCAATAATCAAATCATGCTCTTTTGCCCACTGTACTATTCTGCAACCTCTTTCGTTCTGTTCCCCTAGTCCATGCCCACTTTGCATCCGTCCTGTTGATCTCCAACTTTGGCATTCAAGTCACCCATTATGCTAGTTACTTCAGAATTCTTGCATTTCTTGAAGGCTTTCTCTAAATCACTATAAAATTCATCGATGCTGTTATCACTACTGTCTGCTGTTGGTGCATAAACTTGTATGACGTTGACATCAAAAGGTCTTCCACTCAACTTCACCAGTAACACTCTGTCTGATACAGTCCAATATCCTTTGATCGATTTTGCTCTCTCTGTATCCATTATAATTGCTACTCCTCGCTGTTGTTTCTCTCCATCAGAATAGATTATTCTATATTCCTCAGATGTCATAATGCCCATTCCTGTCCATCTTGTCTCACGTACACCTAACAGGTTAATATTTAATCTTCTCATTTCATTCTTAATGTTATCAAATTTCCCATCCCCACTCATAGTTCTTACATTCCAAGTTCCTACTTTCAATGTTGATATTCTTTTGCGCTCTGTCTCCTGATGACGGTCTGGAGTCACCTGGTGCACATGACTATCCTATGGAGCACCCATTTACGCCGTTTCTCTGATTATCGATAAGACTGCAGTATATGATATTCTTGGCATCTGTAAAGAAGGTAATTTGCCATTGCTTTCCTTCCTATCAGTGACCATACTGGCCGATGACCGTAGCCAATGTCTCCCAAAAAAGAGATCCTCTGCCTTCCGTCGTGAAGCTGGAGACAATAACCTACAACTATCTGTCGGCTACTCTTCAACTTCATCCACCACCTGCACCCATGGCTTCACGTAACCCTGATCGAGACGCTAAACGGGTACTCCACCTTGCCCAAGGGTGTCCCATAGGCTAGCGAAGGGAAGGAGGCACCCCATCAAGGCATTGCTATCATGTTATCATGATATTTTAAACATTCTCTAAGCAAACGTAATTGCACCAGCATTTGGGGGAGAGAGAGAGAGAGAGAGAGAGAGAGAGAGAGAGAGAGAGAGAGAGAGAGAGAGAGAGAGAGAGAGAGAGAGAGAGAGAGAGAGAGAGAGAGAGAGAGAGCGCGCTATTTGTTCAAATTGAATGAAATTTACAAACATAAATGACATTTCCTCTAAACATATTTATCAACATAAACCCCATATACTTCCAAGGTCTTTCGCCGTTAATGTAAGTAAATTTTCTTTAAATTGTGGGTGGCCTTAAGAGGCCAGTAAAAAAATGTTGTTTCCCCACAGAGGGGAAAGGTGAGATGAACATGTGAACATGTTATCATTAAAAGTACAGTTTTAAGAATTAAACATAAACGTAAAACTAAAAAAGTTGATAATAAAATGTAAGAAAAAAAGATTAAACAACTGTTGTATAAAAAGTTTAATAGCTATCTTCTCAGGATTGCAAAAATTAACTGCGGTATTAACGTTTTTTATTTCTCAAATAAAATTAAAAGTTGTTGATGTTAGTCAGTGGTATTGTAACTAGGTATATCATTTTCTTTTTCAAATTCTAGTAACCTCCCTTGTAACAATATTAGATGATTATGTCCCCCTACCAAGCGCAGACTGCTACTGCAAGTCCATAGATTAATCTTAGGCAATTTACATATAAACTTTAAAAAAGTCAAATATACAAATAGAAACGCAAAATTTGATCTACAGGCACTAAAGAGTGAGGAGATAAAAGATAAATTCAACGTAGAGGTAAAGAACAGATTCGATGCATTGTCCGATATGGCAATGCAATATTATTTCAAGACGTCAGTGACTAATTGAAAATATAAAAGAAATCAGTCAAGAAGCTGCACTAACAACAAAAATAATCCCAAAATTAAAGATAATAAGGAGCAAGAAATGGATGGTGGAAGACATCTTAAAACTCATGGAAATAAGAAGAAATAACAAAAATAACAAGGAAATATACGAAGAGATTCACAGGAAAATTAGGAAGCTACTGCTGTGCAAAGAGGCAAAAGAAACATGGCTTGAGGAATATTGCAAGGAAATTGAAAACCAACACAACACCCAGAATACCAAATTAATGCACACACGAATTAATGACATCACTAACAAAAGAACACACACATCAACAGGTTGCCTAAAAACCAAAGATGTCAAAATCATAATAGAAAAAGATCAGATTTTACATGCGTGGTCAGATTATGTGAAAGACCTTTATGATGATACAAGACAAGAAAAAATGATCATCAGAATAATAATGAAGGACCATCAATTTTGTTTGTCGGGGTGTTTTTCTTTTAGATATCTAGCAATTTCGCGGAGCCCGTCTCCCTGGCGAAGGTTTTAACGATTTTCTCCGTAATCCCGTATATCCACTTGTGGGGAAACAGCTGCGCGAGAATCGGTAGGGAATCGGGTCGCGTTGGTTACTTACAGGGGTATCTGAGATTGTCGCTCAGTAAGCAATGCAAAATACTGTGCGTAATCTTGCAAAGACATCAACAACAGCGGTAAAATGTTGTTATGGACAGCGATGTAAATGGGATATGCGAGAAAAATAAAATATTCCGCAGAATGCTTGACCATAAGTGTAGTGATCAGTCAAGGCATTACTATCATGTTATTATAATCTTCTTCTTCTTCTTCTTCTTCTTCAGCATTCCGAGCCATTGAGGTTCTTTGCTGCAAATACAATCTGTCTCCATTCGTCTCTCTGGTGGACCTTCTCTTGCCAGTCGTTGATTCCAAGTGCTTGTAGGTCTGTATGTATATTATCTCTCCACCGCCTTCTTGGTCTACCTCGGGGTCTACGGTCATTTATTTCCTGAGTGTAAGCGAGTTTTGTTTCCCTATTATCTTCCATTCTTTCTATATGCCCCAGCCATTGTAGTCTATTAGCCTTCATGATACCAGTGATTAGCGGGGACTTAAACAAATCATAAATGTCTTTGTTACTTCTTCTTTTCCACTCTCCACTTTGTGTATCCCTAATGGGTCCAAAGATGCGTCTTAAAATTTTGTTCTCAAAGGTTTGTAACAAGGCTTCGTCTCCTTTCGTTGTACTCCAGGTTTCAGAGCCATACAGCACAACTGGTCTGATCAGTGTTTTGTATATTGTGATTTTGGTGTTACGAGATAGCGCCTTTGATTTTAGTAGATGTTGTAGTGCATAGTATATCTTATTTCCAGAGTTGATTCTAGTTTGTATTTCTTCCCTTATGATGTTGGAGCAGTTGAAGATTGTACCCAGGTATTTGTATGTTTCCGTTCTTTTAATGGTCATATTATCTATTTGTATGTGGCCAGAGTTTTTAGCCATTCCGTCTCTTGAAATTACCATATATTCTGTCTTATCTTGGTTGATAACCAGCCCCATCTGTTGGGCTTTTTCCTTTAAGTGAGTCAATATTTCTAATGTCTTTTGTTCACTTTGCCCTATAATATCTATATCATCTGCATAACCAAGCAGCTTGGATGTTCCTCCAATATCACATTCCTCCTTTACCTTCCTTACAACTTTCTCTAGAGCCAGATTGAAGAGTAGCGGCGATAGTGAATCACCCTGTTTCAAGCCAGATGTTATTTGGAAGGGGTCTGATTTCCTGCCTTTATATGTTACTATATTATAAGTATCTTCCATGCATAGTTTGGTCATGTTAATTAACTTCCTTGGTATTCCAAATTCCTGCATAACATTCCATAGACTATTCCTATGGACACTATCATAAGCCTTTTTAAAATCCACAAAAATGTTATGGAGATCTCTTTTATATTCCCAATGTTTCTCGGCTATTTGTCGTAAGATAAATATCTGATCTATTGTTGATCTGTTTTGTCTAAAACCCGCTGTTATTATAATATTTGAAATATTCTCTAAGCAAACGTAATTGCACCAGCATTTAGCAGAGAGAGAGAGAGAGAGAGAGAGAGAGAGAGAGAGAAGAGAGAGAGAGAGAGAGAGAGAGGAGGGAGGGAGAGTGTGGGGGGGGGGGAACTATTTGTAATATTTGTCAACATAAGCCCCATAAGCTTGCACGGCCTTTCACCAGTGCGAAAATAAGTGCATGCAGGCCTTGATTGTGCCAGACCTGGTTTGTCCTACTCACTTCGCCTATTAATCGTCATCTCTCTCATTCCTATAGCCTAGACCAGGGTTCACCAAACTACGGCCCGCGGGCCGGATCCGGCCCGCGACGTCATTTCATCCGGCCCGCCGTCGGTACTCGAACTTGCTTGATATAACTATGAAACACGAGACCTTGTGATACAATTTAAATGTAAATATTATGTTTAGAATAATAGGAGATCTTCACACGTGCGGAGACCTCCTGGTTGCACTAGTTTGTTTATTTAGGTGGCCCTATTTATAAATTTTGCGAACCTTATTATGAGATATATTTTTTTACCAAATGAAGCCGCCTACCTCGACTCTACAAGAGTATGGAGTAGCATATCCCTTGATACCCTGGTAAAAAATGTATAGGATGCTGGGATGTTGTGTTGGCGTGCCTATAACAGCCCAGTAAAGCCATGTTCCCGCCTCTTTGGCCTTGGGAACAACCTAGGCCGAAGAGATGCTGATGTCTAATTTTCAGCAGAGAGTTAGAACTTAAACCCCTGAGCCACTACCAAGTAGGTGGACGAACATGCCCCATCTAAAAGATCCAAGAGGATCTTGATTGTGGATTGACGATTATCTGCTGTGGGGTGAGTTTTGAACGAACCTTCATAGTTTACGTAGGAATATAGGAATATAATAGCTATGTCTGTGCCTGAGAACAATAATGGAGTGATATATGCCTGGGAAGAGAGGAAGAGGAAGGCCAAAGAGAAGATGGGTGCAGGATGTGGCGGATGATCTCCAGATGGATGTATCTGAAGCGGGAAATCTTGCTTATGATCGAGAGATTTTCCGGAAGGTTGTTATGGGAGCGAGGTTCTGCAAAGGACATGCTACTGAATGGATGACCTATGTTCCATCTTGTTGTCTGATAATTGCTGGTATTGTGTATCAGACTACAGTTACAGTGTTGGATGATTATCCATGCTGTGATGGAAGATCATTGGTACTGTGTTGGATGACTACCCATGCTGTGATGAAAGATCACTGGTATTGTGTTGATGACTACCCATGCTGTGATGGAATATCAATGGTACTGTGAAGGATGATCATGTGTATGTTTATTCATGAGGATGCCTTTTTTGTCATTGCATCTAATCATGAATGTTACTTATCAGGGCATTGGCATTATTAATCAGATGTTGTTGTATCTTTACAATTACATTATTCTGATTCCCTGTACACTGACCTGCATTTCTTCTGATATCTCTAAATCGTTGTTTTTTCTTGTTAGCCGTAGAGATAGAATGAAATTCTCTTTGTCTTCCTATTTCTCTCTTCTTCTGCCCATGAGCAGTCGGCGTTGTGTTATTATCTCTATCATCTCTGTGCGGTTACACAAAGGTACCTATAAACTGTATATGTACCTTTGATGAGCCGTAGCTTCACCAGTGACTCCTAGTCTTCCGCTTTTCTTGTGTTTCAATAAGATTTTAATTATGTTTCTAATGTAATGTCTTTTTCATTTTCAGATCCCGTGTACTTCACCCTTAATTATGGCTAGTAGGAAAAGAAAAGTGGACGCCGAGTGAGGAGTAAAGTTACTTCTTTGTGGAAACAAAGGACCAGAAAACCAGCTGCGAAATTTGCAGCGGAAGTGTTGTCGTTTTGAAAGAGTAAAATCTTCGGCGTAGCTACGAAAGATAACATCCATCAACATATTAAAAGTTTTCTGGAAAATTACACTCTGGGAAATATGAAGCCATTAAACGTGGTTTTGAAACGCAAAGAAATCTCTTCACGAGAAATTTTGCTGAAAATGAATCTGTCACTCGTACAAGTTACAAAACAGTGCATAAGATGGACAGAACGAGGAAAACCGTTTACTGATGGCAACGTCATTAAAGAGTGTGTGTGATCGAAGCAGCAAATGACTTGTGTCCCGAGAAAGCCGATTTGTTTGGAACTATCAGCCTTTCGGCAAGTTCAGTTGTGCGGAGAACAGAAGAACTTGGAGAGAACATAGTGCTACAGATACGCGAGAAAGCTAGGAACTTGTAGTATTCTCTGGAGCTGGATGAGTCTATTGATCTCCCGAGAGTACGTCACAACTTCTCGTGTTCATTCGTAGTGTCAATTTGGACTTTCAGATAACGGAAGAGTTGGCGTCCGTTTGCAGCATGCATGGAACAACAACTGGGAAAGTCATTTTCGTGGAAGTGCAAACAATTTTCCAAGACTATAACCTTCGGTGGAATCAGCTTCTAGATGTTACAATTTATGAAGGAAAAAAACATGACTGGAGTGAGGAAGGGTCTGTTGGGGCAGATCAGGACTTATTTGGAAGATTTGCACATTCCGGGCGCTCTGTTCATACACAGCATCGTACATCAGCAAGTACTCTGTGGGAAAGATTTAGATATTTCTTTTGTACTGAAACCAGTAGTTTCTGCTTTTAACTTCATTCGGGAACATGCATTCATTCACCGTCTGTTCTAGGCTTTTTCTTGAAGAAATTGATTCTGAGTTCTGTGACTTGCCTTATCACATATCAGTCAGGTGGCTCAGCTGCGGTAAAGTCCTGCTTCGTCTTTACAAGCTCCGAAACGAAATAGATGTTTTCTCACTGAAAAAGATAAAGCTGATTCACAGCTAGTAGATCCTACCTGGCTGTCAAAGTTGCCAATTCAGGTCGATATGAATGAACTGAACTTGAAACTTCAGGGAAAGGATTACTTCGTCTGTGATCTCTACAGAACCATCACAGGATTTCGAAGAAAGTTGTCATTGTTGGAAGTACAACTGGGAGGAGAAAACCTTTCTCATTGTCACTGTTTCAAAGAGTTTGGTGAGATTTTCAGATCTTGACAGATTTAAGAGTGACATCCTTCTGTTCCAGAATCCGTTTGATTGTAACCTTAATGGTGTGCCAGTTGAATTACAGTTGGAGCTCATTAAGAAGGAAGTACCGCTGCTTACCTGATGTTGACTTTCCGAAACTTAAGAAATTTGCCGCTGGTATAACATCATTGTTTGGAACAACATATGTCTGTGAGCTAACTTTTTCACAAAAGAAGTATGTGAAGTCACCACATCGAATGAGATTGACTGATGAACATTTGAAAGCAATTCTCTTGATTGGATGCAGCAATTCCAAACCAAACATTGATGGTATTTTGAAAGCCACACGTCAGTTTAACAAAACTCACTACCCTCTTTTGCTGCTTAGTTTGTGAGATTCGGATATGTGCACAATAAATCTGATGTAACTGTATTTTTGCTAACGTCGCCTTCTTTGATAACTTTGTTTAGTAAATAAATATAAATATGTTGGTTGTCTTTGTTTGTCTGTTTGTTTGTTTGTTTGTTTGTGTGCATTGCACGCCCTTTCCATGATTAACTTAGTTTTTCGTCTTTTTTCCCAGAGCTTTCGTTCTAGCTTAAAATTATTTTTAAAGTTAGTTGCATATCCTTTACAGGACGTTTTCAGTCTACACCAGCATTGTTTGCTGTTGTTGATGTCTTGGCAAGTTTATGTTCAGTAGTTTACCATTGCTTTTCGAACGACCGGCACCCATAACATAGCGTAAAAACCAGCGCAACGTTGTCTGCTGCCAAATCGCTCGCAGCTGTATTTCGAACGTGGGTATACGGGATTACGAACCGCGTCCGTAAGGCATTCGCCACGGAGCCGGCGCAAGTATTGTACAGAATGAGTATCCGGCCCGCGCTCATCATTTTGTCAGTTGTCCGGCCCGCCGTGAAAAAAGTGTGGTGACCCCTGATCTAGAACATACGATCATACAACAACTGTCTTGCATAATAGAATATTATACAACAAATGTCTAGAGCTGAATATGATACAACAAATGTCTAGAACAGAAGATAACACAACACCTGTCTAGAACAGAAGATCACACAAGGACTGTCTAGAACAGAAGATCACACAAGAACTGTCTAGAACAGAAGATCATACAACAACTGTCTAGAACACAACATCATACAAAAAATGTCTTGGACAGACGATTATACAACAACTGTCTAGAACAGAAGATAATTCAACCACAGTCTAGAACAGAAGATCATACAAAATCTAGAACAGAAGATCATACAACACTATCTAGAACAGAAGATCACACAACAAGAATCTGTAACTGAAGCTCATGCAATACTTTTCCAGAACAGAATATCATACAACAACTGTCTAGAACATAAGATCATACAACAACAATCTAGAACAGAAGATCATACAACAACTGTCTGGTGCAGAAGATCATTCAACAACACATGTCTAGAACAAAAGATTATGTTGTTTGTCCATCAAGAATGATGATGACCATTCATTTCATCCAGTGGGGTTGAAAGTATGGAGCCGTGAGTTCTAAGATGGCTGATAAGGCCTATTTTGGCTCGAAATGTTCTTTGACAATGTTGACAAAGAATGCTTTCTGACAAAGACGTTTCTGGAGGAGGAATTTCTGCAGTGGTTTTTCTATTCTGTCTTTTCTTCACAGCTCTTGCAGTCCTGGTTGCCTCATAAGTGACTGCACCCTTGCGTAATGATGCACGCCACGAATTTCGGTCTCTGGCTGCAGTCTCCCAGGTATCATGATGAATTCCAAAAGCATTCAGTGAGATTGTCAGTGTCTTTAAAGCGTTTCCTCTGGCCGCCTTGGGAGCGTTTACCACAACGCAACTCGCCGTAAAAAATTCGTTTAGGGAGCCTGTGATCTGGCATGCGAGTCAAGTGACCAGCCCAGCGAATCTGATTCTTCATTAGTAGAGTGTGGATACTAGGCATGGACGCTCTTTCTAGGACTTCAGTGTCTTGATACAACACATGTCTAGAACAGGAGATCACACAATAACTATCTAGAATAGGAGATAATACAACAGTTGTCTAGAACAGCAAATCATACAATTGGTAGAATAGGAAATCATACAACAACTGGCTGAAAAAGAAGACGATAGAACTGTCTAAAACAGAAGGTGATCCAACGAAATGTCTAGAACAGAAGATGATACTACAACTGTCTAGAACAGAAGATAATGCACTGACTGTCTACAATAGAAGATAATGGAACGACTGTTTAGAATAGAAGATAATGCAACGACTGTCTAGAATAGAAGATAATACAACGACTATCTAGAACAGAAGATAATACAACGACTAGCTAGAACAGAAGATAATACAACAACTATCTGGAATAGAAGATAATACAACGACTATCTAGAACAGAAGATAATACAACGACTAGGTAGAACAGAAGATAATACAACAACTATCTGGAATAGAAGATAATACAACAGCTGTCTAGAACAGAAGATAATACGACTATCTAGAACAGAAGATAATACAACGACTATCTAGAACAGAAGATAATACAAACGACTATCTAGAACAGAAGATAATGCAACGACTATCTAGAACAGAAGATAATACAACGACTATCTAGAATAGAGGAGTAATACAACGACTATCTAGAACACAAGAATAATACAACGACTAGCTAGAACAGAAGATAATACAACGACTATCTGGAACAGAAGATAATACAACGACTATCTAGAACCGAAGATAATACATCGACTATCTAGAACAGAAGATAATACAACGACTATCTAGAACAGAAGATAATACAACGACTATCTTGAATAGAATATAATACAACGACTATCTAGAACAGAAGATAATACAACGACTATCTGGAATAGAAGATAATACAACAGCTGTCTAGAACAGAAGATAATACGACTATCTAGAACAGAAGATAATACAACGACTATCTAGAACAGAAGATAATACAACGACTATCTAGAACAGAAGATAATGCAACGACTATCTAGAACAGAAGATAATACAACGACTATCTAGAATAGAAGATAATACAACGACTATCTAGAACACAAGATAATACAACGACTATCTAGAACAGAAAATAATACAACGACTGTCGTGAACAGAAGATAATACAACGACTATCTAGAACACAAGATAATACAACGACTATCTGGAACAGAAGATAATACAACGACTATCTAGAACACAAGATAATACAACGACTATCTGGAACAGAAGATAATACAATGACTGTCTGGAACAGAAGAAAATACAACGACTATCTAGAACACAAGATAATACAACGACTATCTGGAACAGAAGATAATACAACGACTATCTGGAAAAGAAGATAATACAACGACTATCTAGAACAGAAGATAATACAACGACTATCTAGAACAGAAGATAATACAACGACTGTCTGGAACACAAGATAATACAACGACTATCTAGAACAGAAGATAATACAACGACTATCTAGAACAGAAGATAATACAACGACTATCTGGAACAGAAGATAATGCAACGACTATCTAGAACAGAAGATAATACAACGACTATCTAGAATAAAAGATAATACAACGACTATCTAGAACACAAGATAATACAACGACTATCTAGAACAGAAAATAATACAACGACTGTCGTGAACAGAAGATAATACTACGACTATCTAGAACACAAGATAATACAACGACTATCTGGAACAGAAGATAATACAACGACTATCTAGAACACAAGGATAATACAACGACTATCTGGAACAGAAGATAATACAATGACTGTCTGGAACAGAAGAAATACAACGACTATCTAGAACACAAGATAATACAACGACTATCTGGAACAGAAGATAATACAACGACTATCTGGAACAGAAGATAATACAACGACTATCTAGAACAGAAGATAATACAACGACTATCTAGAACAGAAGATAATACAACGACTGTCTGGAACACAAGATAATACAACGACTATCTAGAACAGAAGATAATACAACGACTATCTAGAACACAAGATAATACAACGACTATCTGGAACAGAAGATAATACAACGACTGTCTGGAACAGAAGATAATACAACGACTATCTAGAACAGAAGATAATACAACGACTATCTGGAACAGAAGATAATACAACGACTATCTGGAACAGAAGATAATACAACGACTATCTGGAACAGAAGATAATACAACGACTATCTAGAACACAAGATAATACAACGACTATCTGGAACAGAAGATAATACAACGACTATCTAGAACAGAAGATAATACAACGACTATCTAGAACAGAAGATAATACAACGACTATCTGGAACAGAAGATAATACAACGACTGTCTGGAACAGAAGATAATACAACGACTATCTAGAACACAAGATAATACAACGACTATCTAGAATAGAAGATATTACAACGACTATCTAGAACACAAGATAATACAACGACTATCTAGAACAGAAGATAATTCAACGACTATCTAGATAAGAAGATATTACAACAACTATCTAGAACACAAGATAATACAACGACTATCTAGAATAGAAGATATTACAACGACTATCTAGAATAGAAGATAATGCAACGACTATCTACAACACAAGATAAGACAACGACTATCTAGAACACAAGATAATACAACGACTGTCGTGAACAGAAGATAATACAACGACTATCTAGAATAGAAGATATTACAACGACTATCTAGAATAGAAGATATTACAACGACTATCTAGAACACAAGATAATACAACGACTATCTAGAACACAAGATAAAACAACGACTATCTAGAACGGAAGATAATACAACGACTGTCGTGAACAGAAGATAATACAACGACTATCTGGAATAGAAGATAATACAACGACTGTCTGGAACAGAAGATAATTCAACGACTGTCTAGAACAGAAGATAATACAACGACTGTCTGGAACAGAAGATAATACAACGACTATCTAGAACAGAAGATAATCCAACGACTGTCGTGAACAGAAGATAATATAACGACTATCTGGAATAGAAGATAATACAACGACTGTCTGGAAAAGAAGAAAATACAACGACTATCTGGAACAGAAGATAATACAACGACTATCTAGAACAGAAGATAATACAACGACTATCTAGAACAGAAGATAATACAACGACTATCTAGAACAGAAGATAATACAACGACTATCTAGAATAAGAGATATTACAACGACTATCTAGAATAGAAGATAATACAACGACTATCTAGAACAGAAAATAATACAACGACTGTCGTGAACAGAAGATAATACAACGACTATCTAGAACACAAGATAATACAACGACTATCTGGAACAGAAGATAATACAACGACTGTCTGGAGCAGAAGATAATACAACGACTATCTAGAACAGAAGATAATACAACGACTATCTGGAACAGAAGATAATGCAACGACTATCTAGAACAGAAGATAATACAACGACTATCTAGAATAGAAGATAATACAACGACTATCTAGAACACAAGATAATACAACGACTATCTAGAACAGAAAATAATACAACGACTGTCGTGAACAGAAGATAATACAACGACTATCTAGAACACAAGATAATACAACGACTATCTGGAACAGAAGATAATACAACGACTATCTAGAACACAAGATAATACAACGACTATCTGGAACAGAAGATAATACAATGACTGTCTGGAACAGAAGAAAATACAACGACTATCTAGAACACAAGATAATACAACGACTATCTGGAACAGAAGATAATACAACGACTATCTGGAAAAGAAGATAATACAACGACTATCTAGAACAGAAGATAATACAACGACTATCTAGAACAGAAGATAATACAACGACTGTCTGGAACACAAGATAATACAACGACTATCTAGAACAGAAGATAATACAACGACTATCTAGAACACAAGATAATACAACGACTATCTGGAACAGAAGATAATACAACGACTCTCTGGAGCAGAAGATAATACAACGACTATCTAGAACAGAAGATAATACAACGACTATCTGGAACAGAAGATAATACAACGACTATCTGGAATAGAAGATAATACAACGACTATCTGGAGCAGAAGATAATACAACGACTATCTAGAACACAAGATAATACAACGACTATCTGGAACAGAAGATAATACAACGACTATCTAGAACAGAAGATAATACAACGACTATCTGGAACAGAAGATAATACAACGACTATCTAGAACAGAAGATAATACAACGACTATCTAGAACTGAAGATAGTTAAACGACTATCTGGAACAGAAGATAATACAACGACTGTCTGGAACAGAAGATAATACAACGACTATCTAGAACACAAGATAATACAACGACTATCTAGAATAGAAGATATTACAACGACTATCTAGAACACAAGATAATACAACGACTATCTAGAACAGAAGATAATTCAACGACTATCTATATAAGAAGATATTACAACAACTATCTAGAACACAAGATAATACAACGACTATCTAGAATAGAAGATATTACAACGACTATCTAGAATAGAAGATAATGCAACGACTATCTACAACACAAGATAAGACAACGACTATCTAGAACACAAGATAATACAACGACTGTCGTGAACAGAAGATAATACAACGACTATCTGGAATAGAAGATATTACAACGACTATCTAGAATAGAAGATATTACAACGACTATCTAGAACACAAGATAATACAACGACTATCTAGAACACAAGATAATACAACGACTATCTAGAACAGAAGATAATACAACGACTGTCGTGAACAGAAGATAATACAACGACTATCTGGAATAGAAGATAATTCAACGACTGTCTGGAACAGAAGATAATTCAACGACTGTCTAGAACAGAAGATAATACAACGACTGTCTGGAACAGAAGATAATACAACGACTATCTGGAATAGAAGTTAATACAACGACTATCTGGAACAGAAGAAAATACAACGACTATCTAGAACAGAAGATAATACAACGACTATCTGGAACAGAAGATAATACAACGACTATCTGGAATAGAAGATAATACAACGACTATCTGGAACAGAAGATAATACAACGACTATCTAGAACAGAAGATAATACAACGATTATCTAGAACAGAAGATAATACAACGACTATCTAGAACAGAAGATAATACAACGACTATCTAGAATAGAAGATATTACAACGACTATCTAGAATAGAAGATAATACAACGACTATCTAGAACACAAGATAATACAACGGACTATCTAGAACACAAGATAATACAACGACTGTCGTGAACAGAAGATAATACAACGACTATCTAGAATAGAAGATATTACAACGACTATCTAGAACACAAGATAATACAACGACTATCTAGAACATAAGATAATACAACGACTGTCTTGAACAGAAGATAATACAACGACTATCTAGAACAAAGATAATACAACGACTATCTAGAACAGAAGATAATACAACGACTATCTGGAACAGAAGATAATACAACGACTGTCGTGAACAGAAGATAATACCACGACTATCTGGAATAGAAGATAATACAACGACTATCTGGAATAGAAGATAATACAACGACTGTCTAGAACAGAAGATAATACAACGACTGTCTAGAACAGAAGATAATACAACGACTATCTGGAACAGAAGATAATACAACGACTATCTGGAATAGAAGATAATACAACGACTATCTAGAACAGAAGAAAATACAACGACTATCTAGAACAGAAGATAATACAACGACTATCTGGAACAGAAGATAATACAACGACTATCTGGAATAGAAGATAATACAACGACTATAAGATAATACAACGACTATCTAGAACAGAAGATAATACAACGACTATCTAGAACAGAAGATAATACAACGACTATCTAGAACAGAAGATAATACAACGACTATCTAGAATAGAAGATATTACAACGACTATCTAGAATAGAAGATAATACAACGACTATCTAGAACACAAGATAATACAACGACTATCTAGAACACAAGATAATACAACGACTGTCGTGAACAGAAGATAATACAACGACTATCTAGAATAGAAGATATTACAACGACTATCTAGAATAGAAGATATTACAACGACTATCTAGAACACAAGATAATACAACGACTGTCTTGAACAGAAGATAACACAACGACTATCTAGAACACAAGATAATACAACGACTATCTAGAACACAACATAATACAACGACTATCTAGAACAGAAGATAATACAACGACTATCTGGAACAGAAGATAATACAACGACTGTCTTGAACAGAAGATAATACAACGACTGTCTGGAACAGAAGATAATACAACGACTATCTAGAACGCAAGATGATACAACGACTATCTAGAATAGAAGATATTACAACGACTATCTAAAACACAAGATAATACAACGACTATCTAGAACAGAAGATAATACAACGACTATCTAGAATAGAAGATATTACAATGACTATCTAGAATAGAAGGTAATGCAACGACTATCTAGAACACAAGATAAGACAACGACTATCTAGAACACAAGATAATACAACGACTGTCGTGATCAGAAGATAATACAACGACTATCTAGAATAGAAGATATTACAATGACTATCTAGAATAGAAGATATTACAACGACTATCTAGAACACAAGATAATACAACGACTATCTAGAACATAAGATAATACAACGACTATCTAGAACACAAGATAATACAACGACTATCTAGAACACAAGATAATACAACGACTATCTAGAACAGAAGATAATACAACGACTATCTGGAACAGAAGATAATAGAACGACTGTCGTGAACAGAAGATAATACCACGACTATCTGGAATAGAAGATATTACAACGACTATCTGGAATAGAAGATAATACAACGACTGTCTAGAACAGAAGACAATACAACGACTGTCTAGAACAGAAGATAATACAACGACTATCTGGAACAGAAGATAATACAACGACTATCTGGAATAGAAGATAATACAACGACTATCTAGAACAGAAGAAAATGCATCGACTATCTAGAACAGAAGATAATACAACGACTATCTGGAACAGAAGATAATACAACGAATATCTGGAATAGAAGATAATACAACGACTATCTAGAACAGAAGATAATACAACGACTATCTAGAACAGAAGATAATACAACGACTATCTAGAACAGAAGATAATACAACGACTATCTAGAATAGAAGATATTACAACGACTATCTAGAATAGAAGATAATACAACGACTATCTAGAACACAAGATAATACAACGACTATCTAGAACACAAGATAATACAACGACTGTCGTGAACAGAAGATAATACAACGACTATCTAGAATAGAAGATATTACAACGACTATCTAGAATAGAAGATATTACAACGACTATCTAGAACACAAGATAATACAACGACTGTCTTGAACAGAAGATAACACAACGACTATCTAGAACACAAGATAATACAACGACTATCTAGAACACAACATAATACAACGACTATCTAGAACAGAAGATAATACAACGACTATCTTGACTAGAAGATAATACAACGACTATCTGGAATAGAAGAAAGTAAAACGACTGTCTAGAACAGAAGATAATACAACGACTGTCTAGAACAGAAGATAATACAACGACTATCTGGAACAGAAGATAATACAACGACTATCTGGAATAGAAGATAATACAACGACTATCTAGAACAGAAGATAATACAACGACTATCTAGAACAGAAGATAATACAACGACTATCTGGAACAGAAGATAATACAACGACTATCTAGAACAGAAGATAATACAACGACTATCTAGAACAGAAGATAATACAACGACTATCTAGAGCAGAAGATAATACAACGACTATCTAGAACAGAAGTAATACAACGACTATCTAGAACAGAAGATAATACACCGACTATCTGGAATAGAATATAATACAACGACTATCTAGGACAGAAGATAATACAACGACTATCTGGAATAGAAGATAATACAACAGCTGTCTAGAACAGAAGATATTACAACGACTATCTAGAACAGAAGATAATACAACGACTATCTAGAACAGAAGATAATACAACGACTATCTAGAACAGAAGATAATGCAACGACTATCTAGAACAGAAGATAATACAACGACTATCTAGAACAGAAGATAATACAACGACTATCTAGAACACAAGATAATACAACGACTATCTAGAACAGAAGATAATACAACGACTATCTAGAACAGAAGATAATACAACGACTGTCGTGAACAGAAGATAATACAACGACTATCTGGAACAGAAGATAATACAACGACAATCTAGAACACAAGATAATACAACGTCTATCTAGAATAGAAGATATTACAACGACTATCTAGAACACAAGATAATACAACGACTATCTAGAACACAAGATAATACAACGACTATCTAGAACAGAAGATAATACATCGACTATCTAGAATAGAAGATAATACAACGACTATCTAGAACACAAGATAATACAACGACTGTCGTGAACAGAAGATAATACAACGACTATCTAGAACACAAGATAATACAACGACTATCTAGATAGTCGTTGTATTATCTTGTGTTCTAGATAGTCGTTGTATTATCTTCTATTCTAGATAGTCGTTGTAATATCTTCTGTTCTAGATAGTCGTTGTATTATCTTCTGTTCTAGATAGTCGTTGTATTATCTTCTGTTCTAGATAGTGGTTGTATTATCTTCTGTTCTAGATAGTCGTTGTATTATCTTCTGTTCTAGATAGTAGTTATATTATCTTCTATTCCAGATAGTCGTTGTATTATCTTCTGTTCCAGATAGTCGTTGTATTATCTTCTGTTCTAGATAGTCGTTGTATTATCTTCTGTTCTAGATAGTCGTTGTATTATCTTCTATTCCAGATAGACGTTGTATTATCTTCTGTTCCAGATAGTCGTTGTATTATCTTCTGTTCTAAACAGTCGTTGTATTATCTTCTGTTCTAGACAGTCGTTGAATTATCTTCTATTCCAGATAGTCGTTGTATTATCTTCTATTCCAGATTGTCGTTGTATTATCTTCTGTTCACGACAGTCGTTGTATTATCTTCTGTTCCAGATAGTCGTTGTATTATCTTCTGTTCTAGATATTCGTTGTATTATCTTGTGTTCTAGATAGTCGTTGTATTATCTTGTGTTCTAGATAGTCGTTGTATTATCTTGTGTTCTAGATAGTCGTTGTAATATCTCAGTATATTACAATATATTACAGTCGCTGTAAGTCTGTGAAGTGTAACAGCCATATATCGTTAGGTAACATTTAACTTAAGCAATAGATAAAAACAGACTTCGATGTTTTAACATAAGACAGAAGTACGTTTCGGGAACAGAAATATACAGAGCAATCCAATGGATAGCAAGAAAATATATCCACGCGGCTCAAAGTCAAGTCTTGTGGTTGGCACCGGATATAATCCAGGTGCGAAGTGTATGCCAACATTTAGCTTTACCAGACTCTCTTGGGTGTTTACGGTAAATTACGGTAATTTAATTGACTGTCTTCCATTGTACGTGTCGTGTGTATGTGTGTGTGTGTGTGTTTGTGTGTGTATGTGTGTGTGTGCAGCGTGCGTGCGTGCGTGCGCGTTTGTGTGTGTGTGTGTGTTTGTGTGTGTGTGTGTGTGTGTGTGTGTGTGTGTGTGTGTGTGTGCCCCCTGTTGATCAACGTATTTCAGAGAAGCTTGAAGTGGCGATCGATCTGCAAACAGGCGTGTAGACAGGAAATAAAGTGTTAGAGAGATCAGACCAGTTGAATATATGGCAGCCGACTTATCTCGTTAGTTGAACGACCAATAAGAAATGACAACAACGGGTCGAATGCCCTCATTACGAATAACAAACAGCGAAAGTTTCTTGAAAAAATAAAACATGAGAAATGGGTAAATGGTAAATAAATGCACGTAAATGAATGCACGTAAATAAATGCACGTAAATGAATGCACGTACATGAATGCGCGTAAATTAAATGCGTGCAAATAAAAGTAGACGCAACCCCCGTGGAGAAGTGGTTATGCCACCTGCTTGGCGCTCCGAAGGTTGTGTGTTCGATTCCGAGCTACATCATTCGGTTTATGATTGCAAGACTCCCAGGGGTCGTCACTGGAGCTATGAAGTTCATTCTTGGTGAAACGGTTTTGGCAGGCCGCCCTGCGGAAAGAGACCGAGCCATATGGGATAAAACCCGGTGCAACGAATTCGATGCTCTTGCTTTTTACATCCTTGTGTTAGATGCACGCTTGCCTGCCGAACGTGGGGGGGGGGGATTGGGGGTGGGGGAGTCTTGTGTTGGAATCACACTGGAGGTGTTAGAATCACATTGGAGCTGTTGGGATCACATTGGAGCTGTTGGGATCACACTGGAGTTGTTGGGATCACATTGGAGCTGTTAGAATCACATTGGAGCTGTTGGAATCACATTAGAGCTGTTGGAATCACACTGGAGTTGTTGGGATCACATTGGAGCTGTTAGAATCACATTGGAGCTGTTGGAATCACATTGGAGCTGTTGGAATCACACTGGAGTTGTTGGGATCACATTGGAGCTGTTGAAATCACACTGGAGTTGTTGGGATCACATTGGAGCTGTTGAAATCATATTGGAGGTGTTGGAATCACATTGGAGCTGTTGAAATCACACTGGAGTTGTTGGGATCACATTGGAGCTGTTGAAATCACACTGGAAATGTTGGGATCACATTGGAGCTGTTGAAATCACACTGGAGTTGTTGGATCACATTGGAGCTGTTGAAATCACACTGGAGTTGTTGGGATCACATTGGAGCTGTTGAAATCATATTGGAGGTGTTGGAATCACATTGGAGCTGTTGAAATCACACTGGAGTTGTTGGGATCACATTGGAGCTGTTGAAATCACACTGGAGTTGTTGGGATCACATTGGAGCTGTTGAAATCACACTGGAGTTGTTGGAATCACATTGGAGCTGTTGAAATATCACTGGAGTTGTTGGGATCACATTGGAGCTGCTGAAATCACACTGAAGTTGTTGGGATCACATTGGAGCTGTTGAAATCATATTGGAGGTGTTGGAATCACATTGGAGCTGTTGAAATCACACTGGAGTTGTTGGGATCACATTGGAGCTGTTGAAATCACACTGGAGTTGTTGGGATCACATTGGAGCTGTTGAAATCACACTGGACCTGTTGGGATCACATTGGAGCTGTTGAAATCATATTGGAGGTGTTAGAATCACATTGGAGCTGTTGAAATCACACTGGAGTTGTTGGGATCACATTGGAGCTGTTGAAATCACACTGGAGTTGTTGGGAATCACATTGGAGCTGTTGAAATCACACTGGAGTTGTTGGGATCACATTGGAGCTGTTGAAATCACACTGGAGTTGTTGGGATCACATTGGAGCTGTTTAAATCATATTGAGTTGTTGGATCACATTGGATCTGTTGAAATCATATTGGAGGTGTTGGAATCACATTGGAGCTGTTGAATCACCACTGGAGTTGTTGGGATCACATTGGAGCTGTTGGAAATCACACTGGAGTGTGGATCACCTTGGAAGCTGTTGAAACACACTTGAGTTGTTAGGAATCCATTGGAGCGGTTGAAATCACAATGGAGTTGTTGGGATCCCATTGGGAGCTGTTGAAATCAACTGGAGTTGTTGGGATCACATTGGAGGCTGTTTGAATCAATATTGGAGGTGTTGGAATCACATTGGACTGTTGACATCCCACTGGAGTGTGGGATCCACATTGGAGCTTTTGAAATCACACTGGAGTGTTGGGATCAAATTGGAGCTGTTGATTGAAATCACACTGGAGTTGTTGGATCACTTGGAGCTGTGGAAATCACACTGGAGTTGTTGCGGACACATTGGAACTGTTTTGAAATCATATGGAGGTGTTGGAATCACATTGGAGCTGTTGAAATCCACACGAGTTTTGGATCACATGGAGCGTGAAATCACACTGAGTTGTTGGGATCACATTGGAGCTGTTGAAATCACACTGGAGTTGTTGGCATCACATCTGGAGCTGTTTGAAATCAACACTGGAGTTGTTGGGATCACATTGGAGCTGTGAAATCCATATTGGAGTTGTTAGGGAATCACATTGGAGCTGTTGACATCACACTGGAGTTGTTTGGGATCACATTGGAGCTGTTGAAATCACACCTGGACGTTGTTGGGATCACATTGGAGCTGTTGAAATCACTATTGGAGGTGTTGCAATCACATTGGAGCTGTTGAATCACACTGGAGTTGTTGGGATCCTATGGAGCTCGTTGAAATCACACTGGAGTTGTTGGGATCACATTGGAGCGTTGAAATCACACTGGAGTTGTTGGGATCACATTGGAGCTGTTTGAAACTCACACTGGAGTTGTTGGGATCACATGGAGCTGTTGACAATCATACTTGGAGGTTGTTGGAATCACATTGGAGCTGTGAAATCACACTGGATGTTGTGGAATCAAATTCGGAGATGTTGAAAATCACACTGAGTTGTTGGGGATCACATTGGAGCTGTTGAAAATCACCCTGAGTGTTGGGATCCACATTGCGAGCTCGTTGAACTCACACTGGAGGGTTTGGGATCACATTGGAGCTGTTGAAACCACACTGAACTGTTGGGATCACATTGGAGCTGTTGCCATAATATAGAGGTGTTAGAATCACATGCAGCGTTTAAATCAACTGGAGTTGGGGATACATTGGAGCTGTTGAAATCACAATGGGAGTTGTGGGATCAACATTGGAGACTGTTAGAAATCACCACTGGAGGTGTTGGATCACATTTGGAGCTGTTGAAATCACACTGAGTTGGTTGGGATCACATTGGAGTGTTTAAGTCATATTGGAGTGTGGGAATCACTGGGATCTGTGAAATACTTGGAGGTGTTGGAATCACATTGGGGCTGTTGAATCACACTGGAGGTGTTGGGATCAATTGGAGCTGTTGAAATCACACTGGGAGTTGTTGGGATCACATTGGAGCTGTTGAAAATCCACACTGGAACGTTTGGGATAACAATTGGAGCTGTTGAAATCATTATTGGAGGTGTTAGAATCACATGGAGCTGTGAAACAACACGGAGTGTTGGGATACATTGGAGCTGTTGAAACACACTGGAGTTGTTGGGGATCACCATTGGAGCTGTTGAAACCACAACTGAGTTGTTGGATCACATTGGAGCTGTTGAAATACACGGAGTTGTATGGGATTCACATTGAAGCTGTTAAAATCCTATTGGAGTTGTTGGGATCACATTGGATCTGTTGAAATCATATGGAGGTGTTGGAATCACATTGGAGCTGTTGAAAATCACATGGGAGTTGTGTGGGATCACATTGGAGCTGTTGAAATCACACTGGAGTTGTTGGGATCACATTGGAGCTGTTGAAACACACTGAAGTTGTTGGAATCACATTGGAGCTGTTGGAAATCACCTGGAGTTGTTGGGATCACATTGGAGCTGTTGAAATCACACTGGAGTTGTTGGGATCACATTGGAGCGTTGAAATCATATTGGAGGTGTTGGAATCACACTGGAGCTGTTACATCACCACTGGATGTTGTTGGGATCACATTGGAGCTGTTGAAATCACACTGGAGTTGTTGGGATCAAATTGGAGCTGTTGAACTCACACTGGGAGTTGTTGGATCACATTGAGCTGTTGAAATCACACTGGAGTTGTTTGGGATCCATTGGAGGGTTGAAATCATAATTGGAGGTGTTGGAATCACATTGGAGCTGTGAAATCACACTGGAGTTGTTGGGATCACATTGGGTGGTTGAAATCACACTGGAGTTGTTGGGATCACTTGGAGCTGTTGAAATCACACTGGAGTTGTTGGAATCACATTGGAGCTGTTGAAATCACACTGGAGTTGTTGGATCACATTGGAGCTGTTGAAATCCCACTGGAGTTGTTGGGATCACATTGGAGCTGTTGAAATCATATTGGAGGTGTTGGAATCACATTGGAGCTGTTGAAATCACACTGGAGTTGTTGGATCACATGGAGCTGTTTGAAATCACACTGGAGTTGTTGGGGGAACATTGGAGCTGTTTGGAATATCACACTGGAACTGTGGGATCACATTGGAGCTGTTGAAATCATATTGGAGGTGTTAGAATCACATTGGAGCTGTTGAAATCACACTGGATTTGGTGGATCACATTGGAGCTGTTGAAATCACACTGGAGTTGTTGGATCACATTGGAGCTGTTGAAATCACACTGGAGTTGTTGGGATCACATTGGAGCTGTTGAAATCACACTGGAGTTGTTGGGATCACATTGAAGCTGTTTAAATCATATTGGAGTTGTTGGGATCACATTGGATCTGTTGAAATCATATTGGAGGTGTTGGAATCACATTGGAGCTGTTTGAAATCACACTGGAGTTGTTGGGATCACATTGGAGCTGTTGAAATCACACTGGATTGTTGGGATCACATTGAGCGGTTGAAATCACACCTGAGTTGTTGGAAATCACATTGGAGCTGTTGAAAATCACCACTGGAGTGTTGGGATCAAATTGGAGGGCTGTGAAATCACACTGGAGTGTTGGATCCACATTGGAGCTGTTGAAATCATATGGAGGTGTTGGAATCACACTGGAGCTGTTGACATCACACTGGAGTTGTTGGGATCCATTGGAGCTGTTGAAATCACACTGGAGTTGTTGGGATCAAATTGGAGCTGTTGAAACACACTGGAGTTGTTGGGATCACATTGGAGCTGTTGAAATCACAGGAGTGTTGGGATCACATTGGAGCTGTTGAAATCATATTGGAGGTGTTGGAATCACATTGGAGCTGTTGAAATCACACTGGAGTTGTTGGGATCACATTGGAGCTGTTGAAATCACACTGGAGTTGTGGGATCACATTGGAGCTGTTGAAATCACACTGGAGTTGTTGGAATCACATTGGAGCTGTTGAAATCACATGGAGTTGTTGGGATCACATGGAGCTGTTGAAATCACACTGGAGTTGTTGGGATCACATTGGAGCTGTTGAAATCATATTGGAGGTGTTGGAACACATTGGAGCTGTTGAAATCACACGAGTTTGTTGGATCACATTGGAGCTGTTGAAATCACACTGGAATGTTGGGATCACATTGGAGCTGTTGAAATCATATTGGAGTTGTTGGAATCACATTGGAGCTGTTGAAATCACACTGGAGTTGTTGGGATCACATTGGAGCTGTTGAAATCACACTGGAGTTGGTGGGATCACATTGGAGCTGTTGAATCACACTGGAGTTGTTGGGATCACATTGGAGCTGTTGAAATCACACTGGAGTTGTTGGGATCACATTGGAGCTGTTGTAAATCACTATGGAGCTGTTGGGATCACATTGGATCTGTTGAAATCATATTGGAGGTGTTGGAATCACATTGGAGCTGTTGAAATCAACTGGAGTTGTTGGGATCACATTGGAGCTGTGGAAATCACACTGGAGTTGTTGGGATCACATTGGAGCTGTTGAAATCACACTTGGAGGTGTTTGGGATCACATTGGAGCTGTTGTAAATCACACTGGAACTGTTGGGATCACATTGGAGCTGTTTGAAATCATATTAGGAGGTGTTAGGAATCACATTGCAGCTGTTTAAATCACACTGGAGTTGTTGGGATCACATTGGAGCTGTTGAAATCACACTGGAGTTGTTGGGATCACATTGGAGCTGTTGAAATCACATTGGAGTTGTTGGGGATCACATTGGAGCTGTTGAAATCACACTGGAGTTGTTGGGAATCACATTGGAGCTGTTTAAGTCATATTGGAGTTGTTGGGATCACATTGGATCTGTTGAAATCATATTGGAGGTGTTGGGAATCACATTGGAGCTGTTGAAATCACACTGGAACTTGTTGGGATCACATTGGAGCTGTTGAAATCACACTGGAGTTGTTGGAATCACATTGGAGCTGTTGAAATCACACTGGAGTTGTTGGGATCACATTGGAGCTGTTGAAATCACACTGGAGTTGTTGGGATCACATTGGAGCTGTTGAAATCATATTGGAGGTGTTGGAATCACATTGGAGCTGTTGAAATCACACTGGAGTTGTTGGGATCACATTGAGCTGTTGAAATCACACTGGAGTTGTTGGGATCACATTGGAGCTGTTGAAATCACACTGGAGTTGTTGGAATCACATTGGAGATGTTTGAAATCACACTGGAGTTGTTGGGATCACATTGGAGCTGTTGAAATCATATTGGAGGTGGTGGAATCACATTGGAGCTGTTGAAATCACACTGGAGTTGTTGGGATCACATTGGAGCTGTTGAAATCACACTGGAGTTGTTGGGATCACATTGGAGCTGTTGAAATCACACTGGAGTTGTTGGAATCACATTGGAGCTGTTGAAATCACACTGGAGTTGTTGGGATCACATTGGAGCTGTTGAAATCACACTGGAGTTGTTGGGATCACATTGGAGCTGTTGAAATCATATTGGAGGTGTCTGGAATCACATTGGAGCTGTTGAAATCACACTGGAGTTGTTGGGATCACATTGGAGCTGTTGAAATCACAACTGGAATTGTTGGGATCACATTGGAGCTGTTTGAAATCATATTGGAGGTGTTAGAATCACATTGGGAGCTGTTGAAATCACACTGGAGTTGTTGGGTCACATTGGAGCTGTTGAAATCACACTGGAGTTGTTGGGATCACATTGGAGCTGTTGAAATCAACACTGGAGTTGTTGGGATCACATTGGAGCTGTTTGAAATCACACTGGAAGTTGTTGGGATCACATTGGAGCTGTTGAAATCATATTGGAGTTGTTGGGAATCACATTGGATAGGTTGAAATCATATTGGAGGTGTTGGAATCACATTGGAGCTGTTGAAATCACACTGGAGTTGTTGGGATCACATTGGAACGTGTGAAATCACACTGGAGTTGTTGGGATCACATTGGGAGCTGTTGAAATCACACTGGAGTTGTTGGAATCACATTGGAGCTGTTGAAATCACACTGGAGTTGTTGGATCACATCGGAGCTGTTGAAATCACACTGGAGTTGTTTGGGATCACAATGGAGCTGTTGAATCACTATTGGAGTTGTTGGAATCACATTGGAGCTGTTGAAATCACACTGGAGTTGTTGGGATCACATTGGAGCTGTTGAAATCACACTGGAGTTGTTGGGATCACATTGGAGCTGTTGAAATCACACTGGAGTTGTTGGGATCACATTGGAGCTGTTGAAATCACACTGGAGTTGTTGGGATCACATTGGAGCTGTTGAAATCACACTGGAGTTGTTGGGATCACATTGGAGCTGTTGACATCATATTGGAGGTGTTGGAATCACATTGGAGCTGTTGAAATCACACTGGAGTTGTTGGGATCACATTGGAGCTGTTGAAATCACACTGGAGTTGTTGGGATCACATTGGAGCTTTTGAAATCATATTGGAGGTGATGGAATCACATTGGAGCTGTTGAAATCACACTGGAGTTGTTGGGATCACATTGGAGCTGTTGAAATCACACTGGAGTTGTTGGGATCACATTGGAGCTGTTGAAATCATATTGGAGGTGTTGGAATCACATTGGAGCTGTTGAAATCACACTGGAGTTGTTGGGATCACATTGGAGCTGTTGAAATCACACTGGAATTGTTGGGATCACATTGGAGCTGTTGAAATCATATTGGAGGTGTTGGAATCACATTGGAGCTGTTGAAATCACACTGGAGTTGTTGGGATCACATTGGAGCTGTTGAAATCACAATGGAGTTGTTGGGATCACATTGGAGCTGTTGAAATCATATTGGAGGTGTTGGAATCACATTGGAGCTGTTGAAATCACACTGGAGTTGTTGGGATCACATTGGAGCTGTTGAAATCACACTGGAAATGTTGGGATCACATTGGAGCTGTTGAAATCACACTGGAGTTGTTGGAATCACATTGGAGCTGTTGAAATCACACTGGAGTTGTTGGGATCACATTGGAGCTGTTGAAATCATATTGGAGGTGTTGGAATCACATTGGAGCTGTTGAAATCACACTGGAGTGTTGGGATCACATTGGAGCTGTTGAAATCACACTGAGTTGTTGGGATCACATTGGAGCTGTTGAAATCACACTGGAGTTGTTGGAATCACATTGGAAGCTGTTGAAATCACACTGGAGTTGTTGAGATCACATGGAGCTGTGAAATCACACTGAAGTTGTTGGATCACATTGAGCTGTTGAAATCATATTGGAGGTGTTGGAATCACATTGGAGCTGTTGAAATCACACTGGAGTTGCTTCGGGATCACATTGGAGCTGTTGAAATCCACACTGGAAGTTGTTGGGGATCACATTGGAGCTGTTGAAATCACACTGGAACTGTTGGGATCACATTGGAGCTGTTGAAATCATATTAGAGGGTGTTAGAATCACATTGGAGCTGTTTGAAATCACACCTGGAGTTGTTGGGATCACATTGGAGCTGTTGAAATCACACTGGAGTTGTTGGGATCACATTGGAGCTGTTGAAATCACACTGGAGTTGTGGGATCACATTGGAGCTGTTGAAATCACACTGGAGTTGTTGGGATCACATTGGAGCTGTTTAAATCATATTGGAGTTGTTGGGATCACATTGGAGCTGTTGAAATCACACTGGAGTTGTTGGGATCACATTGGAGCTGTTGAAATCACACTGGAGTTGTTGGGATCACATTGGAGCTGTTGAAATCACACTGGAGTTGTTGGGATCACATTGGAGCTGTTTAAGTCATATTGGAGTTGTTGGGATCACATTGGATCTGTTGAAATCATATTGGAGGTGTTGGAATCACATTGGAGCTGTTGAAATCACACTGGAGTTGTTGGGATCCACATTGGAGCTGTGAAAGCACACTGGAGTTGTTGGGATCACATTGGAGCTGTTGAAATCACACTGGAAACTGTTGGGATCACATTGGAGCTGTTGAAATCATATTTGGAGGTGTTAGAATCACATTGGAGCTGTTGAAATCACACTGGAGTTGTTGGGATCACATCTGGAGCTGTTGAAATCACACTGGAGTTGTTGGATCACATTGGAGCTGTTGAAATCACACTGGAGTGTTTGGGATCACATTGGAGCTGTTGAAATCACACTGGAATTGTTGGGATCACATTGGAGCTGTTGAAATCATATTGGAGGTGTTGGAATCACATTGGAGCTGTTGAAATCACACTGGAGTTGTTGGGATCACATTGGAGCTGTTGAAATCACAATGGAGTTGTGGGATCACATTGGAGCTGTTGAAATCATATTGGAGGTGTTGGAATCACATTGGAGCTGTTGAAATCACACTGGAGTTGTTGGGATCACATTGGAGCTGTTGAAATCACACTGGAAATGTTGGGATCACATTGGAGCTGTTTGAAATCACACTGGGAGTTGTTGGAATCACATTGGAGCTGTTGAAATCACACTGGAGTTGTTGGGATCACATTGGAGCTGTTGAAATCATATTGGAGGTGTTGGAATCACCATTGGAGCTGTTTGAAATCACACTGGAGTTGTTGGGATCACATTGAGCTGTTGAAATCACACTGGAGTTGTTGGGATCACATTGGAGCTGTTGAAATCACACTGGAGTTGTTGGAATCACATTGGAGCTGTTGAAATCACACTGGAGTTGTTGAGATCACATTGGAGCTGCTGAAATCACACTGAAGTTGTTGGGATCACATTGGAGCTGTTGAAATCATATTGGAGGTGTTGGAATCACATTGGAGCTGTTGAAATCACACTGGAGTTGTTGGGATCACATTGGAGCTGTTGAAATCACACTGGAGTTGTTGGGATTCACATTGGAGCTGTTGAAATCACACTGGAACTGTTGGAATCACATTGGAGATGTTGAAATCACACTGGAGTTGTTGGGATCACATTGGAGCTGTTGAAATCACACTGGAGTTGTTGGGATCACATTGGAGCTGTTGAAATCACACTGGAGTTGTTGGGATCACCATTGGAGCTGTTGAAATCACACTGGAACTGTTGGGATCACATTGGAGCTGTTGAAATCATATAGAGGTGTTAGAATCACATTGCAGCTGTTTAAATCACACTGGAGTTGTTGGATCACATTGGAGCTGTTGAAATCACACTGGAGTTGTTGGGATCACATTGGAGCTGTTGAATCACACTGGAGTTGTTGGGATCACATTGGAGCTGTTGAAATCACACTGGAGTTGTTGGGATCACATTGGAGCTGTTTAAGTCATATTGGAGTTGTTGGGATCACATTGGATCTGTTGAAATCATATTGGAGGTGTTGGAATCACATTGGAGCTGTTGAAATCACACTGGAGTTGTTGGGATCACATTGGAGCTGTTGAAATCACACTGGAGTTGTTGGGATCACATTGGAGCTGTTGAAATCACACTGGAACTGTTGGGATCACATTGGAGCTGTTGAAAATCATATTGGAGGTGTTAGGAATCACATTGGAGCTGTTGAAATCACACTGGAGTTGTTGGGATCACATTGGAGCTGTTGAAATCACACTGGAGTTTGTTGGATCACATTGGAGCTGTTGAAATCACACTGGAGTTGTTGGGATCACATTGGAGCTGTTGAAATCACACTGGAGTGTTGGGATCACATGAAGCTGTTTTAAATCATATTGGAGTTGTTGGGATCACATTGGATCTGTGAAATCATATTGGAGGTGTTGAATCACATTGGAGCTGTTGAAATCACACTGGAGTTGTTGGGATCACATTGGAGCTGTTGAAATCACACTGGAGTGTTGGGCATCACATTGGAGCTGTTGAAATCACACTGGAGTTGTGGAATCACATTGGAGCTGTTGAAATCACACTGGAGTGTTGGGATCACATTGGAGCTGTTGAAATCACACTGGAGTTGTTTGGATCACATTGGAGCTGTTGAAATCATATCTGGAGGTGTTGGAACACACTGGAGCGGTGACATCACCACTGGAGTTGTTGGGATCACATTGGAGCGTGAAATCACCACTGGAGTTGGATCTGTTGAAATCAAATTGGAGCTTGCTTGAAATCACCTGGAGTTGTTGGGATCACATTGGAGCTGTTGAAATCACACTGGAGTTGTTGGGATCACATTGGAGCTGTTTGAAATCATATTGGAGGTGTTGGAATCACATTGGAGCTGTTTGAAATCACACTGGAGTTGTTTGGATCACATGGAGCTGTTGAAATCACACTGGTTGTTGGGATCACATTGGAGCTGTTGAAATCACACTGGAGTTGTTGGAATCACATGGAGCTGTTGAAATCTACACTGGAGTTGTTGGGATCACATGGAGCTGTTGAAATCACACTGGAGTTGTTGGGATCACATTGGAGCTGTTGAAATCATATTGGAGGTGTTGGAATCACATTGAGCTGTTGAAATCACACTGGAGTTGTTGGATCACATTGGAGCTGTTGAAATCACACTGGAATTGTTGGGATCACATTGGAGCTGTTGAAATCATATTGGAGGTGTTGGAATCACATTGGAGCTGTTGAAATCACACTGGAGTTGTTGGGATCACATTGGAGCTGTTGAAATCACACTGGAGTTGTTGGGATCACATTGGAGCTGTTGAAATCACACTGGAGTTGTTGGGATCACATTGGAGCTGTTGAAATCACACTGGAGTTGTTGGGATCACATTGGAGCTGTTGAAATCATATTGGAGCTGTTGGGATCACATTGGATCTGTTGAAATCATATTGGAGGTGTTGGAATCACATTGGAGATGTTGAAATCACACTGGAGTTGTTGGGATCACATTGGAGCTGTTGAAATCACACTGGAGTTGTTGGGATCACATTGGAGCTGTTGAAATCACACTGGAGTTGTTGGGATCACATTGGAGCTGTTGAAATCACACTGGAACTGTTGGGATCACATTGGAGCTGTTGAAATCATATTAGAGGTGTTAGAATCACATTGCAGCTGTTTAAATCACACTGGAGTTGTTGGGATCACATTGGAGCTGTTGAAATCACACTGGAGTTGTTGGGATCACATTGGAGCTGTTGAAATCACACTGGAGTTGTTGGGATCACATTGGAGCTGTTGAAATCACACTGGAGTTGTTGGGATCACATTGGAGCTGTTTAAGTCATATTGGAGTTGTTGGGATCACATTGGATCTGTTGAAATCATATTGGAGGTGTTGGAATCACATTGGAGCTGTTGAAATCACACTGGAGTTGTTGGGATCACATTGGAGCTGTTGAAATCACACTGGAGTTGTTGGAATCACATTGGAGCTGTTGAAATCACACTGGAGTTGTTGGGATCACATTGGAGCTGTTGAAATCATATTGGAGGTGTTGGAATCACATTGGAGCTGTTGAAATCACACTGGAGTTGTTGGGATCACATTGGAGCTGTTGAAATCACACTGGAGTTGTTGGGATCACATTGGGAGCTGTTGAAATCACACTGGAGTTGTTGGGATCACCATTGGAGATGTTGAAATCACACTGGAGTTGTTGGGATCACATTGGAGCTGTTGAAATCATATTGGAGGTGGTGGAATCACATTGGAGCTGTTGAAATCACACTGGAGTTGTTGGGATCACATTGGAGCTGTTGAAATCACACTGGAGTTGTTGGGATCACATTGGAGCTGTTGAAATCACACGGGAGTTGTTGGAATCACATTGGAGCTGTTGAAATCACACTGGAGTTGTTGGGATCACATTGGAGCTGTTGAAATCACACTGGAGTTGTTGGGATCACATTGGAGCTGTTGAAATCATATTGGAGGTGTTGGAATCACATTGGAGCTGTTGAAATCACACTGGAGTTGTTGGGATCACATTGGAGCTGTTGAAATCACACTGGAATTGTTGGGATCACATTGGAGCTGTTGAAATCATATTGGAGGTGTTAGAATCACATTGGAGCTGTTGAAATCACACTGGAGTTGTTGGGATCACATTGGAGCTGTTGAAATCACACTGGAGTTGTTGGGATCACATTGGAGCTGTTGAAATCACACTGGAGTTGTTGGGATCACATTGGAGCTGTTGAAATCACACTGGAGTTGTTGGGATCACATTGGAGCTGTTGAAATCATATTGGAGTTGTTGGGATCACATTGGATATGTTGAAATCATATTGGAGGTGTTGGAAATCACATTGAGCTGTTGAAATCACAGAGTTGTTGGGGATCACATTGGAACTGTTGAAATCACACTGGAGTTGTTGGATCACATTGGAGCTGTTGAAATCACACTGGAGTTGTTGGAATCACATTGGAGCTGTTGAAATCACACTGGAGTTGTTGGGATCACATCGGAGCTGTTGAAATCACACTGGAGTTGTTGGGATCACAATGGAGCTGTTGAAATCATATTGGAGTTGTTGGAATCACATTGGAGCTGTTGAAATCACACTGGAGTTGTTGGGATCACATTGGAGCTGTTGAAATCACACTGGAGTTGTTGGGATCACATTGGAGCTGTTGAAATCACACTGGAGTTGTTGGGATCACATTGGAGCTGTTGAAATCACACGAGTTGTTGGGATCACATTGGAGCTGTTGAAATCACACTGGAGTTGTTGGGATCACATTGGAGCTGTTGACATCATATTGGAGGTGTTGGAATCACATTGGAGCTGTTGAAATCACACTGGAGTTGTTGGGATCACATTGGAGCTGTTGAAATCACACTGGAGTTGTTGGGATCACATTGGAGCTTTTGAAATCATATTGGAGGTGATGGAATCACATTGAGCTGTTGAAATCACACTGGAGTTGTTGGGATCACATTGGAGCTGTTGAAATCACACTGGAGTTGTTGGGATCACATTGGAGCTGTTGAAATCATATTGGAGGGTGTTGGAATCACATTGGAGCTGTGAAATCACACTGGAGTTGTTGGGATCACATTGGAGCTGTTGAAATCACACTGGAATTGTTGGGATCAACATGGAGCTGTTGAAATCATATTGGAGGTGTTGGAATCACATTGGGAGCGTGAAATCACACGGAGTTGTTGGGATCACATTGGAGTGTTGAAATCACAATGGAGTTGTTGGGATCACATTGGAGCGTTGAAATCATATGGAGGTGTTGGAATCACATTGGAGCTGTTGAAATCACACTGGAGTTGTTGGGATCACATTGGAGCTGTTGAAATCACACTGGAAAATGTTGGGATCACATTGGAGCTGTTGAAATCACACTGGAGTTGTTGGAATCACATTGGAGCTGTTGAAATCACACTGGAGTTGTTGGGATCACATTGGAGCTGTTGAAATCATATTGGAGGTGGTGGAATCACATTGGAGCTGTTGAAATCACACTGGAGTTGTTGGGATCACATTGGAGCTGTTGAAATCACATGGAGGTTGTTGGGATCACATGGAGCTGTTGAAATCACACTGGAGTTGTTGGAATCACATTGGAGCTGTTGAAATCACACTGGAGTTGTTGGGATCACATTGGAGCTGCTGAAATCACACTGAAGTTGTTGGGATCACATGGAAGCGGTTGAAACAATTGGAGGTGTTGGAATCACATTGGAGCGGTTGAAATCCCACTGGGTTGTTGGGATCACATTGGGAGGTTGAAATCACACTGGAGTGTTGGGATCACATTGGAGCTGTTGAAATCACACTGGAAATGTTGGGATCACATTGGAGCTGTTGAAATCCTATTAGAGGTGTTAGAATCACATTGGAGCTGTTGAAATCACACTGGAGTTGTGGGGATCACATTGTTTGAGCGTTGAAATCACACTGGAGGGTGCGGGATCACATTGGAGCTGTGAAATCACACCTGGAGTGTTGGATCACATTGGAGCTGTTGAAATCACACTGAGTTGTTTGGATTCACATTGGAGCTGTTTAAATCATATTGGAGTTGTTGGGATCACATTGGATCTGTTGAAATCATATTGGAGGTGTTGCGAATCACATTGGAGGCTGTTGAAATCACACGGAGTTGTTGGGATCACATTGGAGCTGTTGAAAATCACACTGGAGTGTTGGGATCACATTGGAGCTGTTGAAATCACACTGAGTTGTTGATATCACATTGGAGCTGTTGAAATCACACTGGAGTTGTGGAATCACATTGGAGCTGTTGAATCACACTGGAGTTGTTGGGATCACATTGGAGCTGTTGAAATCATATGGAGGTGTTGGAATCACATTGGGCTGTTGACATCACACTGGAGTTGTTGGGATCACATTGGAGCTGTTGAAATCCAACACTCAGTGAGTTGTTGGGATCAAATGGAGCTGTGAAATCACCAATGGAGTGTTGGAATCAATGGAGATGTTGAAATCAACCACTGAGGTGGTTGGGAATCACATTGGAGCTCTGTTTGAAATCATATTGGAGGTGTTGGATGGAATCACATGGAGCTGTTGAATAAACTGGAGTTGTTGGGGTTCACATTGGAGCTGGTCTGAAATCACACCGAAGTGTGGGATCACATTGTAGCTGTGAAATCCACACTGGAGTTTTTGAATCACATTGGAGCTGTTGAAATCACACTGGAGTTGTTGGTGATCACATTGGAGCTTGTTGTTGACATCACACTGGAGTTGTTGGATCACATTGAGCTGTTGAAATCATATGGAGGTGATGGAATCACATTGGAAGCTGTGAAATCACAATGAGTTGTGGGATCACATTGGAGCTGTGAAATCCACACTGGAATTGTTGGGATAACATGGAGCTGTTGAAATCATTATTGGAGGTGTTAGAACTCACATTGGAGCTGTTGAAAATCACACTGGAGTTGTTGGATACATTGGGCAGCTGTTGAAATCACACTGGAGTGTTGCGGATCAATTGGAGATGTTGAAAATCACACTGAGTTGTGGGATCACATTGAGCTGTGAAATTCACCACTGGAGTGTTGGGATCACATTGGAGCTGTGAAAATCAATTATGGAGTTGTGGGATCACATTGGTTCTGGTTGAAATAATATTGGAGGGTGTTGATCACCTGGAGAGTTGAAAGCACACTGGCGTTGTTGGGATCACATTGGAGCTGTTTTGAAAATACATGGAGTTGTTGGGATCACATGGAGCTGTTGAAATCACACTGGCAGTAGTTGTCGGATCACATTGGAGCTGTATTGCAAATCACACTGGAACTGTGGGTCAAAGTGGAGCTGTTGAAATAATAGAGGTGTTAGAATCACATTGCAGCGTTTAATCACACTTGGAGTTGTTGGGATCACATTGGAGCGGTTTGAAATCCCACTGGAGTTGTTGGGATCCCATTGGAGCTGTGAAATCACACTGGAGGTTGGGATCACAGTGGAGCTGTGAATCACCATGGAGTGTTGGGATCACATTGGAGCATGGTTTAAAGTCATATTGGAGTTGTTGGGATCACCATTGGATCTTTGTTGAAATCATATTGGAGGTGTGGAATCACATTGGAGCTGTTGAAATCACACTGGAGTTGTTGGGCTCACATTGGAGCTGTGAAATCACACTGAGTGTGGGATCACATTGGAGGTGTTGAATAAACACTGGAGTGTTCGGAATCACCATGGAGCTGTTGAAATCCACCACTGGAGGTTGTTGGGACACATTGGAGCTGTTGATAATCATATTGGAAGGTGTTGAATCACATGGAGCTGTGAAAAATCACACTGGAGTTGTGGGATCAATGGCGCTGTGAAATCACATGAGTTGTTGGGAGACATTGGAGCTGTTGAAATAACAATGGAGTTGTTGGGATCACATGGAGGATGTTGAAAATCAACCCTGGGTCTGTTGGATCACATGGAGCTGTTGAAATCATATGGAGGTGGTTGGAATCACATTGGAGCTGTTGAACTAACACTGGAGGTTGGGAGCACCATTGGAGCTGTTGAAAATCACAATGGAGTTGTTGGGACAAATTGGAAGCTGTTGAAATCAACACGGGATTTGTTGGAATCACATTGGAGCTGTTTGTGAAATCACACTGGAGTTGTTGGGATCCCATTCGGAGCGGTTGAAACACACGGAAGGTTGTTGGGATCACATTGAGCTGTGGAACATATTGGAGGTGTTGGAATCACATGCGAGCTGTGGAAATCACACTGGAGTTATTGGGATCACATTGGAGCTGTGAAATCACACCTGGAATTGTTGGGATCACATTGGAAGCTGTTGAAAATCATATTGGAGGTGTTAGAATCACACATTGGAGCTGTTGAATCAAACTGGAGTTGTTGGACACACCTCAGGAGCTGATTGAAACGTCAACACTGGAGTTGTGGATCACATTAGGAGCGTTGAACTCACACTGGAGTTGTTGGACCACATTGGAGCTGTTTGAAATCACAATGGAGTTTTGGGATCACATTGGAGCTGTTTGAAATCATATTGGAGTTGTGTAGGGATCACATTGGATATGTTGAAATCATATTGGAGGTGTTGGAATCACATTGGAGCTGTGAAATCACATGGAGTTGTTGGATCAATTGGGAGCTTGTTGAAATCACACTGGAGTTGTTGGCGATCCACAGTGGAGCTGTTGAAATCACATGGAGTGTTGAATCACATGGAGCTGTTGGAAAATCATCACTGGAGTTCGTTGGGATCACATCGGAGCTGTGAAATCCCAATGTAGTTGTTGGGACACAATGGCAGCTGTTGAAATCATATTGGATTTGTTGCAATCACATTGGGAGCTGTTGAAATCACACTGGAGTTGTTGGGAATTCACATTGGAGCGTGAAAATCACACTGGAGTTGTTTGGGATCACATTGGAGCTGTTGTGAAATCACACTGGAGTTGTGGGACACATTTGGAGCTGTTGAAATCACCACTGAGTTGTTGGGATCACATGTAGCTGGAAATAACACTGGAGTTGTTGGATCACATTGGAGTGTTGACATCATATTGGAGGTGTTGGAATCACATTGGAGCTGCTTGAAATCACACTGGAGTTGTTGGGATCACATTGGAGCCAGTTGAAATCACACTGGAGTTGTTGGGATCAACATTGGAGCTTTTGAAATCATATGGAGGTGATTGATGGAATCACATTGGAGCTGTTGAATCACACTTGGAGTTGTTGGGATCACATTGGAGCTTTGTTTTCTTGAATTTGTTTGAAATATTTTGTGAATTTTTTTGAAAATTGATTTTTTTTAATTTTTTTTTTGTGTGAGTTTGAAATTTGAATTGTGTTTTGTTGAAAAAAAAAAAAAATTTTTTTTGTGAATGTTGAGTATTGTGTGATTTTGAATGAAAATGTTTGAATGATGAATGTGTTGTGTTTGATTTTGAATGATTTGATGATGTGAATTGATTGATGTTGTGAATGTTTTGAAGTTTGTTGAATTTGAATTGAATATGTGGAAATCCACCACTGCGGAAAAGAGTGTAAAGTTTGTTCTGGGATCACCATTGGAGCTGTTGAATGATTTTCTTTTATATTGGATGGTGTTGGAATCACAATGGAGAGAGCAAGGTGTTGAAATCAACACTGGAGTTGTTGGGATAACATTGGAGCTGTTTGAAAATCACATGTGACGGTTTGTTGGGATCACATTTTGGTTTGGTTGGAGCAAAGCGTTGAAATCATAATTGAGGTGTTGGAAATAACATTGGATGCTGTTGAAAACTCACACTGGAGTTGTTGGGATCACATTGGAGCTGTTGAAATCACCATGGAGTTGTTGGGATCACATTGGAGCTGTGAAATATATTGGAGGTGTTGGAATCACATTGGAGCTGGTTGAAATCCCACTGGAGTGTTGGGAACACTGGAAGCTGTTGAAATCACAATGGAGTCGTTGGATCACATTGGAGCTGTTGAAAATCACACTGGAGTTGTTGGAATCAATTGAAGCTGTGAAATCACATGAGTTGTTGGGAATCACATTGGAGCTGTTGAAATCCACACTGAGTGGTTGTGATCCACATGGAGCGTTGAAATATATATTGGAGGTTGATGTCGAAATCACATTGGAGCTGTGGAAATCACACTGGAGTTCGTTGGATCACATCGGAGCGTTGAAATCACACTGGAGTTGTTGGGATCACATTGGAGCAGCTGTTGAAATTCAACACTGAGTGTTGGGATCAATTGGAGCTGTTGAAATCACTGGAGTGGTTGGGATCACATTGGAGCTGTGAAATCATATGGAAGGTGGTTGGAAGCACATTGGAGCTGTTGAAATCACAATGGAGTTTGTTGTGATCACAGTGGAGCTTGTTGAAAATCACACTGGAGTGTTGGGATCACATTGGAGCGTTTGAAATCACAACTGGGAGAGTTGTGGAATCACATTGTAGCTGTTGAAAGCACACTGGAGTTGTTTGGATCACATTGGAGCTGTTGTGAAATCACACTGGAGTGTTGGGATACATTGGAGCTGTTGAAATCATATTGGAGGTGTTGGAATCACATGGGAGCTGTGAAATCACACTGGAGTTGTTGGGATCACATTGGAGCGTTGAAATCACAACTGGACTTGTCTGGGGATCACCAATTGGAGCTGTTGAAATCCTATTGGGAGTGTTTAGAATCACATGGAGCTGTTTGAAATCACATGGAGTTGTGGGGATCACATTGAGCTGTTGAAATCACACTGGAGTTGTGGGATCACATTGGAGCTGTGAAATCATATTGGGGGAGGTGTGGAATCACATTGGAGCTGTTGAAATCACATGGAGTTGTTTGGGATCACATGGAGCTGTGAAAGCACACTGGAGTTGTTGGGATCAGATTGGAGCTGTTGAAACACACTGGAGTTGTTGTCGGATTAACATTGGAGCTGTTGAAATCACACTGGAGTTTTTGGGATCACATTGGAGCTGTGAAATCACATGGGAGTTGTTGGGATACATTGGAGCTGTTGAAATCAGATTGGAGTTGTTGGGATTCACATTGGATCTGTTGAAATCATATTGGAGGTGTGGAATCCACATTGGAGCTGTTGAACTCACACGGAGTTGTTGGGAATCACATTGGAAGCTTTGAAATTCACCACTGAGTTGTGGAATAACATTGGAGCGGTTGAAATCACACGGAGTTGTTGGAATCACATTGGAGCTGTTGAAATCCCACGGAGTTGGTGGGATCACATTGAGCTGTTGAAATCACACTGGAGTTGTTGGGCACAATGGAGCTCGGTGAAACTAATATTGGAGTATGTTGGAATCACATGGATCAGGTTGAAATCACACTGGAGTTGTTGGAGATCACATTGGAGCTGTTGAAATCACACTGGAGTTGTTGGGATCACATTGGAGTGTTGAAATCACACTGGAGTTGTTGGGATCCACATTGGAGCTGTGAAATCACACTGGAGTTGTTGGGATCACATTGGAGCTGTTGAAAATCACACTGGAGTTGTTGGGATCACATTGAGCTGTTGACATCATATGGAGGTGTTGGAATCACATTGAGCTGTTGAAATCACACTGGAGTTGTTGGGATCACATTGGAGCTGTTGAAATCACACTGGAGTTTGTTGGGAATCACTTGGAGCTTTTGAAATCATATTGGAGGTGTTGGAATCACATTGGAGCTGTTGAAATCACACTGGAGTTTTGGATCACATGTGGAGCTGTTGAAATCACACTGGAGTTGTTGGGATCACATTGGAGCTGTTGAAATCATATGGAGGTGTTGGAATCACATTGGAGCTGTTGAAATCACACTGGAGGTTGTTGGGATCAATTGGAGCTGTTGAAATCACACTGAAGTTGTTGGATCTATTGAGCTGTTGAAATCATATGGAGTGTTTTTGGAATCACATTGGAGCTGTTGAAATCACACTGGAGTTGTTGGGATCACATTGGAGCTGTTGAAATCACAAGGAGTTGTTGGGATCATATTGGAGCTGTTAAATCATATTGGAGGTGTTGGAATCACATTGGAGCTGTTGAAATCACACTGAGTTGTTGGGATCACATTGGAGCTGTTGAAATCACCACTGGAGTTGTTGGATAACAATTGGAGCTGTTGAAATCATATTGGAGGTGTTGGAATCATATTGGAGCTGTTGAAATCATATTGGAGATGCTGGAATCACATTGGAGCTGTTGAAATCATATTGGAGGTGTTGGAATCACATTGGAGCTGTTAAAATCACACTGGAGTTGTTGGGATCACATTGGAGCTGTTGAAATCATATTGGAGGTGTTGGAATCACATTGGAGCTGTTGAAATCACACTGGAGTTGTTGGGATCACATTGGAGCTGTTGAAATCATATTGGAGGTGTTGGAATCACATTGGAGCTGTTGGAATCACATTGGAGCTGTTAGAATCACATTGGAGGTGTTGGAATCATATTGGAGCTGTTGGAATCACATTGGAGATATTGGAATTACATTGGAGCTGTTGGAATCACATTAGAGCTGTTGGAAACACATTGGAGGTGGAGATGCCTTTTCTGTTATTTGGACATTCAGTCAGACCCAGTTTAAATAGGTTAGTCAGATGCGAATCCTGTACAGGACGTCGCAGTCAATTCCAGCATATCTCGAGGCTGCTTATTCTTTGTTCTAGGCATCCGCAGTCCTGTGTTATCTAACCTGCTCGTGAAAAAACTCAAGCATTACACGAATACATAAATCTCTGAGATATTACAAACATAGTCAACTGGCTAATTGTGTATTGTTTCTGCTTGTATAGGTCACTCACACACTACCGTAACACGTTTTACCTCTTATTGACTCCGAACGGGCAAATTTTATTAACTGTCACTCACTCACTCACTCACTCACTCACTCACTCACTCACTCACTCACTCACTCACTCACTCACTCACCCACTCACTCATTCACTCACTCTTTCACTCACTCACTCACTCACTCACACACACACTCACTCACTCACACACTCACTAGCCCCACCCACAAACCCACCCACTTACTCACTCAATCACTCTCCCACCCACCCACCCACTCATTCACTCACACACTGTTCATCCACTCACCTACTCTCCCATCCACGCACCCATCCACCCAACCGGTCACTCACTCACTCACTCACTCACTCACGCAGGCACGCACGCACGCACTCACGCACTCGAGCAGTCATGCAATCACGCACTCACTCACTTCACTCACTCACTTCACTCACCCACTCATCCACTCACTCACTCACCCTCTCACTCATTCACTCACTCACTCAGTCACACACTCACCAACCCACTCACTCACTAGCCCACCCACAAACCCACTCACTTACTCACTCACTCACTCCCCACCCGCCCACTCACTCATTCACTAACACACTATTCATCCACTCACCTACTCTCCCATCCACGCACCCACCCACCCACCCGGTCACTCACTCCTCAATTCACTCACTCACTCACTCACTCACACACTCACTCACTCAGTCAGTCACTCACTCACTCAGTCACTCTCTCACTCACTCTGTCACTCACTCACTCACCGGCTCACTCACTCACCCACCCACCTACTCGCTCACTCACTCACCCACCCACTCACTCACTCACTCACCCACCCACCTACTCACTCACTCACACACTCACTCACTCACCCACCCACCTACTCACTCACTCACTCACTCACACACTCACTCCCCCACTCACTCACTCACCCACCCACCTACTCACTCACCCACTCACACACTCACTCACTCACTCACTCACCCACCCACCTACTCACTCACTCACTCACTCATCCACACACCTACTCACTCACTCTAATGTTCCTGCCAATGGATCTCCCGAACTTGTCATCTCTCACGTGGGTTTTAAACTCAGGTGGAGCCATTTGTATGACCTGTTGCTTGTATAAGTACCTCACTCCGTGTACAGCTTCACATCTTTCCACCCTAGACTGTTTTAACGGCTGTCACATCGGTAATGTGCGTTGCAATGCCCGCAGAAGGCAAGGAACAAAGCCTACAGCTAAGGTTAGACAGCGAGGACAGTAAAGGCCACAAGTATATTTCCTCAAACATCTGTATTTATTTCTCGGAGAAACCACTTTATTCCGGAATTTCTCAGCCAGTGGTCCATCAGGACAGTGAAGGTCAAAAGTATATTTCCCCAAACGTCTGCGTCTAATATTCGGAGATGCCACTTTATTCCTGCAGTTCTCAACCAAGGTTTCACCAAAACAGTAAGGTTTGTGAGTCATCGATTGTTATCAACATTTTGTTGCATCTCCTTTACAAGACATCGCATCAGCCCATAATTTTTTGACTATATTGTATTTTCTAGACAACTTTACTTTGAATATTTTGCCATTGTTTTCTGAATAACCGAAGGGCACAGCAGTGTTACAAATCAACGAAAGATCTGTTTCCGATTACTTGTAGCTGATTTCGAAGACAGTATACCAGATTATGAAATACATTCAGGCGCCGACGCCACAAACGCGGCCTATCAAAAGTATTAGTAATTGGAGTGGTAAAATAATGTCCAAACAACTTGTACGCATTATGAGACATGAATAAGCCGCTATTAAGTGGCATTAACAGAAGTAGAGAACAGAAGTAGAGATAAGACTAGACAATAAAGCAAATGAAGACTTTAGTGCGATCAGCGAACTGTCAGTGTACAGCCAGTGTGAAGCTAAAGTTAGAGGGTGGTAAAGTAACATTTGACGGCGTTGAGTTGACATTCACTTGCAATTTACGGTGTTAGAGCTGAAGTGATAAAAACGGCGTTAGAAAAAGGAATTAAAGCAATAAAGACGACATTTAGAACAAGCTCAAGAAATAAATGACAGAATTAGAATGAAATAAAGTAATAGATGAGACGTCTAAATGAGTATGTATGAAACAGTAGTTTTGTAAGTATGATACATCGTCTGTGTGGAGAAAGAAAGGAAGAAAGAAAGAAAGAAAGAAAGAAAGAAAGAAAGAAAGAAAGAAAGAAAGAAAGAAAGAAAGAAAGAAAGAAAGAAACAATGTATGAATGAAAGGGGGAAGTCATACAGGAAGTAAGGAAATAAGCGAAAGAAAGAATGGAAGAAGCAATATAATAAACATAAAGAAGGAATATATGAAATAAAGAAGAAAGGGAGATGGGAATACAAGAAAAACAACATGAAATAAACAGAGACAGACTTTAAAAAAAAACATATAATTCACAAATAAAATTGAAAAAGAATTGCAGAATCAAAATAAGCCGTTTGCCCCTTGCTATTTCGCCTATGAGAAGAAAATGAAGAGATAAGCAGCGGGGACACGTGTTGTGTCAGCCATTTGCAGGGCTATTAATCTGATGACTAGTGAGTGGACGGTGTCCGGCCAGCGTGGAAGCTTCTTGTGGAGTGGATTTCCAGTTCAGCTTCCATGGAAGCAACACAGCTTGCCACTTGGGCAGATAGATGGAACCGCTTGTCAGCTTTCAGACCCATCTGACAGATTTGTGATTAAACTGTGCGATTCTTTCTCCTATCAGGCCATTTCTATTCATCAATTGGCTAATGATGGCATCTTTTTTAGGGGAGTTGAGACAAGTGAAATATCTCGGCCACAAATTAAAAGACATAGCGCTGTTGTTAAAGTCACATTGGGGAGAAGGGTTGAAGGCTGGCGAGCAAGAGGTAGACAGCGGTACAAGTGGGTGAGTAATATCGAGAAATGGACGAACAGCAGTGTACAACCAGGGTGAGGTTAATTTAATACATGGCGTCGTTAGGATGAGCTAAAGTAATTAATGATGGCGTTACAAGGAGCTAGAGTAATAAATGACATCTGGAGTTAAAGTAATGAATGACGAGACTAGGAGTTGAGTAATAAATGACGGCAACAGAAGGAATTAAAGCGGCTTTAGAAGGAGCAAAAGTTATACATGACAGCGTTATAAGAAGCTAAAGTAATACATGACGACGTTATAAGAAGCTAAAGTAATAAATGACGACGTTATAAGAAGCTAAAGTAATAAATGACGACGTTATAAGAAGCTAAAGTAATAAATGACGACGTTAGAAGAAGCTAAAGTAATACATGACGACGTTAGAAGAAGCTAAAGTAATACATGACGACGTTAGAAGAAGCTAAAGTAATACATGACGACGTTAGAAGAAGCTAAAGTAATACATGACGACGTTATAAGAAGCTAAAGTAATGCATGACGACGTTAGAAGAAACTAAAGTAATGCATGACGACGTTAGAAGAAGCTAAAGTAATGCATGACGACGTTAGAAGAAACTAAAGTAATACATTAAGGCGTTAGAAGAAGCTAAAGTAATACATGACGACGTTAGAAGAAGCTAAAGTAATACATGACGACGCTAGAAGAAGCTAAAGTAATACATGACGACGTTATAAGAAGTTAAAGTAATACATGACGACGTTATAAGAAGCTAAAGTAATACATGACGACGCAAGAAGAAGCTAAAGTAATACATGACGACGCTAGAAGAAGCTAAAGTAATACATGACGACGTTAGAAGAAGTTAAAGTAATACATGACGACGCTAGAAGAAGCTAAAGTAATACATGACGACGTTAGAAGAAACTAAAGTAATACATGACGACGTTAGAAGAAGCTAAAGTAATACATGACGACGTTAGAAGAAGTTAAAGTAATACATGACGACGTTAGAAGAAGTTAAAGTAATGCATGACTACGTTAGAAGAAACTAAAGTAATACATGACTACGTTAGAAGAAGTTAAAGTAATACATGACGACGTTAGAAGAAACTAAAGTAATACATGACGACGTTATAAGAAGCTAAAGTAATACATGACGACGTTAGAAGAAACTAAAGTAATACATGACGACGTTAGAAGAAGCTAAAGTAATACATGACGACGTTAGAAGAAGTTAAAGTAATGCATGACGACGTTAGAAGAAACTAAAGTAATACATGACGACGTTATAAGAAGCTAAAGTAATACATGACGACGTTAGAAGAAGTTAAAGTAATGCATGACGACGTTAGAAGGAGCTCAAGTAATGCATGACGAGACTAGTAATTAAAGTAATAAATGATGACATTAGGAGCTAAAGTACTAAATGACAGCGCTAGTGGGGGATAAAATAGTAAAAGCCGCCCTTAGAAGGAACTATAGTAATAAATAACGTCATTAGAAAGAGCTAAAGTAATACATGTACTAAAAGAAATAAATGACAGCGTTAATAGGGGCTCAAGGAATAAGTGACGAAATTAAAACGCGATTACTGATTGACTGATTGATTGAACTGGGATCCTACAGCGAGACCCTGCTGTCATATGCAGGCGACAGGTTCGAATCCGGTGCGGTAACTACAGCTGTCAATTTGTACCTTGCTTAGGCGAGCTTCTAATCTCTACTTCTTTCCTATACGTAAATGAAAGGCAAACAATGCTCGCGAATGTCTTTCTTGTATGTTCCTCCATCTTCCATGTTTACAATGTGTCAAGGACCAATCTGTGCGAATAAAGCTCACGCTCTTATCATGGTTGAAAGGGCAGATCGCCTTGTGCGAGAAGAACGTTTTCGACAGGGTCCAGGAGAGAAAGGCATGTCCTAGAGATGTCTTTATACAATTTTATTTCCTCTTCTTCTTCTACGTTCGTCCGGAATGTTGTTTTAGACATAATTGTGTTGCGCCTGTTTACAGCAGGGCTGTGATATTTTCACCTTTCGGCCGACACATCCGACTTATGCAGGCATTTGTTGGCCGGGTTACTTTCCAGGGTCAGTTTAATTTTAATCCTAGTTGTTCACTGTGTACAAGAACCGTATATACTAAATGTTGCAGATCCTGCTCATTGTCTGTAGGCAGTATTGTATCATCCACATAGCGAGTAATCTTATTGATGTTTTCTATCTAGCAAAAGGCTACCTTTGCCATAGCGATTCTTGTTCTAATCTCTTCAAGGCACCTACCTCCCATCAGATGTAATGACTGTTCCGAGCTAATTGTACTGATTCACTGGTTTAACTGATTAATTGCCATGGGATGATAAATCGTCTTATTTGAACCTCCAGAAACTGCCATGGGCTTATGAAGTCAATATATAGTGAAAATATCAATACAGTTTCCCCTAGACACCTCCCTGTAATTTGATATATAATACATGTCTTCTACCATATTGCCAACGTTTAAGTCATTACCGTGACTTCCCATTGTCCGTCATCCGTGTATGTTAGGTCAATACGTACACTTTTAGTGACATTGAACCTGTCAAGAATATTCCCATACACCAAACCCGTACTCAGTAACTGACAGAACCAGACATAGGAGGACAAGCAGACTCTGTCCCATGCGAGGGACTATCAGTGCTATCAATGCTGCCAGTAGAGCTTGCCTCGCTACTAAATGAAATTAACTGATTCAGTGCAAAACAAAAGGTACGCGTGGACCATACATGGTACACAATCAAATAAACACGTATTATAATGTAAATTGCGGAAGATACAACGAAACAAAACAAATAACACAATAACTCCAGTATGGCGATAAATCGTCCTTCTGTACAAATAGGAGGTCATGTTTAGCGATATATTATCTTTCCTGACTAAACCAGTTAACTTGGCATGGACATGTGTATAGTAGGTTGTGGTAAAAACAGTATTGCCAAATATATCAGCTTGTCGTATTCATCAATGGCATTTGTATAGCAGTTTGTGGTAAAAACGTATTACCAAGTATATCAGCTTGTCGTGTCCATCAATAATTTGCCGATTGAAGAATACACCAGGGGTTTTGATTTTTACCATGGCATTGTCCAAAGAGCAGCACATCACACAGACGTGGTCAGGATTCACCCTTGAGCTGGTGTTCTCTCTCTCTCTCTCTCTCTCTCTCTCTCTCTCTCTCTCTCTCTCTCTCACACACACACACACACACACACAGAATTGAGAGATTTCATGCGATGTTTTTCTGTGTTTCTCTGCTGATTTCTTGTCTGAGAGAGAGAGAGAGAGAGAGAGAGAGAGAGGAGAGAGAGAGAGAGAGAGAGAGAGAGAGAGACAGAGACAGAGAGAGGGAGGGAGAGAGAGATGGAGCAAGAGACAGTACGAGAGAGAGAGAGAGAGAGAGAGAGAGAGAGAGAGAGAGAGAGAGAGAGAGAGCGAGATTGAGAGACATAGAGTATGTATGAGTAAATGTTTGTAAGTGTGATTGTCAGTTGTTATATGTTTATGCGAGGGGGTGTGTAATTGTATGTTATTGAATGGGTGTATAATTGTGAGTTTGTATAAATAATGTATGTATGTTTGAATGCGTATGTGTGTATGTGGGTGCGTGACTGCCTGTCTCATAATATGGTAAAAATGCACTGTTTATGGTCACATCATTCAGCTGACAATGTTTCTTCTATGTGAATGTAACCCTGCGCAATAGATAATTGAGGTTCGCAAGATGAGTGATTAAAGGGGCCGAATGTTTGACGGCCCTGCGTGCACAATGTCATCCTTTGAAAATAAAATTCGTTCGTTCCGTATGTGCCTCTTATGTAAATAAAGACGTCAGCATTTACTAGAATTCCTCATGATCCTGTGGACTAAATCTGGGCTAATCTATATACTGTAACAGCACTACTGGCAATGAACAGCTTTGTGGCAGTCCTTTTTTTTTGTGAGCTCGGGGTCGAATGTCCTTGTTTCTAGCGTTATAAAGGTTATAATTACAAGCCTTAATCAGATATGACTGAGCTACATTTTGACACTAGACGGCACTACCTGCTTTCTGTCAGCTCCGAATGTTGGGCGGCGCTTACCAAACCCGACACCCCACATTGTGCCAACAGCTTCGGGCTTTATCTTGGTGCGAGAATATACAACCTAAGAACAAAATGTCATGAAGGGCAGACGAGGTCCTAAGTCTTGGTCGGCAACTGGTCTAGGGTCGAAGCTCCGCCACGCGGACAGTAAGAGCATTGCTTTGTTGATCCGGCAGCTTCTGCAGCTTGTCTTGTTCCAAATGTATTGCTTTTGCTTTTCCTCTGGAGTAAACTAGGCAGTCCGAGAGAGGGATCATGCTGTGTGCGCAACGCACGGTCTCTGCAATTCAGCCAATTTTACACACTATATTCCATCAAGACGGCAAGGTGCCAATCAGTGACATTTCATATTTGCTGTCGTGTCTGTGATACACTTTGAATAAATATTAGGTAGTTAGTTAGTTAGTCGCGGTTCCAACTTCGCGGCAAAGGGTCGTCGCCATTATGATTCCTTCCTGTACCAGTATCACATAAAATGCTCCTCACTGTCACATGTGAAAAGTGGAACAGACAGGAGTCTCCACAAACCAACAGCTCGCATAGGTATACCTGTGGTTCTCAACCTTTTTTGGCCCATGCCCCCCTTTGCCATATGTTCAGAACGTCAACCCCCCCCCCCCTTTTCGAATTCCCTCCCTATATATCCCCCTCCCTCACCCTTACACAGTATACATAAAAATGGAAGCTAAATTTAATAACACATACTATAACAAGTCTAGACATCTACATAAAACGTGATTTGCGGGTCTACGAATTTAATTAGGGCGAGAAGTACAGAACCGTAAAATTTAGACGGAAAAACAATATCAAGTAACTGGTTCTTGTATTAATGCGACGTTGAAATAATCTTAATTCCCCCCCCCCCCCGGAACCCCTGAAATTCACCCCTGGGGGGGGGGGAATTCCCAACCGGCTGAGAACCACTGAGGTATATGCTACGGTGCTTGTGTTCTATGATTTCTACAAGAATGCTTCTCTCTTCCAATCGTGCTCGCTGTCTAAACAAAACATTGTAGCAGCTCAACGGGAGCCATAACTGAAACGTCAATGATAATGATGTTAGAAACGCTGGCAATCCACGTCCAAATAAACTTTAATCGTGTTGCTCGGTCGGACAGGTTATCACAAATGATTATATGACCATTCCCATTGTCGCGGAATTCTTGGAGTTGTCGATCGATGAAAGGCTGTCGCGCCATTCGTCTACAGGCAGCCGCCATTCTTTGATGTTGGGGACAGACTGTCCTGATGAGAGTCGGCAAGATCTTTTGTTGTAGGAAAAGATTTTTCCAGATCACAAGCCGGCAAGACTTTTTGAATTACGGGAACAATTCCCCAGATCAAAGCGGGACAGCCGGCCGGTTGTTTACATCGAGTCGGAAAAGGAGAGAAACAAAAATAGTTTCTCGACGCCTAGTATCTAGTCAGATTTGTGACGTCATTCAGCACAGTTTTAAAACAGTCTGGACAAACACCTTTGGCGGGAGACTACCAAAGGTTGTGAGGCAACAAGGACGTGTTTGATATTCCTGTTCTGATTATGGAAAGAGACCACGGTGTCTTATGTTGATTTACATCGGCGGACATTTGTCCATTGTGTGATTTAGTGGTCTCGATTTCAGACGGGAATAAATATATGGTTCCACTATGTTTTCCAAGAAAGCTAGCAGACAAGTTATAGAAGAAGATTATGGCTCGATCATTGAAGGCAGTTTTTACTCAGCGGCCTTTGCACTGGGCCCATAACCCAGAGGGTCTGCAAGAACCTGGCCTCTGCTGAGAGGGATCCGATGATCATCTAAGAGTGATTGCTCCTTGGTAGTTCTCATCATATTAGAGTGAAGATACTCACCAGTAACAGGGACAATAGTATTTATATAGAGAAATTAACAATTAACATTGTGTTTTCCAAATGGTGAATTCCTGCGAGAAATTAACAATTAACATTGTATTTTTCAAATGGTGAATTCCTGTGAGAAATTAACAATTAACATTTTGTTTCAAAGTGACAGTAAACCTTTATTTTACTGTACAAGGGTTATCAGATCACAGAACTTTTAGTGACCTATTAGTTACACTGTGTGTGTCGGATTCATGGTCAGTATTGGACTACATCCACCCTTGGTGACCAGGCATCCGGACTATCCAAGAGCTGTTGGAGGAAGTCGACACCTGGCCGGAGAGACGCATCATTTGGTGAGGTCCTTCTGTACTTGATCTATGGTGCTGTTGTGTGGCCGGTACTGTGATGAAAGCAGACTTTGATCCTGAGCTGTTCGGTCTGATTCTGCATACACCATAGATTATACGACAGACATTCTACACATACACTTTGCATATGCCTGACACTGTTCTTTAATAAATTAATTTGTCATTTTGTTAAAAGCTAAAGTTGTGTAGTATGTTTTGGAAAAGAACGAGAGGGGGCATGGTCCAGTGGTAAGAAGAAGAAGAAGAAGAAGAAGCAGAAGAAGAAGAAGAAGAAGAAGAAGAAGAAGAAGAAGAAGAAGAAGAAGAAGAAGAAGAAGAAGAAGAAGAGAGAGAGAGAGAGAGAGAGAGAGAGAGAGAGAGAGAGAGAGAGAGAGAGAGAGAGAGAGAAAGAGAGAGAGAGAGTAATCCAAAGACTGATGGGGTGTTTTGGACAGAGACCCAGGAGATCCTCAAGATAATGATATGGAGTTAAAAGAATGTGGGTGTTTATTCCCCTCACCCCAGGGACGACACTTATTACGACACCCATATTGCTGGGAGGATTGGCCAAAAATATAATAATAATTTACTGAGAATATATCATTTCAACTGCCGAATCCGAGGCTAACTAAATGGCAATGAACTTGCCTGTGGGCCATCGTTCTGTACCTCAATCAATCAACCATGTGCCATGCTGGAAAGCGTGGGCGGTCATGACTCGCCATTTCACTCGATCACCAGTGTCGTGGATCAGCTCAGTGTTCCTGTCTCGTCCATGCCATGTGGCCAAGCCATCCAGGTATTTTCCTCTCGGTCTTCCTCTTGGTCTGTTCCCTTCGATCTTGCCAGTTGTCACTAAGTTCTCCAATCCATTTCTTCTCATAACATGTCCAAAAAATTTTGACTGTCTACGTCTAATTTCTCTAATCAGTTTACGATGTTCATTTGTCTCCTGTAGTACTTGGTCATTGGTTTTTCTGTCTGTCCATGGTATTCTTTGCATTTTCCTCAGAAACCACATTTCTGCAGCCTTCAGATGCTTTTCAGCTTGACTGCTCATTGTCCAAGTTTCACATCCATACAAAAGAACAGGCTCTATGTATCCCCTCAACACTCTTTTTCTCGTTTCAATTGACATCTTTTTATTGGTCAGTATGTTTTTCATCTTGCTAAAGGCTACTTTCGCCATGGCGATTCTTATTCTAATCTCTTCAAGGCATCTCCCATCAGATGTTATAACTGTTCCATGATAATTGTACCAATTCACTTGTTGAAGAATATTTCCATTTACTTGTATATTACATTGTGGCACTTCTTCCTTCCTAGTGACGAATTACGTTTATCTATGTTCCGTTGACCTATGTCTGGTGTGACGCCATGACTTTTAATTGCTGATCCCTCGGCCAGTTATGATGCGCTCAATTCTTCTTATTTCTCCTGCTCCCTGCGTTTATTCCCGATTGTTCCTTGCCATTCAAACTGTGCCCTTATTTCCTGACGTTGCGGGAGTCTCATATAGGGTGTCTTTAACCTTTTCCATTAGCTATCGTTGTTGAAAGTTCGGTGTTACAATCAGAACCGCCCTTCTTCAAGATGTTGTCAAACTTCAGTCTATAGTAACCGTAGTTCCTCTGTGACGTCATCTAGTAACCTATGTATTCATGCGCTCCTAGGTGATTCTCTTTATTTGTCTGCCACAATTTTTTTCATCCGATTATAAATCATTGACTCATGCCTCCGACGCTACATGGCAGTATACTATGCATAATGCCACTGCCAGAATGCCAACGCAAAAGTCCGCCACGAAAAATAGGTAATCGTCGATGGAAACGGTAGTCACTAGGAAATCATCATCATCATCATCATCATCATCATCATCATCATCATCATCATCATCATCATCATCATCATCGTCATCATCATCATCATCATCATCATCATCATCATCATCATCATCATCATCGTCATCATCATCATCATCATCATCATCATCATCTTCCAGTGCCTTGCCGACTGGCGTAGACGATCATGCCTATCCACAAATTACGATCTACGACGTCATGGATCAATTCGTTTGTTGACTCCCTTCCGTGTCATGACACAAGACTGTCAATAATCTCTTCACGCTGTCTTCCTCTATTTCTCTTTCCGCAAATCTTTCCGGTTGTCACAACATGTTCCAGTTTCTGTCTTCTCATAACGTGACCAAAATACGAGGACTGCCTTTTTCTGATGTTTGTGATAAGTTACCTTTACGATTCAGATTCCCTTAACACATCCAGATTGCTCTTATTGGCTGTCCAACTAATTTGCATCATTCTTCTATAAATCCACATCTCCAAGGCTTCCAGGGAATTATTTTGCATGTGTGCTAATTGTCCAGGACTCGCAGCCATTTGTTAAAGTTGGTTCTATGTAACATGCAAGAACTCTTTTCCTAACTTTCAAGGACAGTAACTTATTGCATTGCATAAAATGTTTTTCATGTGACAGAATACAGTTTTTTCTTGTCCTATTCTGTTCTTTATCTCAGTGATGCATCTTCCATCTGATGTTATCCATGTGCCTAGATATCTGAATTTCTGCACTTGCCCCAAAATAACGTCATGTACTGTAATTGCACATTTAGGCACAATATGTTTCTTTGATATCACCATAACTTCTGTCTTTCTATTATTCAAACTAAGGCCCATTCTTTCACTTTCTACAACCACTGTATCTATCATTTCCTGTAGATCGTTCTGACTTGTTGCTATCAAGACGGTGTCGTCAGCATAACGTAAGTTATTTATATTATGTCCACCAACCAGGATCCCTGACATATTTTCTGTAGATCTCATTATATATTCACTGTACAATGAGAACAAATCAGGAGACAATACACAACCTTGTCTGACACCCTTCTTTATACACTGAAATGTTCCTACAAGGTTGTTGATTCTTATGGCTGCAGTCTGCTGCTAATATATGTTCTTTATTATTTGCAGGTTAGTTAGTTAGTTAGTTAGTCGACAGATCATCCTCATTGCACATCGAACCATTCAGTCCATAAATGCTCGAATCCCCTCCTCAGTAAATCCCGCAGCGTGTAGCGGCTAACAACGCCAGTTCTGTGTTGGTTTATCAATCTTCTTTGGCTTCCTGTGTAGTGTTCTTGTTTGGCTCTTTTAATTTGCTGCTCTAGCAGTCTGGCCATTGTTGTAGATTCACAGTCATCACTTGGTTCTCGCAAAAGTCTTACTTCTCGTAGAGCATTCAGAATGTCAGCCTGGTCCATGGCGCATCCGCCCTCCACAGTAGCCTCACCTGCGAGCTTGTCAGCCCACTCATTTCATTGTACTCCCGCATGCCCTGGCACGAAGATGAAACTAATCTTTGCCAGCCGAGACCGCTCCAGAGGCAGCAACCATTCTCTTCGGATCGACCCCTCCTCTATCCTCTTGATCATGTTCATTGAGTCGCTAAGGAACAAGCCTAGT